>CM035107.1:66365300-66690300 GCA_020205505.1 Panax japonicus
TTCATTATAAAAATATCACCGTTAATATATTATTAAAATAATATATTTAAATGAATTATTTTACCAGAAAAAGATAAAATATTAATTTTCAGCAATTGTCACATTAAAAATTTTCTCCATCTATATCCACATAAAATCAATATTTTTCTCATCATATAAATCAATAATTAATTATTCACAAATAATATTACAGAATCACAGTACTGTCAACCAGGCCGTTCCCAGGAAAGAGGGGGCTTTCCAATAAGAATTTTCTACTGTTTTGGATTGGCAACTTCAAGAATTAAATGATTGTTTTACGAAAGCAAGTACTGACTTGTTTTTATCAGTGTCATGCTTAAATCCTAGTGATTGTTTTGCTAGTTTTGATAAGGACAAACTGATTATCTCGCTAGAATTTATTCAAATGACTTTTCTCCAATGGATCTTATGAAACTTGATAGTCAACTAGATAATTACATTTCTGATATACGGACAAATCAAGAGTTTTTGGAAGTTCAAGGGATTAGTGGTCTTGCAAGAAAGCTCGTAGGTACGAAGAAACATATTGTATTTTCTTTGGTATATCGACTTCTAAAGTTGGCATTAATCTTACCTGTTGCGACTGCTACTGTTGAAAGGGCTTTTTCTGCGATGAAGATAATAAAGAGTAGGTTGCGCAATTCTATGGCAGATCAATTTATGAATGATTGCTTGATTACATACATCGAGAAGGATATATTTGATTGCATTGACAATGAAAGTATTATGCAACGATTTCAACGAATGAAAACGCACAGAGGACAATTGTAATTATTATATTCTACTAGTTATTTTTGTGGATAAGCTTGATATCTATAACAATGACATATTATATTTTTTAATTATATATTTGAGTCGCTTTTTACTACTATAATTATCAATCTTGATTTATTGTTTGATACTCTAATTATTGACCCCACTATGAATTGATCCTGGCTTCGCCACTGAGTATATATATATAATAAAAAAATAATAATTATTATATTAATTATAATAATTATTATTATTATTATCATAATTATAATAATAATAATTATTATAATAGTAATATTATTATTAATAATAATAGTAATAATTATGATTATAATTATAATAATAGAATAATAATAATTATGATAACAACAACAACAACAATAATAATAATTATAATAATTAAACAAGGAGATTCCTAATGGTAATAGTTATAGACTGCTGCTGGGTCTATAAGAATTAACCATGCGGTTGGTACTACAATGAACTGCAGTGGTATAAGAATTAACCATGCGGTTATTATTATTATTATTATTATTATTATTATTATTATTATTATTATTATTATTATTATTGTTATTACTATTGTTATTATTATTATTGTTATTATTATTATTATTGTTGTTGTTGTTATTATTATTATTGTTGTTATTATTATTATTATTATTATTATTATTATTATTATTATTATTGTTATTATTGTTATTATTGTTATTATTATTATTATTATTATTGTTGTTGTTGTTGTTGTTTTTATTATTATTATTATTATTATTATTATTATTATTGTTATTATTGTTATTATTATTGTTGTTGTTATTATTGTTATTATTATTATTATTATTATTATTATTATTATTATTATTATTAAGAGTTGCTCTTGCATTGCATTTTCATTATAGTATGATCAACAACTAAATGCATGCATGCATGCCACACATTCATCAGCCCATCAACAATACTAGCTTCTATATATACATATACATGATCTCTTTATAAATAAAACAAGCCAAACGTATATATATACGTCGTCTCTTTTTGTTTTGCTACGTCCATTAATGGCAGTTTATTGGCTCTCGATCTTAGTGTCCTTATATAGGAAACTTGTTTCATATAAATGTACAAACTAGAAGGAAAAAAAACACAGGCAAAAGTGATAATAAGAAGTAGTATCATTCTACGCATAGTTCACAGTCACTAGGTTAGAAGCATGAAAATGAAAATGTAGTAATCAAATGTATATCTCTTAGCACAAATGTAGTAATCAAGTTTGTTCAGGGAAAGAAAGTGGTATAACCGTATAAGGTAATTTTTTTTTTCAGTCTTAGCAGAATTGGGTGGGTCTATTGGTGATGGTGCAAAATGGTGCATAAGGCGCCTGAGGCGCTGAAAGGCGGAAAGTACTGATAAACTGCAGTTAACTGGTCTCTCTCTCTCTCTCTCTCTCTCTCTATATATATATATATATATATATATATATATATATATATATATATATATATCCCTTCTCTTTTTCAAGCTCTCTGTCAATGCCACATCCTTTGAAGAAAAATAGTAATATTATTACTATTATTATATTAGTAATATTATTAGTATTATTATATTTATTATTATTATTATTATTATTATTATTATTACTGCTACTTTTATTATAATTATTACTATTATTATAATTACTTTTATTATAATTATTACTATTATAGTAATAATAATAATTATTATTATTATAGTAATTATAATAATAATTATTATTATTAATAATAATATATATTATTATAATATAGTAATTATAATAATAATAACAAGGGATTCTCCCTCTAAAGCCACACAACAAGAGAGATGAATTAAATGTAGAGAGAGAGAGAAATTAAACAAATTTATACCATTTTTTTTTGTAAATTTATTTAATTTTAAAATAAAATAGATAAATGTCCTTAATGAAAGATAAAATTAAAAAATGTTTATGCTATCTTGGGTCAAATTAATCTCAAGTTTGAATCGAATAAAATTCATCCAAACAAGGCCTTAAATCATTAGTATAATAATAATAATAATATTTTCTTGGGGTATCTTGGCCCACCACAAGCTCATCAAAAATCAAAAAGTCATGACTAAAAGTACTATTGTTAGTAACTTAATTATTTATACACAGATCCATATCTCTCTCTCTCTTGTTCAAATGGATTCTAGCTCAATAATATCTTCTTCGGTCATCTTAGCTCACTATAGGGAGGCCAATAATGCATATTTTTCCCTCTTATAACCGGATTATGTTGTGTCTGAAATATTTTATCTCAAATAATGTAGTATCAATAAATCAGTTGAATGTATTTTCTATAATTATTTAAGTCATAAAAGTTTAAAACCCTATATAATTACACAAATAGTTGGTCAAATGACTGATAAGGCGCTGCTAACACAAATGTAGTGTGTAATCAAGTTTGTTCCCAGTGCCTTGGAAGAGAAAGTGGTATAAGGTAATTATTATTTTTTCACTCCTAGACTGTTGCTGGGTCTATAAGAATTAACCATGCGGTTGGTACTTCAGTGAACTGCAGTGGTATAAGAATTGATTTGGTACTACATTGAACTCATGATTATGTGATTATGTCATCGGTTATTCATGAGAGATAATATAGAGAGAGAGAAATTTATTAAGTGATGAAAAGACATACTATCATGTAGCATAGACTTAAAATTCAAATTGAAATAGAAAAATCAATAGATGGGAATTAATGAAACTCTATTCTTTTGAATTTCACGCACACACAAGGAGATTCCTAATAGTAATAGTTAGAGCAGAGAGATGAATTAAATGTAGAGAGAGAGAGAGAGAGAAATTAATGTAGTAGTATTCATTAATGAGGGTTCAAATGTGTCACTATATATATATATATATAAAATAATAATTATTATATTAATTATTATATATAATAAAATTATTATTATTTTAATTCCACTCAATTTTTTATCACCACTCAATTTTGACCCCACTCAATTTTTTTTTAATTAAAGAGAGCCAAGCCCAAGCGCCAGAATCTAAATAAGCAAAAAGGGAGTAGATAAAATCGTAAAAGCAAAGGGAATTAGGGAAAAAGAGGAGGTATGCAAATTGCAAGCTCATCAATTCCAACGCATGGCCAAGATCAGAGATGATGATTGATGGTAACCCTAAGTCACTAGCCCTCGTTTCGTTATCTTCATTCGTAAATTGCATGGCCAATGTTCGTCCTCTTTCTCTCTCTTCAGTCTTCAATCTTCATTCCTTTTATTATTGATTTCAATGTCAAAATTTGTTATTCTCTGTTGTTGACTACTTTTAATTTCTAGAATTTAGAAATTAGCTTGGTATTGGTGTTGACTCCTACCCCTTTGGATTATTTTCTTAGTTTAGTTACAATTTAATACGACTATTTGCCTATTTGCCTATTTGAATTTTGAATTTTTTATGTTTCAATTGTTGACAGTGGTTACATTAGCCTCAGCCCTAAATCTCATACTGTGACTCTCTTGCAGCCTTGTGCCCTTGTAGGTAACAAAAATTACTCTCTCTTTTGTTAGTATTATTAAATTAGATATTTGGAGGCATTTATCCCTTTTTTAGCAAAAGTTGAGTTCATGAAATTGGCACAACTTTATTTTTTTTGTTGTAATTAAGTTCATAATATCTTTAATTCTTTAAACAGCCAATATGGACAAATTTATAATCAGAAAAGCTTCTGCATTTGAAGAATCACGTTCTAATAAAAATCAAAAAAAGGATGATGAAAAAGTAGATTTGGAAAATCTTGAAGCAGACCCCGGGTTGCGAAAGAAAATATTAAAGTATCATCCAAATATTCAAGATGAAGTAAGAAGAGCATTCATACTAAAGGGTCCTTGTCAGACTCTCAAACATAACTTCCCACAAACTCGAATTGGGGGATTATTACGTAGATTTAATCCTTCTTGGTTTAAAGAATATGGAAATTGGTTGGAGTATAGCATAGCTATTGATGCAATATTTTGCTTATGTTGCTATCTATTTAGGCCGGACACTGGAAAACAAGTGGGTGGTGATTCTTTCAATACTAACGGCTTCACAACATGGAACAAGAAAGAGAGATTTGATATTCATGTCGGAGGGCCTAATAGTGCTCATAACCAAGCTTGGAGTAAATGTCAAGATTTGATGAAACCAAAGCAAAACATTCAGAATATTTTTGTTAAACAATCCGAACAAACGAGACTTAAATATCGAATTCGCTTAAATGCATCACTTGATTGCATAATATTTCTTTTGCATCAAGGGTTATCCTTTCGTGGTCATGATGAAGATGAGGATTCAAGTAATAGAGGAAATTTCTTACAGCTTCTACAATTTCTTGCTGATCACAATGAAAGTATCAATAATATTGTGTTGCAAAATGCTCCAAAAAATCTAAAATTGGTGTCGAGTGATATTCAGAAAGATATTATCAATTGTATTGCAGTAGAAACTACCATTGTTATCATTAGTGATATTGGAGATGATGTGTTTGCAATATTAGTTGATGAGTCTCATGATATTTCAATCAAAGAACAAATGGCCATAGCTTTACGCTATGTGGATAGAAAGGGATGTGTTGTTGAACGTTTTGTTGGTATAGTTCATGTTACTAGTACCACTGCTTCATTGCTTAAAGAAGCAATTGAGACCTTTTTCTCAAGTCACGGACTATGTTTATCAAGAATACGTGGTCAAGGGTATGATGGAGCCAGTAACATGCAAGGTGAATTTAATGGTCTCAAAACCTTAATCATGAATGAGAATCCTTTTTGCATTTTATGTCCAATGTTTTGCTCATCAACTCCAATTAACTATTGTAGCTGTTGCTAGTAAGCATAAACACATTGCTTGATTTTTTAACAAGGTTTCTGAGTTGTTAAATGTGGTTGGAGCATCATGCAAGCGTCGAGATAGTCTTCGAGAGAAAGAAACTGCTAGAGTCGAGAAATCATTGATGAATAATGAAATTCAAAGTGGGAAAGGCTTGCATCAAGAAACTAGTCTTAAACGGGCAGGCGACACACATTGGGGATCACATTATGAGACACTTTTGAACTTGATTCTTATGTTCTCCTCTGTGATTGATGTACTTGAAGAGGTTTCAGATGATGGCTTGGTATACCAACAAAAAGGTATTGCTTTTGGTTTATTAGAGTCATTGCAATCATTTGGTTTTGCATTTGATCTAATATTGATGAGAAAGATATTGGGAATTACAAATGAATTATCACAAGCATTGCAAAGAAAGGATCAAGACATTGTAAATGCTATGGAATTAGTTAAAGTGTCTAAGCAACTATTGAAGGTTATGAGAGAAGAGGTGTGACGCCCAAAAAATAGGTACATTCCATCCAACTCATTCTCAGTCGCCAAATACATGGTACATAAATAACTACAACTTTTATTATTACAACATATAAACTATGAGTTTAAATACAGATATATTGCCGTCCAGACAATATCCACACGCAAATAAATCCCCATCATAATTATTGATACATTATTTTACAAAAATTGGTGAGGACTACTAAACAACTCTCTCTAGAACCTTCATTCCATACCCCGACTAGTACTCGCTACATTCTCGACTCCTGAGAAGAAAAATGGAACAACAAGGAAAAGGGTGAGCTCAACTAGCCCAGTAAAGAACATTATGACTAAGATAATATAAAACAAATTATCGTTAGTCTTCAACAGGGAAAAATCTGATAGAATACAATAGACAACAAGTTTTAGATCAACAACTGCAGCGGAAATAACAATTCATTAGAAGAGTTAAGTAGAGAATATAAACTATTATCTTCTATATATGAATTTAAAAGTTCATCGTCGATATTTTATCCCTGTAACATCAATCAATATATATCTGGAATCTAATATTCATCTTTGCACTACAGGCCAAAGATATTCATCAGTTGGTTATGTTCATCTAAACACCTGTTCATCTTTGCACTACGGGTCAAAGATATTAATCAGTCCGTCATGTTCATCTCAACACCTGTTCATCTTTGCACTACGGGCCAAAGATATTCATCAAGAAATCATTCATCTTTGCACTACAGGCCAAAGATATTCAGTAATATCATCATTTAGGACTGAGGATGATGAAAAATATTTTAAAGGAAACGAATCCAGTCAAACAAAAGAACAAATATTAAGGATTCGTATTTTAAACAATCCAAGTTCAAAAATACTTCATAAGTAATCAGAGTGGAGTAAAATTCAAGAATGATCAAAACATGAATACAATCAAAGCTAGTATCTATAATAGATATTTTGGACAAAAAGAAGAAATTTCATTTTTCGGTGAATAGTGCCGTATTCATGAATAGTGTTGTATACGTGAATAGTGCGTATACGTAAATAGTAACTCCGACACCAAAAGATAGAAATTTCACAAAAAACATCATGTTACGTGAATAGTACTCATGAATAGTAACTCGTGAATAGTAACTCATGAATAGTAACTCGTGGATAGTAACTCATGAATAGTAACCCCGACATGAAAAAGTTCCAAATTTGATAAAAAGTTCCAACCAATATTTCAGCATAATGATATTGAAGAAATAATATCACTTACGAACAAAATAACATCCCTTACCTCGAAAGATTTGTACTTCTAGCTGGAATATTGTGTATAGTGCTGAAGGGAACTTGCACCGTATAATAATACTTAAAGTATCAAAATCCTCACAAGAATACGCTCAATATATAGAGAGAAAACTTCAGTTTCTGGTGTGATTTTCAATTCTAACATAAGCACCCTATTTATAGGAAATTGCTTAGAACACCAAAGCAGAAAATTTAATAAAATATTAATATATATTATCAAATTTCTTACGCCCACTTCTCTAGATCTGAATTCAGCCATAGCACATGTTAAATGAGGCTCACAAACTCACCAAAAACGTTTTTATTGAAAAACATAATTAAAACTTTCAAAAATCAATTATTTCGAAGCTTCGGAACTTCAATAATTCATAATAAATAGCCCTTTTATCATAAAATTCGAATCACGCGACTTTGTATAGAAAATTCAATTCTCTACAACTTTGCAGAAGAAAGTTTTTCCAAATTCCAAACATAAATCGACCGAAATCCACAAACGGACGATTTTACAGGCTATAGTCAAATTTCGATCAATAATTGTGTCCACCAACACACAAAATATGTGTTAAACATTTAATGCTACAAAAATACTCTTCATCCTCATATACTCACATATCCCACATTTATTATAAAAATATCACCGTTAATATATTATTAAAATAATATATTTAAATGAATTATTTTATCAGAAAAAGATAAAATATTAATTTTCAACAATTGTCACATTAAAAATTTTCTCCATCTATATCCACATAAAATCAATATTTTCCTCATCATATAAATCAATAATAAATTATTCACAAATAATATTACAGAATCACAGTACTGGCAACCAGGCCGTTCCCAGGAAAGAGGGGGCTTTTCAATAAGAATTTCTCCTTACTGGCGCGCAATTAGGTGACCAAACCTCTCCTTAGACAGAACTTTCTAGACATTGCCAATAATGTTATCTAATAATATTATTCAGATAATATGAATTATTGCTTCGATAATGAAAAATACTGTGTAATGACAATTATTGAAACAACAACAATATAAAATATCAACACAGCAATTATTAAATCAATAAAATAAAATACTAAACAGTAATTACTGTAACCATTATTGAGTAGTGCCTTCTTACGTAAGAATCAATAATTGGTGCAATACCGTGTGCTACTGTGTTTTAACCACCGAGTATTTTAACAGTATCAACGGTAATAACTATGCCGTTATTTTTAAACAACTTATATTTGTCATTTTCTTCATCCAATCGCTTTCCGTTATGGGGCCCACAAAAGACTGCGCCGTCGTACGAATATTCCCCGACAGCAAGAATATTCCACGACCAAACGAATATTCCCCGACAACAATGAATATTTTATAACCACTTGCTTATTTTGAAATATTTGCGTATTTTACCCTTAACTGTCCACATTAATCAAATCAACCCTTACTATTTCAAAATGGAGAAAATTAAATTTCATTAATAATAAGTTGGGGTCTTACAACCTCCCCTCCTTATGAAATTTCGTCCTCAAAATTGACGTACGTACCTGGTGTTTCGAAAAGATGAGAATACCTCGCTTTCATTTCTGTTTCCAACTCCCAGGTTATTTCCTCAATAGCATGGTTTCTCCACAAAACTTTAACTTGTGGTATAACCTCGGTACATAGGACATATTCTTTCCTATCCAAGATCTTGACAGGTACCTCCTCGTACGTTAAGTCTTCGGCTATCTCATCTGGTTTTAACTCAATGACACGTGGTTCGGGTCGTCCACATATTTACGTAACATCGATACGTGAAAAACTTTATGAACACGCGTCATACTTGGCGGTAAAATGAGTCTATAGGCCACAGTTCCTATTCGATCGAGAATTTCAAATGGATTAATAAATCGAAGGTTTGAGCTTTCCTCACCTCACCGATTTTCACTTTTGAAATAACAACTTCTTGTACCTCCTTCTTCAAATTCATCAGCTCTGGTGTATAGCTTTAACTGCTTTAACTTTATCGATTAAAGCCGATTATACTCGTATATCATCACGTGGGTACCTAGAGTTTTCATCTCCATCTCTATTATTTGTTAATTATACGAAATTAGTCTTTGAGAATATCGTACTCGTACTTGTATACGATCTTCTACTCAACACGTCAGCTACCACGTTCGCTTTTCCAGGATGGCATGGTCAGAACATGTTCTGAAATGAGTCTCCTCTTGAGTTCTTCGAAGCTCTTCCCACATTCCTTGCTCCATTCAAATTTTGTATCTCTACGAGTCAGCTGCGTTAATGGAATAGCGATTCGAGAATATCCTTCAACGAATCTCCGATAATAACCAACTAAGCCTAAAAAGCTACGTATTTCGATTACCGACTTAGGTTGTTCTCAACAGTGACTCATATTCCAACCTTGGATAGCACGTTACAATGACACCTATCAGTTTACTATCGCACGAATATTGTCCCATACGGAGAGTCTGGCTTCGGTGCATTCCACAAAGGAAGTTACCAGATAAAGGATCAGGTACCAAATTCTATAGTTGAATTTTTAACTCCTGAAGTTCAATAGGAGCCATTCGATATGAGATTTTAGAAATGAGTTTTGTACCGGGTTCAAAGTCGATACAAAATTTAATATTAGGCTTTGGGAGTAAGCCAAGAAATTCTTCAGGAAATACGTCAGGAAAAATCAATAACAACAGGAATATTATTCAAATCTGATGTGTCTTTATTCAAATCCATAACATGGACTAAGAAAACTTGACATCCGTAATAAACTAATGACCTCATGGCTTGATATGAAAATGTTTGACTACAATGGTTTGATTACTTGAATTCGAATAACAGGTTGCTTAGGAATATGAAAACTAATAATCTTACGAAAGTAATCAATTTCGGCATGATGAGTAGTTAACCTTAAAATCACATCAAAAATAAATATCTCTATAGAAATAAGGTTAACAAGTAATGTGATAGTGCCAACTTGAATCAAACAAGATTTCTAAACAACGGATGTAATGAAAATTTCTCCTAACGGAGTCTCCATAAATAGGTCAAAGTCTAATTTCTCCGTAGTCAAGTTCAAACGTTGAGCGCAAGCAAGAGAGATAAAAGAATGGGTAGAACCGATACCTAGTAAGGTATAAACTTCGCAAGAATTTATAATTAACTAACCCGTGCTAACTTCGTTCGGGTTCCTTGCATTCTGACCTGTCATAACAAACGCTCTTCTAGGAACCATTGACTTTGACTTTTCTGGGACATCCTTTTGAGTCACCATTCCCGCTGGACTGGGTTTCGATACCGTACAATCTCGAGCGATATGTCCTTCTTTTCCACAATTATAGCATACCTTAAACTGTTGTTGACAGTTTGGGCTGATATGTCCCTCTTTCCCGCATTTGTAACATACGACCGATGGTCTTTCTCCTCCCTTAGAACCAGTTGCTACTGGCGCTGACGTCTCTTCACATGGTCGTTGTTGAATCTCCTCTTTTTAAAATCTCCTCCAGACTCACTTCTTCTATTTTCATGGCCACGATTACCACCAGAGTGGTTACCATTTTTGTCTGTATTCTTCTTTCTTCGCTAGTTATCGTTATTCTGATGACTGCTATCTTCGGTATGATCCTGGTTATGGTCCCTCGGTTGAACGTACTCGTTATATCGCTCTAACAACTGAGCCCTGTTGACAACACCTGAATAGAGAGAAAATTTATAAGAAATGAGATACTGACGTATGTCGGGTTTCAAACCTCTCAGAAACATCCGCGTCATACGTTCCTCATTCACCACCAAATGAGGTGCAAACCTGGATAACTCCGCGAACTTCGCCTCGTACTGGGACACCGTCATGTTATTCTGCTCCAGTCTAATAAACTCCACTTCCTTCATATGACGAATACTTTCAGGGAAGTACTTGTCATTGAACTATTTCTGAAACGTCTCCCATGATATGCTGAGTGCAGCAGGATGGGTACGCTTCACAGACTCCCACCAGTAGTCTGCCTCGCCACGGAACATAAAAGTAGTGAATGAAACTTTTTGTTCCTCCGTGCAACCCAAGACATCGAATATCTTGGTAATTTGTTTGACCCACGTCTCCGCCTTAATCGGATCCGGCTTTCCCCAAAATTCTGGTAGTCCCAACTCTTTGAACTGCTTGGCTGTAACCACCCGTGAATTGTTATCATTTCCTTCTGTATTTTGAACACGAGTCTCCCTCGTCTGATTTTGCATGAACTGCAAAAAGCTTCTAAACATCCCCTCGTTCATCATCTGCTCAGTGGTGTTGTTCACAGGAGGAACATTGTCAGCCTGTTGCACGTTCTCCTCGTTGGTGAGTACAGGCGTCTCCACGGTCTCATTTCCAATGTTAATATTCTCAGTCGACATTTTCAAATACTGTCATAAAACAAGGGTTAATTAAGGAAATCAATATATCACATAATATCCCTATATACAGACCAACTAATAAATAAGATTAGGTAGGACACACTAGCGAAGGATTTACTCGTCTTTCCACTCCTAGTTCTATTCCCTGATCTCCGCCAGAGATCATATCCCTAAGCTCTGATACCGACTGTGACGCCCCCAAAATAGGTCCATTCCATCTAACCCATTCTGAGTCGCCAAATACATGGTACAGAAATAACTACAACTTTTATTATTATAACATATAAACTATGAGTTTAAATACAGATATTGCCGTCTAGATAATATCCACACGCAAATAAATCCCCATCATAATTATTGATACATTATTTTATAAAAAATGGTGAGGACTACTAAACAACTCTCTCTAGAACCTTCATTCCATACCCCGACTAGTACTCGCTACATTCTCGCCTCCTGAGAAGAAAAATGGAACAACAAGGAAAAGGATGAGCTCAACTAGCCCAGTAATGAACATTATGACTAAGATAATATAAAACAAATTATCGTTAGTCTTCAACAGGGAAAAATCTGATAGAATACAATAGACAACAAGTTTTAGATCAACTACTACAGCGGAAACAACAATTCATTAGAAGAGTTGAGTAGAGAATGTAAACTATTATCTTCTATATATGAATTTAAAAGTTTATCGTCGATATTTTATCCCTGTAACATCAATCAATATATATCTGGAATCTAATATTCATCTTTGCACTACAGGCCAAAGATATTCATCAGTTGGTCATGTTCATCTAAACACCTGTTCATCTTTGCAATACAGGCTAAAGATATTAATCAGTCGGTCATGTTCATCTTTGCACTACGGGCCAAAGATATTCATCAAGAAATCATTCATCTTTGCACTACAGGCCAAAGATATTCAGTAATATCATCATTTAGGACTGAGGATGATGAAAAATATTTTAAAGAAAACGAATCCAGTGAAACAAAAGAACAAATATTAAGGATTCATATTTTAAACAATCCAAGTTCAACAATACTTCATAAGTAATCAGAGTGGAGTAAAATTCAAGAATGATCAAAACATGAATACAATCAAAGCTAGTATCTATAATAGATATTTTGGACAAAAAGAAAAAATTTCATTTTTCGGTGAATAGTGCCGTATTCATGAATAGTGTTGTATACGTGAATAGTGCGTATACGTAAATAGTAACTCCGACACCAAAAGATAGAAATTTCACAAAAAACATCATCATGTTACGTGAATAGTACTCATGAATAGTAACTCGTGAATAGTAATTCATGAATATTAACTCGTGGATAGTAACTCATGAATAGTAACCCCGACATGAAAAAGTTCCAAATTTGATAAAAAGTTCCAACCAATATTTCAGCATAATGATATTGAAGAAATAATATCACTTACGAACAAAATAACATCCCTTACCTCGAAAGATTTGTACTTCTAGCTGGAATATTGTGTATAGTGCTGAAGAGAACTTGCACCGTATAATAATACTCAAAGTATCAAAATCCTCACAAGAATACGCTCAATATATAGAGAGAGAAAATAGAGAGAAAACTTCAGTTTCTGGTGTGATTTTCAATTCTAACATAAGCACCCTATTTATAGGAAATTGCTTAGAACACCAAAGCAGAAAATTTAATAAAATATTAATATATATTATCAAATTTCTTACACCCACTTCTCTAGATCTGAATTCAGCCATAGCACATGTTAAATGAGGCTCACAAACTCACCAAAAACGTTTTTATTAAAAAACATAATTAAAACTTTCAAAAATCAATTATTTCGGAGCTTCGGAACTTCAATAATTCATAATAAATAGCCCTTTTATCAGAAAATTCGAATCTCGCGAATTTTTATAGGAAATTCAATTTTCTACAACTTTGTAGAAGAAAGTTTTTTTAAATTCCAAACAGAAATTGACCGAAATCTACAAACGGGAGATTTTACAGGCTATAATCAAATTTCGGTCAATAATTATGTCCACCAACACACAAAATATGTGTTAAACATTTAATACTACAAAAATATTCTTCCTCCTCATATACTCACATATCCCACATTCATTATAAAAATATTATCGTTAATATATTATTAAAATAATATATTTAAATGAATTATTTTATCAGAAAAAGATAAAATATTAATTTTCAACAATTGTTACATTAAAAAATTTCTCCATCTATATCCACATAAAATCAATATTTTTCTCATCATATAAATCAATAATTAATTATTCACAAATAATATTACAGAATCACAGTACTGGCAACCAGGCCGTTCCCAGGAAAGAGGGGGCTTTTCAATAAGAATTTTCTACTGTTTTGGATTGGCAACTTCAAGAATTAAATGATTGTTTTACGGAAGCAAGTACTGACTTGTTTTTATCAGTGTCATGCTTAAATCCTAGTGATTGTTTTGCTAGTTTTGATAAGGACAAACTGATTCATCTCGCTAGAATTTATTCAAATGACTTTTCTCCAATGGATCTTATGAAACTTGATAGTCAACTAGATAATTACATTTCTGATATACGAACAAATCAAGAGTTTTTGGAAGTTCAAGGGATTAGTGGTCTTGCAAGAAAGCTCGTAGGTACGAAGAAACATATTGTATTTTCTTTGGTATATCGACTTCTAAAGTTGGCATTAATCTTACCTGTTGCGACTGCTACTGTTGAAAGAGCTTTTTCTGCGATGAAGATAATAAAGAGTAGGTTGCGCAATTCTATGGCAGATCAATTGATGAATGATTGCTTGATTACATACATCGAGAAGGATGTATTTGATTGCATTGACAATGAAAGTATTATGCAACGATTTCAACGAATGAAAACGCACAGAGGACAATTGTAATTATTATATTCTACTAGTTATTTTTGTGGATAAGCTTGATAGCTATAACAATGACATATTATATTTTTTGGTTATATATTTGAGTTGCTTTTTACTACTATAATTATCAATCTTGATTTATTGTTTGATACTCTAATTATTGATCCCACTATAAATTGATCCTGGCTTCGCCACTGAGTATATATATATATATAATAAAAAAATAATTATTATTATATTAATTATAATAATAATTATTATTATAATAGTAATATTATTATTATTATTAATAGTAATAATTATGATAATAATTATAATAATAGAATAATAATAATTATGATAACAACAACAACAACAATAATAATAATTATAATAATTAAACAAGGAGATTCCTAATGGTAATAGTTATAGACTGCTGCTGGGTCTATAAGAATTAACCATGCGGTTGGTACTACAATGAACTGCAGTGGTATAAGAATTAATCATGCAGTTATTATTATTATTATTATTATTATTATTATTATTATTATTATTATTATTATTATTGTTATTATTATTGTTATTATTATTATTACAATTATTATTATTATTATTATTATTATTGTTGTTGTTGTTGTTGTTATTATTGTTGTTGTTATTATTATTATTATTATTATTATTATTATTGTTATTATTGTTATTATTATTATTATTGTTATTATTGTTATTGTTATTATTATTATTATTATTGTTGTTGTTGTTGTTGTTGTTATTATTATTATTATTATTATTGTTATTATTGTTATTATTGTTATTATTATTGTTGTTGTTGTTATTATTATTATTATTATTATTATTATTATTAAGAGTTGCTCTTGCATTGCATTTTCATTATAGTATGATCAACAACTAAATGCATCCATGCATGCCACACATTCATCAGCCCATCAACAAAACTAGCTTCTATATATACATATACATGATCTCTTTATAAATAAAACAAGCCAAACGTATATATATACGTCGTCTCTTTTTGTTTTGCTACGTCCATTAATGGCAGTTTATTGGCTCTCGATCTTAGTGTCCTTATATAGAAAACTTGTTTCATATAAATTTACAAACTAGAAGGAAAAAAAAACACAGGCAAAAGTGAGAATAAGAAGTAGTATCATTCTACGCATAGTTCACAGTCACTAGGTTAGAAGCATGAAAATGAAAATGTAGTAATCAAATGTATATCTCTTAACACAAATGTAGTAATCAAGTTTGTTCAAGGAGAGAAAGTGGTATAACCGTATAAGGTAATTTTTTTTTTCAGTCTTAGCAGAACTGGGTGGGTCTATTGGTGATGGTGTAAAATGGTGCACAAGGCGCCTGAGGCGCTGAAAGGCGGAAAGTACTGATAAACTGCAGTTAACTGGTCTATATATATATATATATATATTCTCTTTTTCAAGCTCTCTGTCAATGCCACATCCTTTGAAGAAAAATAGTAATATTATTACTATTATTATATTAGTAATATTATTAGTATTATTATTATTATTATTACTGCTACTTCTATTATAATTATTACTATTATTATAATTACTTTTATAATAATATTACTATTATAGTAATAATAAAAATAATAATTATTATAGTAATTATAATAATAATAATAATAATTAATATATATTATTATAATATAGTACTTATAATAATAATAACAAGGGATTCTCCCTCTAAAACCACACAACAAGAGAGATGAATTAAATGTAGAGAGAGAGAGAAATTAAACAAATTTATACCATTTTTTTGTAAATTTATTTAATTTTAAAATAAAATAGATAAATGTCCTTAATGAAAGATAAAATTAAAAAATGTTTATGCTATCTTGGGTCAAATTAATCTCAAGTCCGAATCAAATAAAATTCATCCAAACAAGGCCTTAAACCATTAGTATAATAATAATAATAATAATATTTTCTTGGGGTATCTTGTGTAAGACCCCAACTTATTATAAATAAAATTAATTTTTCTTTTATTCATTATTCTAAATTAATAAGGGTTAATTTGATATAATGCTTTGGTTATGGGTGAAATGTGAAAATTTTGCAAAATAAACAAGTGGTTATTAAAATAATCATTATTGTCGGGGAATATTCGTTTGGTCGTGAAATATTCTAGTTGTCGGGGAATATTCGTACGACGGCGCAGCCATTTGTGGGCCCCATACCGGAAAATGGTTGGATGAAAGAAAACGACAAAGATTGAGTTTTATAAATAACGGCGTAAATTATTACCGTTAACACTGTTGGGTTACCTGGTGGTTAAAATACAGTAATACGCGTGGTTGCACAGTAGCACACGGTATTGCACAGTATTGTTGAATTATTGATTCATACGTAAGAAGGCACTACTCAATAATTGTTACAGTAGTTACTGTTCATTATTTTATTATATTGATTCAATAATTGCTGCATTGTTAGTTTATATAATTATTGTTTCAATAATTATCACTGCACAGTATTTCTCATTATCAAATCATTAATTCATACTATTTAAATAATATTATTAGATAGCATTATTGGCAATGTCTAGAAAGTTCTGTCAAGGAGAGGTTTGGTCATCTAATTGCGCGCCAGTAAGGAGAAATCCTTATTGGAAAGCCCCATCTTTTCCTGGGAACGGCCTGGTTGTCATAATTGTGATTCTGTAATATTATTTGTAAATAATTAATTATTGATTTATATGATAATGAAATATTTATTTGATATAAATGATGGATATATTTATTTTATGCGGTTATAATTGAAGGAATTAATGTTGAGGTGTTTTTGTCAGAATGGAGGTATTAAAAATTAAATCACTGTTCTTGAGATATATTGCGTGAGTTATAATTTTTAATCTGACCGTTGGATCGTTGTGATTTTTGGATATGTTATACATATATAAGTTGAGTATATGTCCACAAATTTTGAACCGTTAAAAATGACCGAATGATTTGTTATAAATTTTAAGAGGTATCTGATTCAGAAATTAGGGTTATAATTGATTTTGGTGGCAAATTTTAGAATTGAGTGGGCCCCACTTGTGTTTGGTGAAAAAATGTGTTGAATTTTATTTCAAATGTGGTGGGTGGTAATAGTAGCAGGTAAAGCCATCAGGTAGCAGGTCAAGTCTGCTTCGGCGGGTTAACATTTTTCTATAAATAGAGGGCTAAGTTAGAATTGAAAATCACACCAGCAACAAAGTTTTCTCTCTTTCTCTCTCTATATTATCGAGCGTATTCTTGTGAGTATAATTTGAGTGTTGCTATACGGTTCGAGTTTCTGTCAGCACTATACCAAAATTCAGTCAGAGGTACGGTTATTTTGAGGTAAGGGATGTTATTTTTTTCTCAAATGATATTATTTTCTTCAATATCATTATGCCAAAATATTGGTTGAACTTTTTATCAAATTTGGAACTTGTTGTGTCGGGGTTACTATTCACATATACGACACTATTCACGTATACGGCATTATTCACGAATACGACACTATTCACCAAAAAATAAAAATTTCCCTTTTGTTCCAAGATGTTTATTTTGGCTACTATCTTTGATTGCATCCATGTTTTGATCGTTATTTTTGAATTCTGCTTCAAAATTGGTTATTATGGAGTATTATTGATCTTGAATATAACTGTTATACGAATCCCTAATATTTGTCCTTCTATCTCACTGGATTCGTTCTTAAAAATATTTTTCATCATCCTCAGTCCTTAATGATGGTATTATTGAATATCTTTGGCCTGTAGTGCAAAGATAAATGATTACTGATGAATATCTTTGGCCCGTAGTGCAAAGATGAACAGGTGTTGAGATGAACATGACCAACCGGTGATATAAATGAATATATTTGGCATGTAGTGCAAAGATGATTAAAGATGTATATTGATTGTTGTTATAGGGAAAAAATATTGATAATGGACTCTTAAATATTAGAAGATAGTTGAATTCATCCTCTACGTGACTCTTCTAATGGATTGTTGTTTCCGCTATATTTGTTGATCTAAAACTTGTTGTCGATTATATTTTATCAGATTTTTTTCCCTGTTGAAGACTAACGATAATTTGTTGTATATTATCTTAGTCATAATATTCTTTAATGGGCTAGTTGAGCTCACCCTTTTTCCTTTTTGTTCCATTTTTCTTCTCAGGAGGTGAGAACATAGCAGGATAGAGTCGGGGTATGGAGTGAGGTTTCTAGAAAGATGTTTTAGCAGTCCTCACTATTTCTGTAAAATAGTGTTTGAATAATTGTAATGAGGACTTATTTGCGTGAGGATATTGTCAAGAAGACAATATTTAAATTTAAACTCACAGTATGTATTGTCGTATTTCACACAACATTTGTATTATTGAAGTTGTAGTTTGCTTTATGTACCATGTATTTGGCGACTCAGAATGGGTGTTGTATACCTGTTTTGGGGTCGTCACAGTCGGTATCAAAACTTAGGGATATGGTCTCTGGCAGAGATCGGGGAATAGAACTAGGAGGGGAGAGATGAGTAAATCCTTTGCTAGTGTGTCCTACTAAGCTTATTTGTTGGTTGGTCATAATATAGGGATATTATGTGATATGTTAATTAACCCTTGTTTTATGGCAGTATTTAAGAATGGCTGCTGAGAACGTTAACAATGGAGTGTATGAGACTGTGGAGCAACCTTTAGTCACAAACCAGGAGAACGTGCAACAGGAAGGCAATATTCCTCTTGTAAACAACACTACCAAGCAAACGATGAACGATGGAATGTTTAGGAGCTTTTTGCAGTTCATGCAAAATCAGACGAGGGAGACTCGTGTACAAAATACGGGTGGAAATGATGGCAACGCGCGGTCTGTCACAACCAAGCAGTTTAAGGAGTTGGGACCACCAGAATTTAAGGGAAAACCGGATCCGATCATGGCAGAAACATGGGTCAAGCAAATTAACAAGATATTCGATGTCTTGGGATGCACGGAGGAACAAAAGGTTCCATTCGCTACCTTTATGTTTCCTGGTGAAGCTGATTACTGGTGGGAATCTGTGAAGCGTATCCAGCCAGATGCACTCAACATGTCTTGGGAAAAATTTCAGAAACTATTCAATGACAAGTACTTTCCTGAAAGTATTCGTCATATGAAGGAGGTAGAGTTTATTACACTCGAACAGAACAACATGACGGTTTCTCAATACGAGGCAAAGTTCGCAGAGTTGTCCCGGTTTGTACCTCATTTGGTGGAGAATGAGGAACACATGACGCGGATGTTTCTGAGAGGTTTAAAACCCGAGATTCGTCAGTACCTTATATCTCATAATTTTTTTTTATATTCAGATGTTGTAAACAAGGCTCAGTTGTTAGAGCGAGATAGTGAGTATACTCAACCGAGGGACCACAACCAGGGCCATATCGGTGACAGCAGTCATCAGAACGATGATAACCAGCGAGGAAGGAAGAATACGGACAAAGACGGTAACCTCTCAGGTGGTAATCGTGGCTATGACAATAGAAGAGGTGACTCAAGTGGAAATTTTAGAAAGAGAAGATTCAACAACGATGGGAAGACATCAGCAGCAGCACCAGCACTAACAACAAATTTTAGGGGAGGAGAACGACCGCCAGTTAGATGTTACAAATGCGGGAAGGAGGGACATATCAGCCCAAACTGTCCACAACAATCCAAGGTATGTTACAACTGTGGAAAAGAAGGCCACATCGCTCGAGATTGTACTATAGCGAAACCAAGTTCAGCGGGAGTGGTGATTCCAAGGACTGTCCCGGATAAGTCAAAATCAGCTGTTCCTAGAAGAGCGTTTGTCGTGACTGGCCAAAACGTGAGGAACCCAAACGAAGTGATCATGGGTACACTAATCTTGAATTTTTGCGAAGTTTATACCTTACTAGATACCGGTTCTACCCATTCTCTTATCTCTCCTGCTTGTGCTCAACGTTTAAACTTGTCTGCGGAGAAATTAGATTTTGATTTATCTGTTGAAACTCCATTGGGTGAAACCTTTGTTACATCTACAGTTTATAAATCTTGCATGATCCAAGTTGGCACTATCACATTACCTGTGGATCTTATCTCTTTAAAGATACTTGTTTTTGATTTGATTTTAGGAATTGATTGGTTAACCACTCATCATGCCAAAATTGATTGTTTTCGAAAGATTGTTAGTTTTCATATTCCTAACCAACCTGTCATACGAATTCAAACCACTAAATCACTAAAATCAGTCACTGTCATATCAAGCCACACAGCTATTCGTTTATTAAAAAACGGATGCCAAGCTTTCTTAGCCCATGTTATGGATTTGAACAGAGACAAGTCAGATTTGGATAATATTTCTGTTGTTAAAGAATTTCCTGATGTATTTCCCGAAGAACTTCCCGGTCTACCCCCGGAACGTGAAGTTGAATTATTTATTGATCTTGAACCGGGTACAAAACCCATTTCTAAAACCCCATATCGAATGGCTCCTATTGAACTTCAGGAGTTAAAAGTCCAACTACAGGAATTGTTAGACATCGGTTTCATTCGTCCTAGTACATCTCCTTGGGGTGCTCCTGTTTTATTCGTAAAGAAGAAAGACGGGAGTATGCGACTTTGTATTGACTACCGAGAATTAAACCATGTCACCATCAAGAATAGGTATCCACTACCTCGCATTGATAACCTGTTTGACCAGTTGCAAGGAGCACAATTCTTTTCAAAGATCGATCTTCGTTCTGGATATCATCAGCTGAAGATTAAAACTGAGGATATTCCAAAGACTGCCTTCAGAACTCGGTACGGGCATTATGAATTCTTAGTCATGTCTTTTGGATTGACTAATGCTCCAGCTGCTTTCATGGATATGATGAACCGTGTATTCAAGGAATATTTGGATCAATTCGTTGTTGTCTTTATTGATGACATCCTCATCAATTCCAAAAGCCGTGAAGATCATGAGCACCATTTGAAGCTAGTACTTCAAAGACTTTGTGAACACAAGCTTTATGCCAAGCTGAAGAAATGCGAGTTCTAGCTTGAGGAAGTAGCATTCCTTGGGCACGTGATGTCAAAACATGGAGTATCTGTGGACCCGGCGAAGATTGAAGCAATACAAAGTTGGGAGCAGCCAAGGTGACCGAAGTGCGTAGCTTTCTGGGCTTTGCTGGTTATTATCGGAGATTCGTGGAAGGATTTTCTCGAATCACTACTCCGTTAACTCAGCTGACTCGGAAGGATGAAAAATTCGTATGGAGCGAGGAATGCGAGAAGAGCTTCCAAGAGCTCAAGAGGAGACTCATTTCGGCACCTGTTCTGACAATACCATCTGGTTCGGATGGATTTGTTATCTACAGCGATGCTTCTGGCAAGGGGTTAGGATGTGTTCTCATGCAACATGGAAAAGTCATAGCATATGCCTCACGGCAACTCAAAGAATATAAGAGGAATTATCCTACTCGTGATCTGGAGTTGGCAGCAGTCGTATTCGCGTTGAAGATATGGAGACACTACTTGTACGGGGAGAAAGTGGAGATTTATACGGACCATAAAAGCCTCAAATATTTCTTCACCCAAAAAGAACTCAACATGCGGCAACGACGTTGGCTTGAGCTGTTGAAAGATTACGATCACACTATTCAATATCATCCTGGAAAAGCGAACGTAGTAGCTGACGCATTGAGTAGAAGATCATATGCGAGTACGAGTGCAATATTGCCAACGCAAAGGCCCATTTTATATGACTTGCAAAGGATGGAGGTAGAATTAAAGACTCCAAGGACCCACATGATGATGGCGAATATACGAGTAGAACCGACTTTATTTGATAAAGTTAAAGCTGCTCAAGCTACGGACCTAGGGCTGATACATATGAAGAAGAAAGTGCAAGAAGGTGCTATTCCAGAAGCAAGAATCGATGAAGAAGGAATACTTCGAGTCAACTCTAGACTTTGCGTTCCTAACGATTCTGACTTGAAGCATAGAATCATGATGGAGGCACACAACACCCCGTTTGCAATCCATCCTTGGAGTACCAAAATGTATCATGATATTCGACACATATTTTGGTGGAACAATATGAAGAGAGAGATCGTGGAGTTTATCTCGAGGTGTTTAACTTGTCAACGTGTAAAGGCGGAGCATCAAATGCCAAAAGGTCCATTGCAACCACTTGAGATTCCGGAATGGAAGTGGGAACACATTACAATGGATTTCGTTACAGGTCTTCCCAAGGTTTCTCAAGGTATAGATGCGATTTGGGTTATTGTTGATAGATTAACCAAGTCCGCCCATTTCTTGCCGATACGTGAGACTTATTCCCTTGAACGTCTTGCTCGTATGTACGTGAACGAGATTGTGAGATTGCATGGCATACCAGTATCCATAGTTTCGGATCGTGACCCAAGATTCGCTTCACGATTTTGGGTTAGCTTGCAAAAAGCTATGGGCACGGATTTACGATTCAGTTCGGCATACCATCCTCAAACGGACGGACAATCAGAGAGGACTATTCAAATTCTTGAAGATCTATTAAGACTATGTGTTCTAGATTTCAAAGAAAGTTGGGATAAGTACTTGCCACTGGTGGAATTCTCCTACAACAACAGTTATCAAGCAAGTATAGGCATGGCTCCATTTGAGGCGTTGTATGGATGAAAGTGTCGATCTCCAGTATGCTGGGACGAGGTGAGATAAACAACGTTGTTGGGACCAGAATTAGTACGCATGACTACAGAAAAGATCCAAAATGATTCGACAACGTATTCAAACCTCACAAGATTGACAAAAGAGTTATCCTGATATTCATAGAAAGGACGTGGAGTTTAATATTGGAGATCATGTATTGTTACGTATTGCTCCATGGAAAGGAGTTACAAGATTTGGAAAAAGAGGAAAGCTCAATCCAAGATTTGTTGGTCCATTTGAGATTCTTGACCGAATAGGAAACGTAGCCTATAGACTCGCGTTATCTACAAGTATGTCTCGTGTTCATAATGTTTTTCACGTATCTATGCTTCGTAAATATGTGAAAGACCTGAACCATATTATTGAGTTAGAACCAGACGAGATAGCCGAAGATTTAATATACGAGGAGGTACCTGTTAAGATTTTGGATAAGAAAGAGCATGTCTTACGCACGAAGGTTATACCACAAGTTAAGGTTTTATGGAGAAACCATGCAATTGAGGAAATGACATGGGTGTTGGAATCGGAAATGAAAACGAGGTACCCTCACCTGTTCGAAACACCAGGTACGTAAGTTAATTTCGAGGACGAAATTTTATAAGGAGGGGAGGTTGTAAGACCCCAACTTATTATAAATAAAATTGAATTTTCCTTTATTCATTATTCTAAATTAATAAGGGTTAATTTGATATAATGCTTTGGTTATGGGTGAAATGTGAAAATTTTGCAAAATAAACAAGTGGTTAATAAAATAATCATTGTTGTCGGGGAATATTCGTTTGGTCGTGGAATATTCTTGCTGTCGGGGAATATTCGTACGACGGCGCAACCATTTGTGAGCCCCATACCGGAAAATGGTTGGATGAAAGAAAACGACAAAGATTGAGTTTTATAAATAACGGCGTAAATTATTACCGTTAACACTGTTGGGTTACCTGGTGGTTAAAATACAGTAATACGCGTGGTTGCACAGTAGCACACGGTATTGCACAGTATTGTTGAATTATTGATTCATACGTAAGAAGGCACTACTCAATAATTGTTACAGTAGTTACTGTTCATTATTTTATTATATTGATTCAATAATTGCTGCATTGTTAGTTTATATTATTATTGTTTCAATAATTGTCACTGCACAGTATTTCTCATTATCAAATTAATAATTCATACTATTTGAATAATATTATTGGATAGCATTATTGGCAATGTCTAGAAAGTTCTATCAAGGAGAGGTTTGGTCATCTAATTGCGCGCCAGTAAGGAGAAATCCTTATTGGAAAGCCCCCTCTTTCCTGGGAACGGCCTGGTTGTCATAATTGTGATTCTGTAATATTATTTGTAAATAATTAATTATTGATTTATATGATAATGAAATATTTATTTGATATAAATGATGGATATAATTATTTTATGCGGTTATAATTGAAGGAATTAATGTTGAGGTGTTTTTGTCAGAATGAAGGTATTAAAAATTAAATCACTGTTCTTAAAATATATTGCGTGAGTTATAATTTTTAATCTGACCGTTGGATCGTTGTGATTTTTGGATATGTTATACATATATAAGTTGAGTATATGTCCACAAATTTTGAACCGTTAAAAAACCCGAATGATTTGTTATGAATTTTAAGAGGTGTCTGATTCTGAAATTAGGGTTATAATTGATTTTGGCGAAAAATTCTAGAATTGAGTGGGCCTCACTTGTGGTTGGTGAAAAAATGTGCTGAATTTTATTTCAAATGTGGTGGGTGGTGGGTGGTAATAGTAGTAGGTAAAGCCATCAAGTAGCAGGTCAAATCTGCTTCGGCGGGCTAACATTTTTTTATAAATAGAGAGCTAAGTTAGAATTGAAAATCACACCAGAAACAAAGTTTTCTCTCTTTCTCTCTCTATATTATCGAGCGTATTCTTGTGAGTATACTTTGAGTGTTGCTATACGGTGCGTGTTTCTGTCAGCACTATACCGAAATTCAGTCAGAAGTACGGTTATTTTGAGGTAAGGGATGTTATTTCTTTCGCAAATGATATTATTTTCTTCAATATCATTATGCCAAAATATTGGTTGAACTTTTTATCAAATTTAGAACTTGTTGTGTCGGGGTTACTATTCACATATACGGCACTATTCACCAAAAAATAAAATTTTCCTTTTTATCCAAGATGTCTATTTTGGCTACTATCTTTGATTGTATCCATGTTTTGATCGTTATTTTTGAATTCTGCTTCAAAATTGGTTATTATAGAGTATTATTGATCTTGGATAAAACTGTTATACGAATCCCTAATATTTGTCCTTCTATCTCACTGGATTCGTTCTTAAAAATATTTTTCATCATCCTCAGTCCTTGATGATGGTATTATTGAATATCTTTGGCCTATAGTGCAAAGATAAATGAGTACTGATGAATATCTTTGGCCCGTAGTGCAAAGATGAACAGGTGTTGAGATGAACATGACCAATCGGTGATATAAATGAATATATTTGGCCTGTAGTGTAAAGATTATTAAAGATGTAGATTGATTGTTGTTACAGGGATAAAATATTGACGATGGACTCTTAAATATTAGAAGATAGTAGAATTCATCCTCTACGTGACTCTTCTAATGGATTGTTGTTTCCGCTGTATTTGTTGATCTAAAACTTGTTGTCGATTATATTTTATCAGATTTTTTCCCCTGTTGAAGACTAACGATAATTTGTTGTATATTATCTTAGTCATAATATTCTTTACTGGGCTAGTTGAGCTCACCCTTTTCTTTTTTGTTCCATTTTTCTTCTCAGGAGGTGAGAACATAGCAGAATCGAGTTGGGGTATGGAGTGAGGTTTCTAGAAAGATGTTTTAGCAGTACTCACCATTTCTGTAAAATAGTGTTTGAATAATTATAATGAGGACTTGTTTGCGTGTGGATATTGTCTAGAAGACAATATTTGTATTTAAACTCACAGTATGTATTGTCGTATTTCACACGACATTTGTATTATTGAAGTTATAGTTTGCTTTATGTACCATGTATTTGGCTACTCAGAATGGGTGTTGTATACCTGTTTTGGGGGCGTCACATTTGATACATTTGATACATTTTTGATAATTGATATATTTTTGATACATTTTTGATATATTTGATATATTTTTGATATATTTTTGATACATTTGATACATTTTTGATATGTTTAATACATTTTTGATAATTGATATATTTTTGATACATTTGATATATTTTTGATATATTTGATACATTTGATACATTTTTGATATATTTTTGATATATTTTTGATACATTTGATATATTTTTGATATATTTGATACATTTAATATATTTTTGATATATTTTTAATTATTTGAGTTTTTTAAAATTTTACTATTATTAGATAAATATATAAACACATTAATTGTTCATTTAAATAGGAATACTATTATGTAAATAAATGTATTTAATATTCGTATTATTACCGCTTGCTCTGGTTAAAGGATTGAGTGATTTTTTGAAATATTCAGTAGGAATTAATCCTTCTTGAATACAGTTCATGTGAGCACCACTATTTACTAGGGCAATGACATCTTTAATAATAAAATCCGGTTTAATGATAAAAATAATTCTCATATACCATTTCTGAAAGACTACTTAATTCACAAACATCAAATAAGATTATTCATTTAAATAGGAATAATATTATTTAAATAGATGAATTATTATTATTGAATTTCAAAATTTATTTAACTTTTTATTAATAATTAATTATATATTATTAGTTAAAGAATATATTTAAAAAAATATAGTAAATTTTTTGTTCCAAATTATTTGATAATTATTAAATTTTAAAAGTTAATTTTAAAAATTTTAAATTAAAATAACTCATTAAAAATTTTAAAAAAATAAATTTAAAATAAATAGTATTTTTTAAATAGTTTATTATTTAATTTTAAAAAGTCAATAATCAAATAATATGCAGATGGAAGTATTTTTAAAAAGTAGTCCAATTGATAGCGGTGTTTAATAAACGCTTCGTCTTCAACAGTCCAACAGTGACACCAGTTCTACTTCCCAAAACCCTAGCCCCCAATCTCTCTGCATAATTCCCTCCTTTCTCTCTCAGATTCCACTTCTCTCCAATTCATGGACGATGTATGCGAAGGAAAGGACTTCTCATTTCCAAACCAAGAAGAGAAAATCCTGGAATGGTGGAGCCAAATCAACGCCTTTGAAACCCAGCTCGAACGAACCAAGCACCTTCCCGAATACATCTTCTACGATGGGCCGCCTTTCGCCACCGGGCTACCTCATTACGGCCACATACTGGCTGGCACAATCAAGGACATCGTGACCCGGTACCAGACAATGACGGGTCACCACGTCACTCGCCGCTTCGGGTGGGACTGCCACGGGTTGCCAGTGGAGCACGAGATTGATATCAAATTGGGGATTAAGACTAGAGAGGATGTGTTGAAAATGGGAATCGGGAATTACAATGAGGAGTGCAGGAGTATTGTGACTAGGTATGTGAGGGAGTGGGAGAAAGTTATTACCAGAACTGGGAGGTGGATTGATTTTAAGAATGATTACAAGACTATGGACTTGAAGTTTATGGAAAGTGTTTGGTGGGTTTTCTCTCAGTTGCATAAGAAGGGACTTGTTTATAGAGGTTTCAAGGTCTGTTGTAAATGTGCAAATAATGTTTTTCCTAATTAGGTCTGTAGTGTTGGAGTTATTGGTTTCATGGATGAATATTAGATTAAGGAATTGTAGGTTATCATGGGTTATTCTGTTTTACAGAGGTTTCAGATTGGGAAGTTTTAAATATTCTTTGTTGTCAATTCAGATTTTGTGATTTTTCTTAACTGAGTTTGTTAAATATTTGATGGGTTATTATTGTAATCTGAATTGGCTACCTGTAGATCTATGCACTTTTGATTCATAGTAATAGGTATTGAAATGTTTTTGAATATAATAATGCTATATGGAAATGATTTTATAAGGTCTATATTTTATAGTTTGTCTTCTGTTTTATAAATTAGGTCTTTGCATAGTTTGTGGAATTAGAGTTATCCTCTACAGTTTCATTCATGGAAAAATCTGAAGAGAGGTTTTAAAGTTTGAATTCAAATTATATGATATGATGGGTTAAGACGATAATTGTTAGCATGTTATGATGGATGTTAGTTCTGTTGCAGGTTATGCCTTATAGCACTGGCTGCAAAACTCCGCTGTCCAACTTCGAAGCTAATTCTAATTATAAGGTTTGTAGACGAAAGTGTCTTACTTGCTCAACTACTTGTACCACTATTACTTATAAAAATAGTTGAAATGTGTGTTTACAAAATGTTGTAATTGCTGTTAATTACTGTAGTTGGTGCTGAAATTGAATCCCTTTTGAATTTTGTGATAATAACAAACAAGCAGAAAGAATGATCTTGTTAAAATTATTATTTTCTATAATTTGTGGGCAAAGTTCTTGTTTGTAGATGGATAGTAAATATGATCTTGTATACTTTATGGGTGCTTGGTCTGCCCCTTACTTTTCACTTTCTAGATCTATCATATTGTATCAACTGGTAACTACTTTTAATTTTTTCATTATATTTCTTCTTTTGTACTTCGGTTTCTATAAATTGTAGTAGTTTTTACTTTTTACATTCCCTATGATGTACAGGAAGTACCTGATCCTGAGATAATGGTGTCTTTCCCAGTTGTTGACGCTGTAGATGGTGCAGCATTTGTGGCTTGGACAACTACACCATGGACTCTTCCTAGTAATCTCGCCCTTTGCGTAAATGCTAATTTTGTATATCTGAAAGTAAGTCTACACCAATTGTTCTTGAGAAGAACAATTGGATAAATGAAACACATAGCGTGTCAACGCAAAATTGTTGGTGTTGTTAATTTTATTTGGTGCATTCTAATAGTATTATCAATGATTGCTATAAAAAAACACAGGTTCGCAACAAGTTCAACGAGAAAATCTACATCGTCGCTGAGTCGAGATTATCAGAGCTTCCTATTGAGAAGGCCAAAAAAGGATTACCTAATGGAGCTGTCAATGACCCCAAAAATTCAGATTCAAAGACTAAGGGATCCTCTGGTGGGAAAACTAAGAGTATGACTGATACTTATGAAGTTTTGGATAAATTTTCAGGGGCTTCACTCATTGGAACAAAGTAAGCACTTCAAGTTATTGGGTTTCTGAACTCTATGGGCTTTCTATTAGCATTATCACCTTCTACATGCTTTCTTCTTTTAGGTGGCACCTTTTCTTTTAATTAGACTAGCTTTTATGAGTATATTTTATTGTCTATAATGGAGTAAAATTTATATACTGTTTACTGCAGGTATGTACCATTGTTTGATTACTTCAAAGACTTCTCCGATGTGGCATTCAAAGTTGTTGCAGATGATTATGTAACTTCTGACAGTGGAAGTGGAATCGTTCATTGTGCTCCTGCATTTGGCGAAGATGATTATCGTGTTTGTGTTGATAATCAAATAATTACTAAGGTGCACAAAAGTTGCTACTCTTTCGGCATTGAGCCTTTTCAAGGGATTTTTGTTTGCCTTTCGTTTTCAACTATAATTTCATAACAACTTTATACTGTATTTAAAATATGTAACTTTAGATCCATTATGATCACCAGAAATTATAACATGGTACTTAAATAAATTTCTGGGTCTTCAACTAGATGTAAAAGTTTATATTTTGAATCTCTGGAGATACTACTAGATATAAAAGCTAGGCCTTGCGCCTAAACTTATTCAAATTTGAGTCTGAGTGTCGACCCTACTGGTAATTATGAATTTGCCTCCTGATCAAGCTGGGTTTGCATTAATTTTCTCAAATTTGTGAATTTGACCAATCAACTATGCAAATTTTGCCATTATGTTCTTGTATGTTATTTTTTGACCGTGTGTAGCTTATTGTGGCCAGAAAGGGGAAGAAGTGCCATTTTTAGCCTCAAGATATAGCTTATTGTTTATTGTTACTTTTCCCTATGGTTTTATTGAGACACTCTTGTATTCAATTGGCTTCTTAGGGAGAGAATCTGATTGTGGCAGTTGATGATGATGGTTGCTTTACTGATAGAATTGCTGACTTCAGGGGGCGCTATGTCAAGGAGGCAGATAAGGATATTATTTTAGCAGTGAAGGTAAGAATATTCAAGTATATTAGGTATTACATAACTAGAGAGCTTAATCCATTAACAATTAAAATTACAGTAAAAGCTAGTGTTATATGTGAGTGTATGGAAAACCACGTTTAAAAGGATTGCTTATATATAGTTTTTCTTTTTTCATTTACAAGAAACTAGATGAGGTTCTTACTGAGGGTGTGTTGAAATATAATTTTCATCCATTCTTTGTTAATGATTTTTTGAAAAGCAAAACTAAATTTATTATTTTGCCCACAAAATGGGTCAGTCTGCCAGATTGGTATGTCCCCCCTGGCCCTTCCCAATTATGTACACTTAGATTCTTCACTTTGATCAGATAAATTATTTTGTATGGTTCAGGAGAAGGGCAGGCTTGTCAAATCTGGAAGCTTTACTCATTCGTATCCCTTTTGTTGGAGATCTGATACTCCTCTCATATACAGAGCAGTTCCCAGTTGGTATGCGTAGTTTACCAAGTCTTTGTACACTTCTGTGTATGTAACTACTATATGACTTTTACTTTGATTAGATCCATCAAGTAATATTTCGTTGCCATTTAATTATAGTGCATGGGCTTGCAGGATCTCATGTTAACATTTATATTTGACATTGTCAATCTTCATAGTGATTGACGTTGCTTCACTAATGCCCCAATGTTTTTTTCCCACTTATTATATTTGATTTCTTTTGGTTTACTATTTGGAGGACATCTTTTTCTTCGCATGCGTAGTAATTTCTTCTCTATTTATAAATTCTTCCTCTTTTATCTATAAAAAAAAGTTTAAATTTGAGATTTTGCTATATCTTGCTCTTGAGATTTCCACTATTAACGCCTGCTGCATTAGGAGCTAAAGTTTAAGCCGATCAGGCAGATATAAGTATAACCTCGTATTTTCTTGTCAATTTTCTTTTAAGATACTGAAAAGGTGGCTGCACGAGTTATTTCAATGGGTTAAAAGAAGGATGTGAAATTGACCTCCTTAATTATATGTTTAAAATTCAGAAGAAACTAAGTAAATACAAGCACATTTTCATTTAAGATAAGAAACATCTGAAAAAGATAGTGATGTTCTCGTATTGAATAATTTGGTGCATAATAAAATTTAGAGGACAATAACAAGAAAGAAGAGGGGGGGGGGGATAACAATTGGAAATTCATGCTTATTTTATTCTGTGTTATTTATGCTACTGCTTAGTTTCATTTATAATTCTGCAGTTTGCACATGTACATATCGATTTTTTTTGTATGTCAAAATGTTCTAAATAGTTGACACTTGCTAGTTCTACAAGGCAAGGAAATGGGAGAGTGCACTTGTGTGCTTGAAGGTTCTTGTCTTGGGTTTTGAGTTTTATCATTAACCAAGACTAAAGAGCCCAATAATAGTAATTAAGTAAGGATAATAAAATAAACTGCGATTTTTTTAGGACTCGAGGTATTTTAGCTTGGCTTCCAAATTACAATGTAATGTATCCTATGTCATTTTCCGTTGGTTTGTCGGCATTTTATTTACTTTTCCTTTCTTTGCCATCTTTCGTGAAGAGATGGCATGGTTATATAGGAAGCATTAGTAGAGCAGCCATTACATAACATGTTTTTGGCCTAATAATAATTTATATGGGCTATAATCTTCTATCTGGTTCGGTGGTTCCTTTTAATTTTTTGTAATGTGCAAGTAGATTTATATTATTACTAGATGTGTCCCGTGCCTCTGGCACTGTATGGACGGTGAGATTTATCCCAAATGATTTATTGAGTGAGCGGGAAATTCAAAATCATTTGTATTTTATTAGATAGATGGATGGTGGGATTATCCCAAACTTTGGACAGCCCAGATGATTTATTGATTAAGCGGGAAATTCAAAATCATTTGTATTTTGTTATATAGATTGTTGGTTTAGTATAATTTTGTTTTCTTTTAGTCCTAGTTTATGTTAAATCATTTCTTCTCTAGTCTTGATACTAATTTCCAAGTCTTCACTCTTTTGTTCTATTATTAAGGTTATTTGTAATTGTTCTCATTTAATGCCAATTATGTCTTCATTGATTTGTATCACTATATCTTATGACTAGGTTTGTCGCAGTGGAGAAGTTAAAAGATCAACTGTTAGAGAACAACAAAGGAACTTACTGGGTTCCTGATTTTGTAAAGGTCTGATTCTTATTTATAACCCACTATTTATTTCAGGGTGTTCATATGATTCTTTTACCTTTTTTTTAGTTACATTTTTTTGTTGAAAGGGGGTTGCTATCATCGTTGTCCATAGTAAAATTGCTAACAAATGTTCACTACAAATTCCTCCTAATGTTATATACCTTTCTTAGTTTACTATTATAGATATGCAGATTTATAACTTATGTTGATTTTTTATGGTTAGTCTCTCTCTCTCCCTCATCCTTTTTTCCGTCCTTTATAATAATAATAATTTTTTGCTAAATAATAATTATTGTTGTTTATGATCTAACCATTGTTTTACTGTAAATTGTGAAGATTAGTACAATTGTTTATGTGGAGGCATATCTTACATTATGTCATGATTTATTCAACCTTCTTACCTGTTGAACTTTTATTTATTGTTCACTTTTTTTTGACACTACATTGCAGGAAAAGCGTTTCCACAATTGGCTAGAAAATGCAAGAGATTGGGCTGTCAGCCGAAGTAGATTTTGGGGTACCCCTCTTCCTGTCTGGACAAGTGAGGATGGTCAGGAGACTGTAGTTATAGGTTCTGTTGAAGAACTTGAAAAGCTTTCTGGCGTTGAGGTTTGTTGCTTTGCTTGTTACTTAATCTTTGATCTCCTAACTTCCAATTTTTTGGGATAACAAGCTTATATTTTGCTTCTGAGAGTGTAAAAGACTATAAAGCAGTGGTTTTTTGCAAGTTTCTCCACCATTTTTTGGTAAAGTAGCTTTTTGAAAAGAATCAAAGTTATCACTATTGTAGCTTTGGGTTGTATACATTTACTTGCCAACCTTGTTGATATTTGAAAAATTTGTAATTCTCAGGAAAATAGCTAGAATGCAAGTCTGGTATGAATTTGAAGCCTATAACTAATTTATCTCTTACAAATAAAATGACTTGGGATTAGTTTTTGCATGCATCTCCATCTTTTTTTGTTAAATAGCTTTTTGAAAAGTTTTGAAGTTCTCACTTTTCATAGTTGTAGCTTTGGGTTGTATACAATTACTAGAGAACCTTGTTGATATTTGACAAATTAGTAATTTCCAGGAAAATAGCTGAAATGAAGTGTGGTATGATTTGTGAAGCCTATAACTCACATATCTCTTATAAACAAGAGTGGACTTTTCATACACACTATATGCAGAACCATTTGGCATTGTTTTTTTCCCTTTCCCTTTCCTTTTTCCTTTTCCTTTTCCTTTTCCTTTTCTATGACAATACTTTCCTTTATAATTTGAAGTTTTTGAAGATGCTATGTGAGCATTACTAACTACTCTGTCTGCACGTGTTTTCCCACCTCTTTTTACAGGTGAAGGACTTGCATCGTCACAAGATTGATCACATCACAATTCCGTCCGAGCATGGTGTGCTTCACCGTGTGGAGGATGTAAGTCCATATGTTTGGGTTTCAGCTCTGTTTCTGCATTCATATATATGATTAAATCATATTCTCTCGAAACATAGTTATGCGACATATCAATATACTCCATCAATATTCTCTCGAAACATAGTTGTAGCTTTAATCACATTCCGAGTATGGTGTTACACCATTTTGTTATATTGTATATTCTTCTCCTTTCCCTTTTTTTTCCTGTTGTTTTCATGTTTTCTTTTAGTATTTATATTTATATATTAGCGCGTCCATATTTTTATTTATTCTTTGATTTCTATCCTTTTATTGATTTTTCATACTCCCTCAAGGAAGATGTACTTAAGCAAGCAAGAAGTCTTGAAAATTGGCTAAGCTTCGTGTGAAAGCCTTGTTGCGACCTTCAAATGTCTAGTTTAACTTTTAATAGAGTGGTTTTTGTGTCTACCTAGGTTTAGGTTATAGTTATAGGTATTGCAGTTCAGATTTATAAAATCTTGCAGCTTCTCACGAGGCGTCAAGGATGTGAGTAGGAGTTGTCAGCATGCTTGTCAAGTCGTCGACTAGTTGTCGCCTAGGCGACGACTAGGCGTCTAGTCGGTAATAATTTTCGAGGCGTCAGGACGACTTGGTGGGAGAGCAGAAAGGCGCGCGCTCAGTCGCCGACCTGGACAACTTGGACGAAAGACGATCGACTTGGACGACTATATTGATAAGCGGTCGACTTGCCGGAGTGGGATTGGTCCGAGCCGAACCTGTTAACAGGGTAAAAAGAAGCCTAAAGTTCGAAACCTAATTGATCCCTCACGAGTCACAACTTTGAAACTTTAGTTCATCAGAGAGGAGAAACGAAAAGAGGCCATACCCAATCGATCGGCGACTGACAACTCCGGCGACTCAACTGACTTTGGCGACTTCGCTTCTGTTTTTCTCTGCTTCTGTTCTTCAGAAAGAGGGAGTGCTTTGCTCTAGTTTTTTTTTTGTGTGGGTATTTTGAGTCCCTGATTTCTTTTTGGGGTTGGGGTATTCTGACTTCTTTTAATTTTTTTTAATATGATATGATATGGTTTGTTGACTGTATTTTATGCTTATGCTTAGACCATCGTACACATGTCAATCTTATGGTCCTATTATACGCATGCATGATGTAGTAATTGCTTATTGCAGAATTGAATTAAAATGAAGTAGTAATACTTTATTACTTGAGTTAGAGGCATGTGCTGCTGCCTATATACTGTTATTACTTTATTACATAACTTTATTATTTTATATAGTGCATAACTTTATTACTTGTCTGTACTATATTATATTATAATTTGTACTATATTATATTGTAATTTGTACTGTATTATATTATCTATAATACAAGTTATCACTAGTGTCTGCTGCCTATACTGCTATATTATATAATTCTGTCCTTTTTGTAAAATTAATGTAACATCTTAATGTAAAATTATAATAGGATGCTTAATTATAAATTCATGGTATTCTATATATATAATATTAAAACTTAAAAAACTAAACATAAATTTTAAAATTATATTGAATTAAACTAAATATTGCAAATGTATCGCCATTTATATAATTTGAAGTTGGTACAAGTTTAAAAAATTACAAGTTTACAACTATAATAAAATTATCCATCTTGACTTGATCTTGTTCAATATTCATATAAATATATATAATTTTATTCATATAAAATTTACATTGTTAACGACTTGTCGACTTGTGGACGACTAGTCGAGCGCCTAAGCGCTTAAGCTGTCGACTCGCCTCGACTTGTCGCCTTGATAACTATGGTTGTCAGGGATACGTTCTTCAATTGGATTTTAGCTAGGCGTTTGATAGGGTCAAATGGGGCTTTTTGATAAGGTCGTGGAGAGGAAAGGTTATGAAGATATATCGAGGGCTTGGACTTGGGGTAATCTTTCCTCTTTTTATTTGTCTACAATTTTAGTGGGTTAAGGCTTCTAGGGGTTTCCGCCGAGGGGACCCAATGCCCATCTTTATGTTTACATTTGTTGTGAGCAGGGTCTAAAGTTGCAGTATCGAAAGGCGTATTAGACAGTCGAGTCTTGATGGAGTGTTGGCATCGGCTGATACTTAACAAAAATCTATATATTCCTTAAAAATAGGAAAATAATATTAAAAAAATAAGAATAAAGTAAAACAATAAAGTAAATACGTACAAAGTTATCATTTAATACATATAAATATATAACATTATATAAGTCATATGATTCATAGCAGTTAGACCATTAAGTATCACCACTGCCAATACTGATATGAGTAGGCTGATACGTTGTATATATCAGATGTTTAAACGAATTCCCATTGTCAACATCTACTGCAAAGTGTTATTGTACAAAGAAATGTACCATGTACAATACTGTGGTGGGTTTGTTCACTCTTTGTTTTTCTTCTGTGCAAATTGATTAAGACTAAGATAGTAATTGGCTGCAAAGTGGGAATACTTGCTTCCCTTCTGTGGTTTATCCATAGATTTCGGCCCAAAGTGAAGGCTTCTATCTATTGTCTGTATTTTCAATTTTTTGATAAAATTTTGAACTTTTTTAATATTACTTCCTCCATCCAGCAAAGAATGTCACAATTGAATTTATTTGAGTTAAAATTATAGTTATTTTTTTTTATAAAATCAAGTGAATATTACTATATTAGTGCGAAAGGCTATCCTTTTCTTTATTTAAATTTTAAAATTTTAGTTGGAACCCAATGTTAGTACAAGCACATATATCAGTAGTAATATTGAACAACATTTTATAATTTAGCTTTTTAACATTAAAAAGTTGCTTCCGTAATCTACTTGAAACCATCAATTATGGCATTCATTTCAGGACCAAGGTAGTATTACCTGTTAGTTTAAATTGTTATTACTCCCTCCGTCCCAAATTAATTGCTCAGTTTTGACTTTTTAAAGTCAAATTGACCATTTTTAAAACTAATCTTTTTACTATTTTTGCTAAAATATAGGTGAAGAGATTATAACCAAAAGAAAGTATATACAATTTATTACTAATCCTATTTTTTATAATTTCAGAAATATATTTATATATGTTTAATTATTAATTCTAAAAATAGTCAATTTGACTAAAAAAGGTCAAAATTGAGCAGTTAATTTGGGACGGAGGGAGTATTATGTTATCACTTGTCACTTTTATAATGATTTCTGTGCTTGGAAAGGATTCTTTGAAGAGATGGCATTCTTTCGGTTAAGTTCCATCACTGGGCTCTATAATAAGCCTGTAACATCAACTGTGGAAATTAGAGATCAATTTAGAATGTGTATTATGAGAACTCATGATTTTACTTTTGTGGGTAAAAATAAGATAAATATTTTTGTTGGTTTAGTTTCCTTCTTCTCCAAAGTTTGAAGATGGTAATGCCAAATATGACATACCATTGCCATAACAATAAGCGACTGTTTGGTAATTAACTAGCGTAGGTTTTTTTATATTTTGTCTCTTTGAAAAAGACAAGTAGATAACGGATTGGGGTGAATATTGATTTTAAAATACTTATGAATCATTAGCCTTGCAATCTTTGTCCTGATCTCTGGTCTCTTTTGAACCTTTTCTTCTTCCGTTGACAGGATACTCATTGACACCTTTTTTGTGATTTTTTCATTAGATTCTTCACTACATTAAACTATTTATGCAATATTCTAAATTTTACAGAATGCTTTTTGCTTATAATTGCAGGTGTTCGATTGCTGGTTCGAAAGTGGGTCCATGCCATATGCATATATCCATTATCCATTTGAAAATGTTGAACTCTTCGAGAGTAATTTTCCTGGCCATTTTGTGGCTGAGGGGTTGGATCAAACTCGTGGGTGGTTAGTTCTCCTTTTTAATGCTTCTTTTTATTACTTTCTTATCAAGTAAAAGTATGCATCAGAATGGGTTCTGTGTAGTAAGCTTTTTGCATCATTCTCTTTGTCAGCATTGCTTTTTACTTGTATTTCTCTCAAGTCTATGATATGATTCATATTTTGTTTTTCTTTCATCGTTCATGTCTAGTACTACTAGCTGTAAAAGGCTTACAGGGCTGACTCTTCCCCTTGCTAATGTTAATTTACTTTATTCTTTTACAATACTGGCTAATTATGTGGAACTGGGATTCCCCATCTGATGTTTCTCAAGTTCAATGAACTTCATTTTCTTCAAGAACCAAAACTGGTTGGTGGAGATTAAGTCCCTGCCTTGTGTACTGTAGGTTCTATACTCTCATGGTCCTGTCTACAGCATTATTTGGTAAACCTGCATTTAGGAATCTTATTTGCAATGGACTTGTTCTGGCCGAGGATGGAAAAAAGATGAGTAAAAGATTGAAAAACTACCCTTCACCAATGGAAGTCATTAATGATTATGGCGCTGTAAGTGTTGTTACTGCTCAATGATGATCATCAACCTTGGCCCTTGTTGTGATTTAGAATTGCATAAACGTGACTTAATTCCATTTCTTAAATCATTTTCAGAAATGACTACAACTAATTTACATTATTGTACAGGATGCACTAAGATTATATATAATAAACTCCCCTGTTGTGCGTGCTGAGCCTTTACGATTCAAAAAGGATGGAGTATATGGTGTGGTGAGTATTCTTTGTAGGTTTATGAGTTTTGCTTTGCATGTGAGGGTTTTATTGTAGGCTTGCTTTGTCAGTTTAATTTACTTCAAATGTTTAACTCTCAACTTTCTTATTTTTCGGTTATTCCACAAATTCTCTCTCTTAAAATGATGTTCACGCAGGTTAAAGATGTTTTTCTACCATGGTACAATGCATATAGGTTTCTTGTTCAGAATACAAAAAGACTCGAGGTTGAGGGGCTTGCACATTTTACTCCTTTTGCTCAAGCCACTCTTCGGAAGTCTTCCAATGTACTTGATCAGTGGATCAACTCAGCGACTCAGAGTCTGGTTCATTTTGTTCGGCAAGAAATGGATGCTTATAGGCTGTATACGGTTAGTTCTCTTAATGTTTTTTTGAGCAAGTCACTTATTGTACTGATAACATGCAACATAAACAGTGGAAAAACAGATAGTTAAGGATAATAAAAGATGGGATATATATTTGAATTCTCGGTCTTCTTAAAGACTAACTAATAGATGTTACTTTTGTCATATTAGTTAATGACTAAAAGTATTCCTACATAGGCGTTGAAGCTGGCTTGTGTTGTGATTATACGAATCTTGTTGGATTTGATGACAAAAAAGTAAATATGATACGTATAAACAACACTTGTAGGTAGTTGGCAGAACCTAGTAGTAAAAGGCAAGTAGTGCCTTCAAATCATTGCTGGTTCTACTTTGCTTTCATATTTTGATCATAATAGCATTCATATGGTGCAAAGTATGATTTTTCACTTCGCAGCTGCACGCAAGTGACTCGGAGACGGCCACATTGCTTCCTATATTAGACTGACAGAATTTTTTCCACAATTTACGATTTTGATTTAGTCAAAGCATGAATTGTGCGAGGATTAACATTCAAATTGCCAAAGTGAGGATCGAGTGTGGAATTGTGACCTTAGGAGACAAATTACATTATTTAGGCCCTAAGATCACTCCTCTCCTTTTTTGTATAAGATGCATTGCACCCACCTTGCAGGCTATAGGTGGAGCCACTTGTAGCTTATTTTGTGCGGGGCTGAAATTTGGACAAAATGGTTCGGGCTCGGCTCGGAAAAATGCAAGCTAGAGCACAAAAAAAGAGTTGTAATTATTATGCGAGCCGAGTCGAATGTGAGCAGAATTTTGAAATGCAGCTCGAATCTAACTCGAATTTGAGTAAAGGGATTTATCTTTCGAGCCAAATCTGAGCAACCCTCTTTTTGGTTCAGTTCAACTCGTTTTCAGCTCTAAATTTAGGCACTTTCCACCTTGATTTCGGGAGAACGTTTAAGATAATTTAAAACAAAAAGCTAAAAGTGCAAATACGTATATTATCGTTCCTCTTTAACTTTTGCTAAAAAATTCTGTAGTAACAGTGTTTTAGAAGTCACTAGGAGGACGTAGGCGCCGAAGTGGGGTGCTTTTCTAGGCGAGCTAGGCGTTTTCTTAGACGGTCTCACTTATTTATTTGTCTATTATACAAACTTGTTATGCTATACAAAATATATAGTAGATGTAATTTTTATTGAGTTTTACATGAAAATTAGCATAAGGCTTAAAAAAATAATTTCAAGTATTGTAAAGCTTCAAAGTATCTGTCTGGTTCTGCCTAGGCGGGGGACCTAGGCGACCAATCAAATCAAGGTGGTAGAGGACCGCCTAGCGCTCAGGCAGGGATTAATCGGGCGTAGACGGGGATAATAAAATTCTCTTGGCAAACATTTCCTTAGAAGCAGATTCATATAATAAAGACAAATTAACTGGTTCTTTTCCTAGCATTTTGAAGTTATATATATATGGTAGCTTGACACATACTATTGCAACCACACATAGTGAGTGCATGTTACCTGAGGTATACACTTTTTCACTACTTAATACTGAAGAACTCATCTGTTGCTTCTTTATATGTAGGTGGTTCCTTATCTCCTGAAGTTTCTTGACAATTTAACGAATATATATGTTCGGTTCAACCGAAAGAGATTGAAAGGACGGACGGAAGAAGAGGATTGCAGAACTGCACTTTCGACCCTTTACCATGTAACACTTGCCTTCTATTGTTTATGAAGTTGCTCTGTTTGTATCTTATCAATACCTGTTTTAATATGATTCCATGTTGACTTTCTTGTACCTCGTGTATGTAGAATTGAAGATCTGCAGTCCTATTAATTAAAAAATTATATATAAATAAAAAGAGAAACAAAAGACATAATTAAAGTTTGCAAGTTCATGGGGGCTGATAAGACTTATTATGGTCAGTGTTCTAAAAATCCCCGTCTAGGCGCTAGGCCCTCCTAGCGCCTCACCTAGGCTCAATGCGGCAAAAAATCCCTCCAGGAAATTAGGCGGGGCCTAGGTGGGGTGTAGGCGGAGAGTTTTTTTTAATTTAATTACCTAAACCAGATCTTGATATATTTATTTTTCTAATAATTTATCATATTCATAATACATGTTGTAGCACATATCAAATCACAACAAGAAGTGAACAATATCAAATCAAAATGGATAATTTTATTATAGTTGCAACTTTTTAAACTTGTATCAACTTCAAATTATATAAATGATGAAACATTTGTAATATTTAGTTTAATTCAATATAATTATTAAATTTATGTTTAGTTTCTTAAGTTTTAATATTAAATTAAATTCTTAAAAATTTAAATTTTATTATTTAATAGCAATCTTATTTATGAATAAAACTAATATGTTAAAAATATGTTTGAACTTTGAACAATTGCATGTTTGTGTTTGAACTTTGACATTAACAATATGGATATATGTTTGAACTTTAAGCAAATGCCTTTATTATCTTTATTATAGATTGTTTTGTTTTATATTATTGTTTTGTTTGGATAAATGTAAGATAAAATATTAAAATTGGCTTAAAATAAAAAATCCCGCCTAATTACCGCCCAGGCCTTGCCTAGGCCTCTCTCGGCCCCCCGCCTCCCGCCTTTTAGAACATTAATTATGGTTACTGATTTAATTTTTTGGAACAATATGGATATTTTTAAGGGCGTTCTGCTTGGAGAAAGTGAATCAGTCTTAAATCTAGGAATTACATATCTTACAATATAAAAATCTAGTAGTCATAATATACTTTTCGAGGAGTTAGTTGTGTCAAATGACAGATATGGAATTGAATAATAAAATTTGCGTCATCTTGGCAAAGATGATGTGAACGCGTTGCCATAGCTTTAAGGTGTTGTTGATAACAATAAACACGAGGTCGAAAATTGTGGTGTTAATTATGGTGGTGAATTGAATAGTTATTTGACTTGTGGTGATGGATAGTGTTGGTTGTAGTCAGAACTAAAAAACATTGATGTTGACTGTAATAACTAAGAATTTTAAGTCACTTTGTAAGTAAATATATTAATGATATTGAAAACTGTGGCATAAATATGTGTGATGACTATGTGATAAAAGACTATGGCTAAATACATATATATATATATTGTATGTATCGATATGGATATGTGTAATTACTAGTTATGTAATTAGAATTAAAAAGGAAAGCTACATGAGTAAGTAACATACTTACCCTAGGTATGGTAAGTAAGTAACATAAGGGTTATAGCATTGAGAAATGTTAGTATTTAAGATTTATACTAACCTAAGAGCTTAATTTTATTATCTCAATTGATTATTTATTTTAAACCTAGTTAAAGTAAGGCTAATTGGGTTATAAGATTAAATGGACATGAGTAATTATTTAAATCCCAAAAGATTGAGGATAGAAACCCTAAATAAATAATTAGGGTAGAAGAGATTAAAAGTAATGGACTATGTTACCTACATGGTCCAAATAATTAATTAGGAAGCCCAAAAGAATCAAATTAGAAGTCCAAACTTAACCCATCTGATAAGGGACATTTTGGACATTTGATTAATCGAAATTGGCATTAAAAATAGCACAAATGGGGTAAAGGGGGGGTGTATACTCGACCATACAAGGCTATTTTTGGCCTTGTGATGTGATGTTTAAGTTTCCATTTATGCTAGTAGCATAATCTCCTTATCTCCACTAATCCTTATGTGTCCATCTTTCATTGGTTAAAAATCTCTAAAGTAGATTACATGTAATCCTTAAAGATAAGATGAGGGTTATTGCCTAGAGGGTAAAAGAGATATGGGGGATAATCAGAGATGTAGAATGTATGTATCTATTTTTACATACTAAACAACTAATACTTCTATCTTCCTTTCATTTCCTTCATTTCATCTTATTTCACTTCTAAACTAGCATAAGAAATTAAAAGAGAGAGAGACAAAAGAGAGGGGGAGGCCGTGAGTTTGAGGGAGAAGAGAGTGAGGGATTGCTAATTTCATGCATCCTAAGCACATAAGGTACTTTGGAAAGACAAGAAGAATAGTTAAGAAATCAAGGTAAAGCCCTAACCTAGTTCTTCTTTCTTTTCTTTTGTTTTATTTTCAAAGTTATTGAGAGGTTATGTTCTAAGACTCAAGAATCCTTAGATCTTTATGTTTCATGTAAGGATCTAACCCTCTGAGTGTTAGAATGAGGATCCAAAGGAAGAAAATGGACTTAGGTTCCTTAAGGGTGAAAAACCCCAACTTTTTCTTCACTTGGATCATCTATAGCTTGAGATCTACACCTTCTATTTGTGATCCGTTAAAGGGGGTGCTAGATATGTAAGTTCACTACTAAACCCAAGTGGTAGCACTCAAAAACACTGATTTTTCAAGCCATGAGGGCTGTTGGGACCGAAACAGTCCATACTAGACAATTAACTAATGGACAGTTTCTGGCCACTTGCTTACAAGGGCAGTTTCGTCCAGTTTATGTATTTTAAAAATTCTAGGAAAAACTGGAAGGAACTTTGAAGAGTTATCTACATTTAGGAAAAAGAATGGACTGTTTTGGATGTGTAGAATGAGATATATGACCTTTACAAGAAAAGACTCTTTTGAAAGTAAACATGAATAACTCCTTGTGTGTAACTCCAAAAATGGTAAATTTTTTAGTGGAAGTACATATATATAACAAGATCATACCCTGATATTTGGTAATTTGTCTTATGAACTAATATTTATGACGTTTTAGGGTTTTCAAATAAAGTTTTTAATAAAGGGTAAACCATTCAAATAAATTGTTTAGTTGGTTTAATTAATGATTAAAATATTATTATGATATTAATAATATTAGAATAAGATATTTTTAAATAATCAATATTTAGATTAAGATTGAATTTAAAATATTATTAAATGATTAATAATATTAAATTAAAGCATTAATAAATGATTAAGATATTATTAAATGACTAACAATATTAGATTAAAAATTATTAATGTAATTAATAATATTAGATAATTAAATTATTATTAAATAATTAATAATATTCGAAATTAAATAAAATGTTATTAAAAAGTTAATAATATTAGTGAATGAATAGAATATTATTAAATGAATGATAATATTAGAAAACGATTAAAATATTATTAAAAGGTTAATAATATTAGTAAAGTAATAAAATATTACTCCCTCCGCCCCATAGTTATAGGCTAATTTCTTTTGACACATAGTTTAAGAAAATTAGTTAGTGACATTTTTTAACATAGATTTTCCACATATACCCCTTAATATGGAATTAACGAATAAGTTAATTATTCCTTACTTATCACATTGGAACTCTCAATTCATTGATTGACGTGTTAAAGTCCATATCCATAGAACTTTAACCAAAGAGAATACAACAACATTAAATGTGGTGATAAAAATAATGACATTGAATGTTGTTTCTTCAAAAAAAGAGTAATGGTTGAATATTTATTAGAAGGGCATAAAAGTAAAACAATGAACCAACTAAATTTTATAAATAGTAAGTAGCCTATATATTGGGACATCTCAAAATGGAAAATCAGCCTATAACTATGGGACGGAGAGAGTATTAAATGATTAATAATATTAGTTAAGAATTAAGATATTATTAAATGATTAATAATATTAGTAAAAGAAGTAAGTGTTAAGAATATTAGAAATTGATTAAAATATTATTAAGATGTTAATAATATTAGTAAGCGAATAAAGTATTATTAGTTGATTTATAATAATAAGAGATAAATAAAATATTATTAAGGGTAATAATATTAGATGAGTTAAGATAATGTTTACGTGATAATAATAAGGGATGATAATATTTTTAAGGAATTAATGTAATGACTAAATGTTTAGTAAATTTAATATAGAGTAAACTTACTAATTTGAAGATCGATTATAGGTCTTTCAAAGGAAGATAGATTAAACTGCTTAGCCGGATAAATTTAATTTCGTAGCAGTATACCGCAAACGAGGCAAGTTCTCTAACTCAAACTCAAGCTATTATTTTCGAAGCATGTTAGTGGATAATTTTGTTGATTACTCCACATCCTTAATGATTATTAATAATTGCACTTTGTGCAATCGAATTCCTGTTCTATTATTATTCAACTGTGAATTTATTTTAAGTTCTTTCATTCATGAACTGTTTATGAAATAGATCTATGCTAGTTGTATTAGCCAGATCAAACATGTTAAATTTGTTGAATCAAATATGTTTTGAAGAGCTGTTCTTAAATCAATTGGATTGGTAAGAACTCTTGACTGAGAAAAATGACAATTTTATTGAAGCATGATATTGGAAAACAATTGTTGCTCAATTATGAGTGTTTATGCATAAGCCACCGGGTATGAAAGTCTGATCCCCTTGATTACCAAAACTTATTGAGAGGACTAGTTTAAATACTGACAACCTTCATATATGTTGATGGTTATTTCAAACCACTCGACATCTATTATTCAATTATTCGAATATTCAATTATTGAGAATTAATTCATGTTCTTTCACAATTATATCCTATTGTTGAACATTGAAAGCTAAATTCCTTTCTAATCATGATATCCCCTTGTATTTGAACTTGCTAAGTAAATTAGTTACTTACTTTTGCTATATCATGACATTTATTTCAGTTAAGCCCGAGACGTCCAAGAAGGTCAAAGGCAAAGAAATGTTTAAGAGTAGTTAAATGAGAAAACTTGTGTATTAGTTTACTTTAAATGATATTTGGTTATGTAAACTGTATTAAAGGTACGTTTAAGTGAATGTTAATGGCAAACTAAGGATTTAGCCACTATAGTTGGCAAGTTTTACTTGTTTCACAACTTAACTTTTAATTTTTTGAATTACCACATTAAACTAATTAAAATTTTACAATTGGGTTAGTCTGTTAAGTCAAGCTCACTTCTGTTAACATTTGGGTTTTTGCAAACAAGGGTTTTAGTTGAACACACCCATCAATTCGCCCAAAATCAGTAGGGGGAAATTAGGGTAAGTTATGCATTTGTCCTAAAGCCTGATATGTATAGGATTTCAAAGACCAAATCAAATCTTCGCCTCTTTTTCTCCTCTACACCCTCTTCCTCTCCCTCTTTTCTCTGCATCCCATCCACGTTGCCTCAAAGTTGCCATAGCCACACCATCCGCCATTCCCTTCGGCTTCTCACGCCCACTCTCGTAGCTGCTCTGCCTAACTGTCACGATTCAAGAAGTCAAGAAAATCCCCGAAAAAGAAGGCACAAAGGATGTAGCTGCAACAGCAGCCAGAGATAGAGAGATCTGGAGCAAATTCTCAACTCTCTCTTGCCTATTGGAGTTGGGTTGTGTGGTTTCCATTTTATTTCAGATAAATGTTTTTGGGTGATTTATTAGAGCTGTCATTGTATACGATTTGGGTTAATTTCGTAATGTATATTCTATGAAGATGTGAGATCTTAGTCGATTACTTATGTGAAGTTTGATGGAGATGTGAAGATATGATTCTTTGTTTGATGTTTTGTTCTTCTGTGAAAATTGATTTTTTAAGGTAATACTTGGTCTACAACTCCCTGGTGCAAAACTGAGTCATTTTTTTCTTTTCTGTTAAAAAGCCACGTAAGAAAAAACTCGCGTTCAATTTAACAGAAGTGAGCTTGAGTTAACAGACTGACCCAATTGTAAAATTTTAATTAGTGTAATGGGGTAATTCAAAAAATTAAAAGTTCAGTTGTGAAATAAGTAAAACTTGCCAACTATAGTGGTTAAATCCTTAGTTTTGCTGAATGTTAATAGATTTTGGGAATATGTATAAGACTTTATTATGATGAACAATGTATGTTTATTATTCCAACAATGTATGTTTATTATTCCGCGATAGACATAGAATGTGCATGCTATAGATGGATTGTGAGCACTGGATCCGAGGTTAGAGAATCCGGATTTGGGGGCATCACATTGACCATCAGGCAGCAATTGAGTGGTCATCGTGATGGTCTTTGATGGAGGCAGTAATGGTTGTGCTTAGGATAATATTGACTTCCTGCACTGATAAGAACATTAGCCTTTTTCATATTTTGGGTTCTTGGCTATATAAACATTATAGCAAAGTTGGATTTACATGTACCACATTATTATACTGAATATGAAATTTCCTTTTACAACTGAAGTCCTAATCTTAACTTGTGGTTAAATTTCTGAATGCAAGTAAATGCTTGCTTGAAACACTAAATTGAAGAACACCCGTCTAGACTATTACGTCCAATTCTATGGTTCTGTTTGGAGAAATTTAGTTTGTTAGGAGATGGCAGAAGCCCCTGAAGTCAGCAAGCATGAAAGTAGTAGGAATCTACACTCTATGTTTGTGTTTATTTATTTTCTTATAGTATTTATTTTATTTTTCATAGATTTGAAACAGTAGTGTGGCATTTACAACTTACGTCTGTGTTGCCATTAATTACATTCTCTTATTCCAGTTTGTTATTTAACTTTTGATTTCAGTTTCTTGCTTCCATTTTTAGTTTTCTTATATTTTATGATCTGGGCTTTGGTGTTTAGGTGCTTCTAACTTCTTGTAAAGCAATGGCTCCATTTACTCCATTCTTTACAGAGGTTCTATACCAGAACATGCGAAAAATTTGCAAAGGATCAGAAGAAAGCATTCACTATTGCAGTTTTCCTGAACTTGAAGGAAAGGTACTGTTATCTTTGTTACTTAATGCTTTATATAGTTAGTTTCCACTATACAAACTTAATTGAATGTTTTTCTTTTCCTTTCTTCACACGAAAAATATATTAATATTTTCTCAGAGAGGAGAACGCCTTGAAAAAAGTGTTACTAGGATGATGACAATTATTGATCTTGCCCGCAATATCCGTGAGCGTCACAATAAACCTTTGAAAACACCACTCAGGTAATGCTTTTGAATTTCTGCTTCTTCTTCCCGCACGCCTATAATATAGCTTCTTATAACATTATGTTTGCTCCTTTGTGTTCCATGTTTTAAAGAGTGATTTTTATTTTTTTACCCAAATTCCAGGGAGATGGTTGTTGTACACCCAGATGCAGAGTTCCTTGATGACATTGCTGGAAAACTCAAGGAGGTCTGTGTTAACAATTTAAATTCATGCAAGGGACTATTTGTTCTTTATATGTTGCTCTTATATGAGACCTTAAAATTTTCCAAGTTTGTTGGATATGATAAGAGGGTTTTACCTTCTTATTTTTGTTGGATAGCTTTTGTGCATTTTACATAGATTGTGTAGGTGATGCCCAAGTGAGTGAGGGATTCCTTAGGGTTTAGATTTTGTAGAAGGCATAGACAGATGACAATTGAGTGCTAACTGCTTGTGGTGTGTTAGGCCATGGTTAGCTCATGTATCATTTTAGTAAATAAATGGTAGTTGTAGGCTTGTTAGTTGGTTAGACCTTTCTACAATATTAAATACAGTGTCAGACCTTAGGCTTTGCCGGGGGCGGCCATGGCCCCTTCCGATTTTTCAACAATATTAATTATACCCTTAAGCTTTTATTAAATTTCAGTTATAATCCTACCAAAATTTTTTTCTATCTTTTATAAAACACTCTATCCGTTCCAACATGTAAAATTAATTTTGACATCTTTAAAAAGTAATTTTGAGATATTTTCAAAATTTTAACTTTTAATGTTAATAAATCTTGTGACTAGTACTTTTTATTTACTTACAATTTTTTTAATTATTTGTCTAAATTTAATGAATTCATTTAAGTTTTAAATTTAAAAATTATCAAATTTATTTCAAGAAGTCAAAATTAATCCTATATTTTAAAATTGATGGGATATTCGACAATCAATATGTATATATTTACACAAATATGAGGTACAATAACTACTTTTTTCTATTTTTTCATATGTTTACAAGCACGATTAATTATCAAATTAATATTATATTTTTTCCATAATTATTTGACCCCTTCCGACATGAATTGCTAGTTCCACCCCTGCTGATATAGCTACTACATGAGTGATAGTATACCCACAGTGCATTTTAGCATAATTGTAATATTCCCTCTAAGACCCTATTGTTCTAAAACCTAATAATGTCCATTATTGTTTAGTTGAGCTCACTAGGTTTGAAGCTTGACATGTTTCAACTTGGAACTTATTGAGTGTTGTAGTAGTTGTTTCAAATATAACGAGAAGGCCTATTGTGCAGATTCAGTTTGTTATTGAATCCTTTGTTCTTTTTGCATAATGAGTTCTATCGTATCTGTATAGTATTTTATTTATTTATTTATTATTAATACTTTTTTTTATGTGTGGATTTTATTTATTTATTATTATTACTTTTTTTTATGTGTGGATTTTATTAGTGCCTCAGCATTGTGAGCTTAGTATATTTTTTATTTTTTTGCTAGTTTAAGACACCCACACACCCTTGGCCACTGCTAAGGTTAGAACTCCCACCCTCTTGGTACACAAGGGATGGGGATAACCATTGGTCCAAGACCCTTTGGTTGAGCTTAGCATCTATTGTTTTTGTGCTACCTTCCATATTGGATTAGGTTGTTCATGGTTGGATTAGAGGTAGTTTTCTTGGATGTTTTTGTGTCTTATCCATTCTGTTGTATTCATTGGGTGTACTTTTACCCCCATTTTTGGTTCCTTTTAGTATATATTACTTGAGATATCAATTTTTATAGTTGGCTTGATTGATAGTTAATGCTTATTGAGGAATTTCTCAAATGCGAGACATCAGTATGTTGAATAACCCATTCCCCCTTTTATCCTCTTTTTGCCTTTTGTTTTAATTTCTGAACCCTAATTTGATTATACCAAAAACTTTCCATAATTGTTTCATTTATTTATATATCTTTTGTACTGCGGGATTTTTCAAATGATATGGTCTGGCAACATTTATTTGCAATTTTATGGGATTATACTCGGTGACAATGTTTGATATGTTTATTTTAGCATCCCATCACAATGTTGAAAAATATTTTTGTATTTATATTTAGATATTTTTATTTCCTATTCTTTCTCCTCTCTCTCTCCCTATATATATCTCGTTCCCTTTATTTCAGATTATGTTTTGCAATTCTTCGATGCGAATGTTCTTAAAATTTGAGTCAAATGTGGATTCTTGAAATTATGGTGGTTTCTTGAGCGAATTCTGATATCGTGTAATTACACCTTTATCCTGATTCTGTGATGTGTTCTGTATTTAGTTCTAGATATTTTAGAATACTGCACAAAGAGACTTAAAAGCCAACTTTTGTAATGCCTAATCCCTTTGCATAAATGTTTGTTATTTTACGATGATAAGTTTAGATATATATTTGTGATGACTGTAAGCCAAACATTGAAACCCCTACGTTTTAAATAATTTACTTGGTTCAGAAACTCTGGCTAATGTTATGGGTTTAATTCCTTGTTACCCTAATGCATCTTGGATTCATAATAGATTGACATGTTGAACCATTATCCACAACTAAGCTTTTCACACTATTCACTTTCCCTTTTGTTTATTATTTGCACTGCAGTATGTACTGGAGGAACTCAATGTACAATCTGTCATCCCATGTAATGATCCTTTGAAGTATGCTTCTTTGCGGGCAGAACCTGAATTTAGGTATTTAGTGTGATATATGTGCAAAAGTTTTTCCCATTTTTATTTCTTTAAACTTGAGCTTTTTGATATCTTTTTGTACTTTTCTAGTGTGTTAGGTAAAAGGCTGGGAAAATCAATGGGAATTGTTGCCAAGGAAGTCAAAGCAATGTCGCAAGAAGATATTTTAGCTTTTGAGAAAGCTGGAGAAGTAACTTTGGGTGCACATTGTTTGATGCCGACTGATATTAAGGTGAATACTATTTTCTCTCTCTCTCTCTCTCTCTTTTTTGGGATTTATTAAGGTGAATAGTACCCCCTCTTTTTTTTTTTTGGGATCATGGTAAGTTGAGTAGTTTGATATATTTTATTCTGTTTTTAGTTTTATCCTTCATTATAATAGAGTTATTATCCATGTCTTTTATACTTCTTGATTTTTGTGAAAAGCTCATTTGAACAAACGGAAAATGAAGTATACTTGTTGGCCAAAACTAGAATCATATTTAATGGAGAGAGTTATCAATCTCTACTCTAGTATGGTCTTTATTGCTGATAGATAATGAAGGAAGTTAATTTATTTTGAGCTCCTAATTACATTGGTCTTTTACTCTTTTGATTATTGTAACATCTTCTTTTGCAAGTCTTCTTCACCTTTTTTGGTTCAAGACTTGCCTTTTGTTTTTGTTTTCTTGACCTACATTATATGGAATATGGAGGTCTTTTTCTCTTCTAATAACACGTGAACATTATTTATGCCTTTTGACTCTTGTTATATCTTCTCTTGAAGATCTTTTCCATCCTTTTCCCTGATTCGCCACCTACCTCCATTTTTTTCCTTTCGCCTCTCTTATTTAGAGCATTGAAGTTTCTTCTAAGATCAAGACTTGTGTGACCTGTCCTTTATAAGATGGAACCGAAAACATCTACTCCATCTTTTCCAAAATTAGATACATTTCAAAAATGACGGTTTTTATAGACAATTTTTCACTTCCACCTTTACCCTTAAAAAATATTCAATTTGTGCATTATATAATCTCAGACAAATAATACAGCCGTATTTCAGTTTGTGTTGTTGCTCTTGGCAGGCACAACTGTTTGGTGTCCTGTTGGTAAGATCCGTTGTTGTTCACCTTAGTAACTATAGCTAAAAATATTAAAAATAATTGTCGAGTTTGTTCTAGTTAGGAAATATCATCATACCTTGTTTCAACTATTTTATAGAACAGGGTAAATTGGGTATTATTATGGTATTTAATGTCTCAAAATAGAAATGTATCTCAAATTTTGGAAAAAACAAAAAAGGAAAATGTATCTCTAATTTTGAAACGGTGGGAGTATTTTATATGCACATGCCCAAAAATTCCTCGTCTCTTAACATGTCTGATGTGCTCTTTATGTTGGATTATTTATGGAGTACTAGGTTATAGGAATTTGGGACGTATATTTATCGAGTACTAGGTTTTAGGAGTTTTGGAGCTGCGGGTTTCGTGATTCTTTAAGGTGTGTTTGTTTGTTTTTTGAAGGGGGGAAAGGAAGGGAGGGAAGGGAAAGCTTTATTGTAACTTGAGAAATTTTTGCTGAATAATGAAGCCTTGGCTGTACTGGAAGCATATTTGTTATTTTGTGATTAGAAAAACTTCATTCTGAGCACATATTTTTGTAATGTGTAATATCATCTTCTAGCGACACCTAGACTTGGATTGAGGCCCTATTCATGTTCCAAATGGTGTAGCCATATATATTCAAAATGATATTATTTGCTTGTTAGCATCTACAAAAAATAATGAAAATTTGACTATTTTTTCTGAAATTTATTGGCTGTACCTATTCTAGAACGCAACTTCTGCATATCAATTTATGAATTGGAATTTCAAAATGTAACAAACTATATGAGACTGATGTATAACATCCATTGAATTTGTAGATCATTCGGGGATTTAAACGACCTGATGATAGGACAGAAGAGGAAATGGATGCAGCAGGAGATGGTAGAAATCAGTATCACCTTTTGATGTCATGTGTTTAAATTGATTTATATGTTTCCTTCTCAGTTTTACTCATTCGTGTATTAGGTGATGTGTTGGTAATATTGGATTTGAATCGAGATGAATCACTATTTGAGGCTGGGGTTGCACGTGAGGTATTCTGCAACATTAACCCTTTTTTTTGTTGCTGCAGATGCCAATTTTTATGAGATATTTGATGTTTTGTTTTCTGGCAGTAAATATTTTTGTGAATGCAATAATTTGAATAAATTTCTGATAAGTTTGCTATTTAATTCACAATTGTAGATTGTGAATAGGATCCAGAAGTTACGGAAGAAAGCCGCCCTTGAACCTACTGACATGGTAGAGGTCTATTTTAAATCATTAGATGAAGATGAATCATTCTCGCAACAAATTTTGAATTCTCAGGTATTTATTATCTTTAAATTTCTTGGAAGTAGTTCTTGTCTAAATTAAGTTGTTAAGAGCTATATGGTTTGTATATTTTTTCCATGTATTATCGCCATTAGGGAATTTGAGTATAATGTTTTTTGGACAAAGGTTTCTGGGTTCAAAAACTCTAGATGTGTTACTGAACTTTTTTTTATATAAAAGTTTTAGTTAAAAGTGGCATTGAATTATAATTTTTACTAACATAGGAGTAATATGACGACATTTTCCTTGTCCAAAACATAAGTTTCCAATTTTTTATATGAGATATCCAGATTAAATACATTATAAACACTGAAATCTACCCGATATCAATCTAAACCATGTGTTTTTTTGACATGTTAGACCCTAAATTTAAATAAATTGTTCAATTCCATCTAATTCTTCGTATATTCTATTGGCAATGTAGATTATACCTTAAATTTGGCATTCTATGTTAAGTAGTTTACATTATAAACTGAGGGAAATTTTGGTTTTCAAATTGTGAAGGAGTCTAATCTAGTTGTAGTATATTTGAATAGTAACGTTTAATGACTTGATTTATTCAACTTTAGAGTCCAATGTCTTGCAAAAAAATTAATCAGAATTTGAAAGGGAGAACCAGAGGTTTAAATGTATTTAATCTGGAATATATAAAAAGTCATGTTTCTTATTCAGAGTTACCACATGAGTAATCGAAAACTCTTTTTTCTCTTTCCTTTTTTTAATTTTTTTTTGGTGCTAAACGGGTCCAATAAAAATCTACAACTAGAATCAAAGTTTGTCCAAATGTGGCTACCTAGCAACATTTGTTAAGCTCTGATATAAGCTTAGAGATTATTAGGACATTCAAACAAAACATTTAAGAGAATACATTGTTATTATATTTATAGGGGTGTGCAACCGGTAAATACCGGCCCGAACCGGACCAGTACCGAACCAGAATGGTACCGAAATTAGCCAAATTTCGGTACTGGTTGGATCGGTATACCGACCGGTTCGGTAACCGTTTTTACCGAACACATACCGAAAATTAATATAATTAATATTTTATTATTTTTATTAATATATCATTATTTTATTATTAATTATTTATTAATAATAAAAAAATTGGAAAAACGGTTTATACCGGTACAGTTCGGTACTATCGAACCATAAAAACTCTACCGAAGCCGGTACCGAAAAACCGGTATTGTACCGAAACTGGACCGGTTCTTTTTGTACCGAACCATTCGGTTCGGTCCGGAAAACTGGAAATTATGCACACCCCTAGTTACACAGGTCTAGTTGTAGAATTATTATATTATTGATATTTTGTTCTAATTTTGAAACTTTTTGGGTATAGATCCAAAATTTTCTGAAAACTAAGAAGAAACATAGTATTTAAATATGCCATTGACACGTTTTATAATTTGTACAATGTACATTGTTTGAAACACGATACTCATTTGGGAAAATGGTAGTTTTTGTTTATAATCTTAGATTAGACCTTTTTGTCGCTGGGAAAAAAATGTGCTAAATTATTAAAGGAAATGAAAATGCTTGTTATTCATTGTGTGCAGGAATCATACATCAGGAGTGCACTTGGTTCATCTTTGCTTCCTTCTAGCATGATTCCACAGCATGCGGTACGTTGCCTTCGAGACTCTTACAACTTACAAGTTAATTTTTGTTATCATATATTTCTTTCCTAATTACTTCTTTGAACTACAGACATTTCGTTCTCCTGTGGGAATGGAAAAATCACCAAGGAATGGTTTTAATTTATTTATCTTAATACTATTCTACTATTCTCCATCATTTAGTTTTGGAAAACGTTAATATTGTAATCACTTCCAAAATTTTGCACCGGGACATATTTGCAATCAACACATCCAGTCCCCAATGAAAGAGTCTGGGTGGCACTTCAGACATCAGCCTGCTGATCTTAATTAATTACATGTTGGCAGTGCTGCCAGTCTCATCTTTTGGTCTTTGATTTTCAATGATATTTGGAGGAATTTGGCTGATAATTGACGTTCATCTTCATTTGTTGTTGCACGCAATCTGGAAATGTTAGGCAGAACCCAAAATATGTCTTGTATATCTAGTCTAGAAATTACTTCTATGTATAGTTGTCAAATCGTGATTCATGATTTGTGAATTGCAACATATATCGAAGACCCCCATATCATGTTTCATGTATAGTACGATACGAAAATGAAATGAAAAATGTGGTAATATATATTTAGACATATAAAACACACAATTTATTGGACAATCAAGCATATTAGCTTGAATATATATAAAAGTAGTTAAGTAAATATTATTATAGACTAAAAATAAATTTTACATTTAGATAGTAGACAAAATACTCTAAATTGATTTATTAGATATTATTTTAGTAATCTTTCTAGAGTAACAAGAGAAAACGAAAATTCAGATTCACCTTTTATCTATAAAACAAAAGAGAAGAATTCAAATTAACAAGCGGATATTTATGTATCTGCTTATAGAAAGTGACGTGAGAGAAATAGAGTGACATTCTAAAGAAGATATAAAACTCTAAAAAGTGATTAAAGACTCATCAAGCGATATAGAATATGTTTATGCTAAAAAAATCTCTTCATTTGAAATGGTGGAAGACTTCAAAATTTTGTTTTTACTCTTTTGGTTTCACATAAAAACTTTTTCAAGTCTATTGCTAACTTTAAAAAGTATCGTGCATTGTCTCGTTTCGTAAGAATTGTAACTGAATTGTGGGATACTGTGTAGAGAATCATTGTCTCGTGCATTGCGAAAGACCTTTTTATTGTGGTAGTTAAACCCTATACTTTGATATGACATTTGGCATATAATGGTTCATTTTGATGGGTGATAAGTTGGACATTATAATCTTTTAGGTTTATCATGTGATCAATGGTTTATGTTGGGAAAATGTTTAAACTCTGGTAACGTTTTTCCATTATTACCTGCCATGTGGATAGGATTGAAGTGGAATGGTGAATTAGCTTGATGGTATACATTTCATATGCAACTTTATCAAGAAAAATAGGACGAAATGAAAGTTTTAACAACAAAAAATGGAAAATGATGTTTTCCAATTCTTTCAAGACGTAGCTTTGACTCTTGCATGGAGATTTCTTCTTTGAGGTTATTGTATTTGCATCTTTCTTATTCATATGCTATTGCAGGTGGTTATTACCGAGGAGAACTTTGATGGCATTTCGAACCTGAAGTTTGCTATCACTTTAGTGAGACCAGTGTTGGTGTTTAATACAGATGCTATTGTGGCATTATACGGAGGTTCACCCTTCAGGCAGTTTTTGGTGTTTAATTTTGTTTTTTTTTAATATTCTTCTATTTCTCTTACAAGCTTTTTCCCATGGTTGCAGGAAATAAAAAATTGTCACAAGATTTGCAGACATATTTGTTATCAAGAGATCATTACAATTTGAAGTTGGAGTTTCAATTAGGAAACGGAAAGGTTTGTATCACTTCTTTTTCCCCTTCACGTACTTTGGTAGACATTCAAGTTAGATGGATAAGTGATGGGTAACTAATTTCTTTTGTTTGTTTTTTCACCCCCATGCATTTGCAGATTAAGGTCTACTGCATTGTAGATCAACCTGCAGCTGATGTGGTATTGGGAGAGCATGTTTTCTTGACTGTTGGAGATTACTTGTCAAGGAAAAATTCTCGTTGATTCCGCTTTCAATTGGTTTAGTCTACAATTTTTTTATCTTGAAATTTAAAGATCAAAGGAAAATGTCGAGAAAAGAATGAAACCGAAGCCCTATAATTTGGAAATCTTATTTTTGGAAGAATAAAGAGCAAAACAAAATTGAAGAACTATTGTTTAAAGCATTTTTGTATATGCACAATAGCTTTTGTTGTTGTGGAAATGGAAAAGCTCATTGTAAAAGCAACTGTTTATTCTTTACATTTATGTTTGAAAGGAACCGGCTGATAACATTTAAAAACTTGCTCTTTCTCGAGCAAAAATTGAAGTATTCCTTCTCTTCTCATCTCTGTTGAACAAATCAATGAAGTGGTGATTTTGTGATTATAATTCAAAAAATTTATAAAACAAATTTTGAAATGTTACTTTGGTAAACCAGAGAATATAAGTTGCAAGTGAATACTTTGTTATTTGTAAATGATATTTGTCTGTTCTAAGATCATTATGGTCTTTTAAAAATCAATTTGTTACATTTTATTTATGGTTATGAAAAAATAAATCTTATAATAAGTATTTTCTCCGTCCTAGGATAAAAGTTCTGGTGAATTTTTCACGAATATTAAGAAGGGGAATAAAATGACAAAATTGTCCATAATAATGTCATTAAATATGGGGAGAGAATTAGAATAAGAAAAGTATGAGATATTTAATGTTACGGGCATAATAGGAAAAAATGTGTAAAAGTTTGGTTATTAAAAGAAATGACATTTAACATGGGACAACCCAAAATAGTAATAAGGACTTTTATCCTGGGGACAGAGGGAGTAGTATTTTTTAGATGGTTTGTAATTATGTATTGATTAAAATTAAGAAATATTATTTTAGTTTTAAATTTGAAAATATTTAAATTAACTAAAAAAAATAAGTAATGATGAAACAGATGTCTATTATTTTTGTTAAGTGAAAAAAAAGGGAATAAATCAAAGGTATATTGGACTAATAAAAATGTACATAAAACATAATTACAAATTACACTTAAAACACTGTTTTTTATACCATGTTTCTTGTATGTATCCAAATTACACTTAAAACATAATTATTTTTAGGCATATTCAATAATAGCTGCATTATACTATGTTTCTTGTATGTATCCAAATTACACTTAAAAAACTGTTTTTTATAAAAATTTTAGTTGGAATAAATACTATACATTTTTTGAGAGGTGCTACAAAAAAAAAACCCAAAAAAAAAATATCGCTAAAATATCATAAAAAAAAAATCCCTCTAAAATTATTGCTGTTAAAGTGGCTACTAACTCTTATCACAAACAACCCTTTATGTCAGGCATCAGCATATTCCCATCGTTTGAGAATTAGAATATTTCTCGGGAAGGTATGCCACTCCAGGATTGTAAATGTAGTTGTGCGGTGCGGTTAATTAAAATACTTTTAAATGTAGAAGTTTTGAAAAAAAAAGTATTTTTATTGTGTTTATTCTATTGTATTGTATAAACATGACAAATAGAGGTATTTGTAGACACTTAAAATTTCATTTTTTTATTAATCTTACATAGGGTAAAAATATAATTTCACCCCGAAAACAACCTTGCGATAGGGAAAAAACATAATTTCACCCCGAAGACAACCCTGTGAAAAAATCGAAGTGCAACGTCGCCCAAACACAACGTGGTTCGAACGAGAAATGCAAAGCTGAGGATGAGATCATTAGAAGCCACCACAACAATCTCCGAACTACCCAAGACGAGCCAATTGAGTATCATCGACCTGGACTCAGAATTAGTCAGACTCGACCTCATTTCGTAGCCTTTCTGGGATATTTGGGTATTGACCTTAACTTTTCGCGAAATAATGACTAAAGGAACGAATTTTAAGACGGCAGGATCCACCGTGAGAAAGTGGATCTAGAGTGAGAAAGGCTCGGGTTTGACATTATTATACCATCTTTGAGTTCATGTTTTCATCACTTATATAGTAGATCTTATCCATATAGAGTGATATAACATAGATTTGGGGTAAAATGCAAAGTCGACCACTGAACTTTAGAGATTTTTGGGTATTGAACCCTTTTTTTTGTCAACGCAAAGTGAGCCCTTTTTTATTAAAAAATTTGGATTTTGAGCCCCAGACGCCACATGTGCGTTGACTGCCACGTGGCAGCAATGACGTGGATATTTTTAATTTTATTTTACACATGACAGCTATGACGTGGACATTTTTGAAATTTTTCCAAAAAACATGTAGTTGGAAAGATTTGAACTTGGATCCTCAAGCTTGAAAATTTGGCCCAATAACCAAATGAGCTACAAAACAAAGTTGTTTTGATTTTGCAAGGATTAATATTTATAACTAACAAATTAGATCCCCAAATTAAAATAAAACAGATAATAATAATAATAATAATAATAATAATAATAATAATAGTACTAATACATATAATAATAATAATAATAATAATAATAACAATAATAATAATAATAATAATAATAATAACAATAACAACAACAATAATAATAATAATAGTACTAATAATAGTATTAATAATAATAGTATTAATAATAATAGTAATCTAATAATAATAATAATAATATAATAATAATAATAATAATAATAATAATAATAATAAAAAATAACAACAACAACAACAATAATAGTACTAATAATAACAATAATAGTACTAATAATAATAATAACAATAATAATAATAATAATAATAATAATAATAATAACAATAACAATAATAATAATAATAATAATAATAATAATAATAATAATAATAATAATAATAATAATAATAATAATAATAATAATAATAATAATAATAATAATACTACTACTACTACTACTAATAATAATAATAATAATAATAATAATAATAATAATAATAATAATAACTTTGGGATCTAATTGTTTAGTTATAAATATTAATTCTTGCAAAATCATAACAACTTGGTTGTGTAGCTTAGTTGGTTATTGGGCCAAATTTTCGAACTTGAGGTTTCAAGTTCAAATCTTTGTAGCTACATGTTTTATGAAAAAAATTCAAAAATGTCCACGTCATAGCTGCCATGTGTAAAATAAAATTAAAAATATCTACGTCACAGCTGCCATGTAGGTGCCATGTAGGCAGTTAACACACATGTGGCGCCTGGGGCTCAAAGTCCAAATTTTTTAATAAAAAGGAGCTCAATTTGAGTTGACCAAAAGAAAAGGGCCCAATACCGAAAAATGTCTAAAGTTTAGTAGTCGACTTTGCATTTTACCCCATAGATTTGTGTCCCGGGAGGCTTGTTTCTACATCCCCCAAGGTGAAAAAGCGAATCTTTGGTAATTTCCTTTGTAAATATTATTATAACTACTAATCTATTTAAATATAGTGTTTAAGTATAGTAAGACTTGTTGTTTTGTACATATATTGCGTACTGGTTGGTATATTTGTTCATATATAGTTAGAAACCAAGTCTTTTTACTATATCTACCTAGATCTAGTCGGATCTAGCCCTTAACCGGTTATGGAGCTTCAAAGCTCTAATCTATATGCTAGATCAGCTCAGATCTAGGTTAAATCTAGTCGTTTTAATGTTTTCGATCGGTCTCGGTCACTTCGTAGAGTCGTAGATCTCTATCTAGTGGCGAGGAGGTCCTAACTATTTGTGATCAGGGATTCTAATCAATGAATCTCTTGATAGAAGGGTTAGGATACATTATATATATGTTCAAGCATATTAATGTGAGCCTAGAGGAGTGATTGTTTGTTTTCTCTTACTTCTTCCGTTCCTTCGTGCATGATGAGTAGTGTTTCCCAAGCCTCCTTTGCTATTTTGCTGTTGACAACGTTTTCAAACACCAGGTACGTATGTCAATTTCGAGGACGAAATTTCATAAGGAGGGGAGGTTGTAAGACCCTAACTTATTATAAATAAAATTAAATTTCCTCTATTTATTATTTTGAAATAGTAAGGGTTGATTTGATTAATGTGGTTAGTTATGGGTAAAATGCACAAATATTTTAAATAAGCAAGTGGTTATAAAATATTCATTTTTATCGGAGAATATTCGTTTGGTCGTGGAATATTCTTACTATCGGGGAATATTCGTACGACGACGCAGCCTTGTGTGGACCCCATAACGGAAAGCGATTGGATGAAGAAAACAACAAGTATAAGTTGTTTATAAATAACGGTGTAGTTGTTACCATTAATACTATTGGAATACCCAGTGGTTAAACACAGTAATACGTGTTGTCGCACAGTAGCACACGATATTGCACCTATTATTGAGTTTTACGTAAGAAGGAACTACTCAATAATTGTTACTGTGACGAACGAGATTTTTGTAATTTAATTTAATATTTATTGAATTGAATAAATATTTTTTGATGAATTAATTATTAGATTAAATATTAATTGATGCAATTGTGGTAGATTAATTTAATTATATGTGTTACATTATTAAATTAATGTGGAGAATAATTATTATTCAAGTATGTAATTATGTGAGCTTATTGAATTAAATGAATTATTTAATTAAGCATGATGTTATTTAATTAATTTAATTATTAATTAGAGAGTTAATAATTTGATATTATTAATTAATGTGGAAATTAATTATATGACTGTGAATTTATGAGAAGTTATTATATTTTATTTATATTAAATAAGATATTTGAAATGGGTGTGACATTAATTAAACTATATGATAAAGTTTTATTAAAGTAAATGGTTTTTGAAACCTATTCTAGCTAGGCAAACATGGCACTAAAGGGAATTGGGGCCAGTTAACCCATGACTGGGTAACTAACCACCAACGCGTCAGTTGTTATTATTTAGTTTACGTATTCTTTTATTTCATCTTCATTATTTGCCTAAGTCTAGAAATCATAACAGAGAGAAATACAGAGAAAGAGTTGAGAAGTCAGAGTTTGTTAAGAGGATTGTGAGAGTCATTTGAGAAGGAATTCATCTTCCATTAATTATACACTTGGGTAATTCTCTCCAACCCAATTTTCATTGTTACGTCATTTAGTTTTTATAAAAATGGCTTTCAAAGTTTTGGTTTAACATCTGTAATTGGGATAGGAGTAATGATTATGGGTTTTGTTTGTGTTATGGCATATCAAATCGTATTTTATTATATATATTTTGTAAACCATATCATCAGTTTCATGAAATTACGTCGTGTATGATTTCTACAAAATTACAGAGTATGGGTTTTAGCCTTATGGCCTTATACGTGATATTTTATGTATTGATCGTGTATTATCCCTAAATTTTACACTCGTATATTGTTATGCATGTTGATACGAAGAGACCAAAGTTTAAATGAACGGATTCGGTGTTATAACGAATCCGTAGGGACAATTTTCATGTTTTATTTTCAAAACCTTCAAGAACATCAAGAACAGTGGAAGTAAATGTGTTGATTTTGCAAATTATGTGTTATAACTTGTTAAAAATCATGCTAGATGGGTTAAGTAATGATTATATATGTATTACAATGATTGGGTAAGTCTAAATTCGTGTAAAAATAACTAATTGGAAGTTATGGCCATATTCATGTATAATTTTACTTGTGATTGATTTTTGGCCTAATTTGGCCTTGTTATGTTTGCGAACTGCAGAACTGCAGAAACTGCAGAAAATGAGCCTGGGTAACCCCGCCCCCGACGGTCGTTACCAAACTAAATTACCCCGCCCTGACGGTCAAAAATAAATAAATAAATAAATTAAAAATAAAAAATAAAAAAAATAAAAATAAATAAATAAATATTAGATGAAAATTATTATTAAAATATTTATAAAATAAATTAAATATTTTAATTGAGATATTTATGGAATAAAATAAATATTTGATGAAAATTATTATTATAATATTTATAAATTAAATTAAATATTTTAATTGAGATATTTATGGAATAAAATAAATATTCAATGAAAATTATTATTAAAATATTTTTAAAATAAATTAAATATTTTAATTGAGATATTATGGAATAAAATAAATATTCGATGAAAATTATTATTAAAATATTTATAAAATAAATTCAATATTTTAATTGAGATATTTATGGAATAAAATAAATATTCGATGAAAATTATTATTAAAATATTTATAAAATAATGTAAATATTTTAATTGAGATATTTATGGAATAAAATAAATATTCAATGGAAATTATTATAAAATAATTTATTAGAGTGTAATAATAGTAAGAGAATGAAAATATTCTAATTTAATTAAGTAATTAAATTAGAAGGGTAATGATTTGTTAAATAAAGTAGAGTTTATATTAAATAATTAAGTGAAAATATAACTAATGAATGTCGTGAATACATATGGTATGCGTGTAGGATTTGTGGTGAACGAAAGTAGTAATCGTTTAGCCTACGCGCGAGGCAAGTTTCCTAACCTTACTTGTCATTATTGTTCAAGTTTATTATTTACTTCGAGTAAATTATCATTACTATTATTCAAGTCGAATTATTATATTAAAGATTGATTATCTTTTCAAATCATGATTCAGTTATACAATAATTGTTCTATTGTATACTTCTTGAGATTATTATTCAAATTGAATATCATTATTGTTGAACCTTATTAGACTAGTGAACTTTATTGATTCAACTAGTCCTTAGTTGATGAACGTTCTAAATTTCAGAACCCTTATTGATTTATCCAAACCAAACTTCCTTTGGTACGGACTCGAATGTCAAACTGAGATGAACAACCCTGCAAAGGGATTTACTTATGCGTTAGCGTTAAGATATTGTGCACAGTATGGTATTAAGGGCTGATCCCCCTAAGTACGAGAAGAAAGGTCCATAGTCTTATGACTGTTAAAGGTTTCAAGTATAACCCTTGATAACCTAGGACATAGTTCAAGGTCTTATGACCCTCATAATTCTTTTGATTCCTGTTATTCATTCTTGATTCAAAAGTTGAGCTTTTATTCAGATGTCTTTGATTTACTCGCATGTTATTATACTGTTATTTCATTATTATACTTGTGGGCAATAGTGCTCACTCTTGCTTAATAATAACATTGCAGTTAAGAACGAAAGAACTGATGAACCTTCCACTAGTAAAGGCAAGGGCAAAGTTAGCAAGTGATGAAGACTTGTTATTTTTATTAGATGATGTATTTATGTTTAAGACTTGAGTTAATGATGTTGTTTAAGACTTATTTGTTTATGATTTCGCACAGATGTTTAAGGTTAGTTTAACCTGGGATTGTATTATTATTATTCAGATGTTGTAACCTTTAAGGGGAAGATTTTTATTCTATCTATTGCATGGCTTGCATTTATTATGGGTAGATAGATAGATGATATTTGTACAGTGAACACCAAATCCCGTGAAATTAAAGTACCCGGATTTGGGGGTGTCACAAGTTGGTATCAAAGTTGTAGGTTATGAACCTTAGGTGGGGGAACAACCTTAGGTAGTAGCCTTTTAGAAGAAGATAGTAATGGAAAACTCTTATCGAGTTCTAGGAAATGTATTTCTGTAATTCATTAAAGATAATAAAAGACTTTATGTGCTTATGTGTTAAAGTATGCGTTAAATGGTGCGACTTAGTAACTAAAACTTAAAATTTTGTTGTCAGGATGTCGAATGTTGGTGAAGCTAGTCAAGCTGGGGAAAAAGAACCCCGAGTACCTATAGTACCGACAGAGGAGGAGCCCAGAGACATACATGTCGTTAGGGAACAGTTAGTTCGGAGGGAGTCATCTCCATTGATCACCGTTGTTGGTCAGGAGCATGAACCTGAGACTGATCCTGAGGAGGATCCTGAGGAGGAGTTTGACGAGGAAGAGGAAGAAGAGGAGTTATCACGGTACACTGTTGATGTTGAGATGTATGACACATTATACGACAGTAACGTGGAGTTACGAGATGAAGTGCAGGATCTGACTGAGCGAGATATTATTCAGCATATTACTCTAGAGGAGAAGGAGAGGGAGATTTCGACTCTTCACTCACGACTGGGAAATGTAGAATCAGATTTGGTCCACGAGAAGGGTCAAACAAAAGATAAGACCGCAGAGATAGAAAAGTTGAAGAAGGATCTAAAAGAGAGTTCAGAGAGGCTTGCCATAACAGAGGAGGGCTGGGTAAGAGAGTCACGTCGTGCTGATCTTGCGGAAGAAGACGGTCGTGCAAAGAAGGCGAAGCTTGGAGAGACATACTCTACACTTAATCATGAAATGGATGAGGCCCAAGATCGAGTTTTGAGGTACTCCATTCAGTTTGAAGGACTTCCATCATACATGCTGGATCGCAGGACGATGTCTCGTATCATGGATGAGGAGCATGGCAAGGCTATTCAGTACCTTGACAGACAGTGATAGAATTTGTTTAATTATGTGAAAGACTTAATTAGTTTTTATATGTAAATTCCGATGTATTTATGAACGAAGGAATATTTTAATATTTAAATCCTGTGTATTCTATATCTCAGGATGGTGGATGTAAATAGCAGTTATGCTATCGTTTGATGTAAAACTTTTAGTTTGAATTAAATATATTAAGTTGTTTGAGATGATGTGTTAAATGATTATATTAAATTGTTGAGTTAAGTCTTAACTATTTAGAGAATTTAATAGATATTTAATAAGCATATATTATTCTTAATAGAAATATGCCGCCTAGAAGAAGACAACCACGTCAACCAACTCAGGAAGAGTCAACAAATAACAACAATGCCAATGCTAATCCTGTTCAGCAGTTGGTTAACTTGTTAGCTGGAGTAATGAATAATCAACCTCAAGCTCCACCAAATACTACGTTTAAAGATTTCAAGGCGGTGGGACCGCCAGAATTTAAAGGTTCCATGAACCCAATCGAGGCTCAAACGTGGGTTATGGAAATGGAGAAGGTTTTCGACATTGCTAGGGTTAGAGAAGACCATAAGACCACTTTTTCAACGTTTATACTGAAGTCTGAGGCTAGCTACTTGTGGTAAGCAAACAAAGTGCGAGGAGGTGAAGGTGTAATTACGTGGGAGAGATTTAAAGAGATGTTCTTCGAGATGTAATTCCAAACTTGTTCGTAGAATCAGATGGAAGTTCAATTTCTGAAACTGAAGCAGAGAAACATGAGCGTACCTGACTACGCGGCTAAATTCAATGAGTTAGCGAGGTTTGCCCCGTATCAAGTATACACAGATGAAAGAAAAGCCAGAAAATTTGAACAAGGACTAAAGCCTTGGGTGTACAGCAAGGTATCAATGTTTCAGCTAAACACATTTGTTGGAGTACTGGAAAAGGCCATCCTCACTGAAGGTGGGAGCGATGCGGTGACCAAGTACAATCAAGATCAGAAGAAGATGAAGAGTGAGGGTGAAATTAATAACAAGGCCAGTGGAAGTGGCACAAGAGGTGCAAATTTCAATCAGAAGAAAAGGTAGAACGACAACTCATCATCGGGGAATCGACAAGGTAATCAAAAGAAAAGAATCGAAGCATGCCCGACTTGCGGGAAAGCCCATCTGGGAGTTTGTATGAAAGGAAAAAGAGTGTGCTAAAATTGTGGTCAGGAAGGCCACATAGCACTAAACTGTCTAAACCCAAAGAAGGGTGCTTGTTTTACTTGTGGTTTGAAGGGCCATCTGGCAAGAGATTGTCCCAATAAGGGATCGGGAGGTTCAGGATCAGGAGGAAATCGGGGAAACAACAGTGAAAATGCCTTAATCATCAACGGACCAACCGCAACAAACCGACCGACCGCCTGGACTTTCAACATGATGGTGAAAGATGCAGTTGAATCTCGTGATGTGGTGTCAGGTATCATTCCGATCAATAAAATTAATGCTTATATTTTATTTGATTTGGGTGCTACTTGTTCCTTTATATCCGATGACTTTGCCAAGTATTTAGATTTGTCTAAGGATGAATTGGATTACCCCATGAACATAGAAATTGCGAATAGAGAAATAATCCCTGTTAAGTACGTACATAAGAACTGTAGAATGGATATTAAGGGTAATATCATGAATGTAGATCTTATCCCTATTCAACTTGGGGAATTTGACTTTATTTTGGGAATGGATTGGTTATTCAATTACGGGGCTGTAATTGATTGCCAAAAGAAGCGTATTAACCTTATGACTCCGTCAAAGGTTGTATTTTATGGTAGCAAGTCACCTAGACAAGCGAGTTATCTGACGATGATGCAGGCCAGGAAGTTATTAAGACAAGGCTGTGTAGGATACTTAGCTTACATAGTCGACAGTCGAAAAGAGAATCCGAAGGTAGAAGAAATACCGATTGTGAGGGACTTCGTCGACGTATTTCCAGACGATTTGACAGGACTTCCACCAGATAGAGAAGTAGATTTCGTGATCGATTTGGCGCCCGGAACTGCTCCACTATCGAAGGCACCATACCGAATGGCACCAGTAGAGATGAAGGAATTAATGGTACAACTACAAGAATTGTTGGACAAGAAGTACATTCAACCGAGCGTATCGCCATGGGGCGCGCAGGTGTTGTTTGTGAAAAAGAAGGACAAATCGATGCGGCTCTACATTGACTACAGAGAACTGACTAAGGTCACGATTAAAAATAGATATCCATTACCGAGGATCGATGACCTGTTTGATCAATTGAAGGGAGCGAGATACTTTTTCAAGATAGACTTGAGAAACGGTTATTATCAACTGAAGGTGAGGCCAGAGGATGTACTAAAGACAGCGTTCAGAACGCGATACGGTCACTACGAATTTTTAGTAATGTCGTTTGGTCTAACGAATGCTCCTGCAGCATTTATGGGACTAATGAATGGTGTATTCAAGCCGTTTTTGGACAAATTCGTGGTGGTATTTATAGATGACATTTTGGTATATTCCAAAACCAAAGAAGAACACGAAGAGCATTTGAGATTAACATTGGAAGTATTGAGAAGGGAAAAGTTATATGCCAAGTTTTTGAAATACGAATTTTGGATTGAACGAGTACAATTTCTTGGGCACGTGATCGATAAAAATGGAATTTCGATAGATCCATCCAAAGTTGAAGCCGTGATTAATTGGGATCAGCCGAGAACGCCGTCGGAAGTAAGAAGTTTTCTTGGATTAGCAGGATATTATAGAAGATTCATTCAAGACTTTTCCAAAATTGCAACTTCGCTAACAAATTTAACTCAGAAAGCTGAGAAATTTGTTTGGACGGATAAGTGTGAGGAAATCTTTCTAGAATTGAAGAAGAGGTTGAGTACGACACCTGTGTTATCTCTTCCGGATGATACAGGAAATTTGTTATTTATAGTGATGCATCGCATAAAGGACTGGGCTGTGTGCTGATGCAAAATGGCAAATTCATTGCGTATGCATCATGACGATTGAAGGATTACGAGAAAGGGTATCCGACCCATGACTTGGAATTAGCTGCAGTTGTTTTTGCTTTGAAGATTTGGAGGCACTACCTCTACGGGGAGAAGTGTGAAATATATACAGACCACAAGAGTCTGAAATATATTTTCACACAGAAGGACTTAAATATGCGTCAAAGAAGATGGTTGGAATTAATCAAGGATTACGATTGTGAGATTTTATACCATCCGGGTAAAATGAATGTAGTTGTCGACTCCTTAAGTAGAAAGGGTAGTGAGAAATTGATGATGTTGACTGCCTAGGAGGAGCTAATTGTGGAAATGGAGAAATTGGAATTGGAAGTGAAGTATCCAATGGAGATTGATGAGAAGCTATTTCAGATGCAATCTGGTATAACTCTACTAGATAAAGTGAAGGAGGCTCAGCTTCAGGATGATGAATGCAAAAAGGTGACAAAGAAGATATCTGAAGGATCTGAACCAAGATTTAAGATGGATAAGGAGGGAATACTAAGATTTGAAAGTAGAATTTGGTTCCGCCAATACAAGAGATTAAGGAAGAAATTTTAAGCGAGGCACATAGTTCAAGATATTCGATTCACCCTGGTAGTACCAAGATGTACCAAGATCTTAGACAACATTTCTGGTGGCCAAATTTAAAACGTGATGTTGCTGAATATGTTGCCAAGTGTCTTACCTGTCAGAAAGTGAAAGCGGAACATCAGAGACCGAGTTGATTGCTATAACCGTTAAAAATCCCAGAATGGAAATGGGAACATATTACAATGGACTTCGTGGTTGGCCTTCCGACGACTCAGAAAGGCTACGACGCAGTATGGGTTATCGTTGACCGACTGACAAAATCTGCACACTTCCTCCCGATAAAAATAAGATTCAACTTAGATCAGTTGGCGAGACTTTACGTAAAAGAGATTGTTTCGAGGAACGGAGTTCCGGTATCAATTATTTCAGATAGGGATCCGCACTTTACATCAAATTTCTAGAAACGTCTCCAGGAATGTATGGTAATGTAATTGCGAATGAGTACATCATACCACCCTCAAACAGATGGACAGAGTGAGAGAACAATTCAAACGTTAGAAGATATGCTAAGAGCCTGTGTGATGGACTTCAAAGGAAATTGGGATGATCATCTACTGTTAGTAGAGTTCGGCTACAACAACAGTTACCACGCTAGTATTGGCATGCCGCCTTACGAAGCGCTATACGGCAGAAAGTGCAGAACTCCGCTTTACTGGGATGAAGTTGGTGAAAGACAATTGCTAGGGCCAGAATTGGTACAGTAGACAGCAGAAATAGTCAAAGTGATCCGAGCACGACTGATTGCGGCTCAAGATCGATAGAAGAAATACGCTGACCCACATCGTAAGAATATCGAGTTTCAATCAGGTAGTTACGTTTTCTTGAAGGTCTATCCCTGGAAGGGAAAGATCAGGTTCGGAAAGAAAGGGAAATTGAGCCCAATATTCATTGGACCCTTTGAAGTACTGAGAAGAATCGGTGAAGCCGCGTACGAGGTAGCCTTACCTCCAGCACTCGAGAATGTTCACAACGTTTTCCATGTCTCAGTCCTACGACCCTACAAACCCGATTACAAGCACGTGATTGAATATAAACCCCTACATTTCGACAAAGACTTATCTTACGAAGAAATTCCTGTTCAAATTGTCGACAGAAAAGAACAAGTTCTCAGAAATAAAGTAATACCTTCTGTTAAGGTAATTTGGAGGAACCACAACGCTGAAGAAGCTATGTGGGAACTCGAAGAGAATATGATGAAGAATTACCCTCATTTATTTACTTAATTTATTTGTAAGCGATTCTGGGGACATAATCTTTGTAGGGGGGGAATGTCATGGGTTGAATTTATTGAGTCGTGATTCTGGGGACAGAATCCTTTTAAGGGGGGAAAGATTTGACGAACGAGATTTTTGTAATTTAATTTAATATTTATTAAATTGAATAAATATTTTTTGATGAATTAATTATTAGATTAAATATTAATTGATGCAATTATTGTAGATTAATTTAATTATATGTGTTACATTATTAAATTAATGTGGAGAATAATTATTATTCAAGTATGTAATTATGTGAGCTTATTGAATTAAATGAATTATTTAATTAAGCATGATGTTATTTAATTAATTTAATTATTAATTAGAGAGTTAATAATTTGACATTATTAATTAATGAGGAAATTAATAATGTGACTATGTGAATTTATGAGAAGTTATTATATTATATTTTATTTATATTAAATAAGATATTTGAAATGGGTGTGACATTAATTAAACTATATGATAAAGTTTTATCAAATTAAATGGTTTTTGAAACCTATTCTAGCTAGGCAAACATGGCACTAAAGGGAGTTGGGGCCAGTTAACCCATGACTGGGTAACTAACCACCAACACGTCAGTTGTTATTATTTAGTTTACGTATTATTTTATTTCATCTTCATTATTTGCCTAAGTCTAGAAATCATAACAGAGAGAAATACAGAGAAAGAGTTGAGAAGTCAGAGTTTGTTAAGAGGATTGTGAGAGTCATCTGAGAAGGAATTCATCTTCCATTAATTATACACTTGGGTAATTCTCTCCAACCCAATTTTCATTGTTACGTCATTTAGTTTTTATAAAAATGGCTTTCAAAGTTTTGTTTTAACATCTGTAATTGGGATAGGAGTAATGATTATGGGTTTTGTTTGTGTTATGGCATATCAAATCGTATTTTATTATATATATTTTGTAAACCATATCATCAGTTTCATGAAATTACGTCGTGTACGATTTCTACAAAATTACAGAGTATGGGTTTTGGCCTTATGGTCTTATACGTGATATTTTATGTATTGGTCGTATATTATACCTAAATTTTACACTCGTATGTTGTTATGCATGTTGATACAAAGAGACCAAAGTTTAAATGAACGGATTCGGTGTTATAACGAATCCGTAGGGACACTTTTCATGTTTTATTTTCAAAACCTTCAAGAACATCAAGAACAGTGGAAGTAAATGTGTTGATTTTGCAAATTATGTGTTGTAACTTGTTAAAAATCATGCTAGATGGGTTAAGTAATGATTATATATGTATTACAATGATTGGGTAAGTCTAAATTCGTGTAAAAATAATTAACGAGATGAGGTGCAGGATCTAACTGAGCGAGCTATTATTCAGCAGATTACTCTAGAGGAGAAGGAGAGGGAGATTTCAACTCTTCACTCACGACTGGGAAATGTAGAATGGGATTTGGTCCACGAGAAGGGTCAAACCGAAGATAAGACCGCAGAGATAGAAAAGTTGAAGAAGGATCTGAAAGAGAGTTCAGAGAGGCTTTCCATAGCAGAGGAGGGCTGGGTAAGAGAGTCACGTCGTGCTGATCTTGCGAAAGAAGACGGTCGTGCAAAGAAGGCGAAGCTTGGAAAGACATACTCTACACTTAATCATGAAATGGATGAGGCCCAAGATCGCGTTTTGAGGTACCCCATCCAGTTTGAAGGACTTCCATCATACATGCTGGATCGCAGGACGATGTCTCGTATCATGGATGAGGAGCGTGTCAAGGCTATTCAGCACCTTAACAGACAGTGATAGAATTTGTTTAATTATGTGAAAGACTTAATTAGTTTTTATATGTAAATTCCGATGTGTTTATGAACGAAGGAATATTTTAATATTTAAATCCTGTGTATTCTATATCTCAGGATGGTGGATGTAAATAGCAGTTATGCTATCGTTTGATGTAAAACTTTTAGTTTGAATTAAATATATTAAGTAGTTTGAGATGATGTGTTAAATGATTATATTAAATTGTTGAGTTAAGAGACGACTGGTTCAGAAATTATTGAAGTTTTGAAATTTATCATTTTGGTGGAAAATTCTAGAATTGGTGGGCCCCACTTTTAGTTGGTGAGAAATGTGCTGGAATTTTTATTCAAATGTTGTGGGTGAGAATAGTATCAGGTAAAGCCATCAGGTTGCAGGTCAAGTCTGCTTCGTCGTGCTAACATTTTCCTATAAATAAAGGGCTAAGTTAGAATAGAAAATCACACCAGAAACATAAGCTTTCTCTCTTTCTCTTTCTATATTATCGAGCGTATTTTGTGAGTATTTAGATACTTTGAGAGTTGCTATTCAGTACAAGTTTCATTTAGCATCATATCCGACATTTCATTCCGAAGTACTGTTTCTTTAAGGTAAGGGATGTTATTTTCTTCGTAAATGATATTATTTCTTTCAATATCATTATGCCGAAATATTGGTCTGATTTTTTTTATCAAATTTGGAACTTTTTGTGTCAGAGTTACTATTCACGTATACGACACTATTCACGAATACGGCACTATTCATCAAAAAATGAATTTTTTTCTTTTTGTCCAAGATGTCTATTATGGTTACTATCTTTGATTGTATCCATATTTTGATCTTTATTTTTAAATTCTACTTCACAATTGGTTATTATGGAGTATTATTGAACTTGGATAAACTGTAATACGAATCCCTAATATTTGTTCTTTTATCTCACTGGATTCGTTTTCTTTAAAATATTTTTTTATCATCCTCAGTCCTAAATGAAGATATTACTGAATATCTTTGGCCTGTAGTCCAAATATGAATGATTAACTGATGAATATTGTAAGACCCCAACTTATTATAAATAAAATTAAATTTCCTCTATTTATTATTTTGAAATAGTAAGGGGTGATTTGATTAATGTGGTTAGTTATGGGTAAAATGCGTAAATATTTTAAATAAGCAACTGGTTATAAAATATTCATTTTTATCGGAGAATATTCGTTTGGTCATGGAATATTCTTACTGTCGGGAAATATTCGTATGACGACGCAGCCTTGTTTGGGCCCCATAACGGAAAGCGATTGGATGAAGAAAACGACAAGTATAAGTTGTTTATAAATAACGGCGTAGTTATTACCGTTAATACTGTTGGAATACCCGGTGGTTAAAACACAGTAATACGCGTTGTCGCACAGTAGCACACGGTATTACACAAATTATTGATTCTTACGTAAGAAGGCACTACTCAATAATTGTTACAGTATTTACTGTTCAATATTTTATTTTATTAATTCAATAATTGTTGCGTTGATATTTTATATTACTGTTGTTTCAATAATTATCACTACACAGTATTTTCCATTATCGAAGCAATAATTCATATTATCTGAATAATATTATTAGATAACATTATTGGCAATGTCTAGAAAGTTCTGTCTAAGGAGAGATTTGGTCACCTAATTGCGCGTCAGTAAAGAGAAATCCTTATTGGAAAGCCCCCTCTTTCCTAGGAACTGCCTGGTTGTCAGTATTGTGATTCGATAATATTATTTGTGAATAATTAATTATTAATTTATATGATGAGGAAAATATTCATTTTATGTGGATATAGATGGAGAAAATTTTTAAAGTGACAATTGTTGAAAATCAATATTTTATCTTTTCTGATAAAATAATATTTTATTATATTATTATAATATAATAATGATGATAGTTTTTTACAATGAATGTGGAATATATGAGTATATGAGGAGGAAGAGTATTTTGGTTGCAAAAGTTGTTTAAAACATGTTAAACATGTCTGTGGGCCCATTTCTTGACTGAAATTTGATTATAGGCTGTAAAATTGCCCGTTTGTGGATTTCGGTCAATTTCTGTTTGGAATTTGGAAAAACTTTCTTCTGTAAAGTTGTAGATAATGAAATTTCCTATGAAAAAGACATGTGGTTCAAATTTTTCTGACAAAAGGGCTATTTAATATGAATTATTGAAGTTTTGAAGTTCCAAAATAATTGATTTTTGGATGTTTTATTTATTTTTATTAATAAAAACGTTTTTTATATTTTGTGGGCATCATTAAAAAGTGCAAGGTGGCTGAATTCAGATCTTAGAATATGTGCGTAGGAATTTATATATAATATATTAATATTATATTAAATTTTCTTCTTTCGTATACGTGAATAGTGTCGTATACGTTAATAGTGTGGTATACGTGAATTTCAACCTTTTAGTGTCGGAGTTACTATTCACGTATACGGCACTATTCACGTATACGACACTATTCACAGAAAAATTAAATTTTCTTTTATGTGTCTAAGATTATTTGTTATGATTTCTATCTTTGATTGGATCTATGTTTTGATCTTTATTTTTGAATTCTGCTCCACAATAGTTTATTATGGAGTATTTTTGAACATGGATAAATCGAAGTACGAATCCTTACTATTTATTCTTTTGTCTCACTGGATTCGTTTTTTTTAAAATATATTTTTCATTATCCTCAGTCCTAAATGATGATATAACTGAATATTTTTGGCCTGTAGTGCAAAGATGAATGATTTCTTGATGAATATCTTTGGCCCGTAGTGCAAAGATGAACGGGTGTTAAGATGAACGGGTGTTGAGATGAACATGACCGACTGATGAATATCTTTGGCCTGTAGTGCAAAGATGACTATTTGATTCAAGATGTATATTGATTGATGTTACAGGGATAAAATATCGATGATAGACTTTTAAATTCATAGATGATAGTAGATTTCATTCTCTACATAACTCTTCTATGAATTATTGTTTCTGCTGCGAATATTGATCTGAAACTTGTTGTCTATTGTATTTTATCAGATATTTCCCTATTGAAGACTAACGATAATTTGTTCTATGTTATCTTAGTCATAATATTCTTTACTGGGCTAGTTGAGCTCACCCTTTTTCTTTTTGTTCCATTTTTCTTCTCAGGAGGCGAGAATGTAGCGAGTACTAATCGGGGTATGGAATGAAGATTCTAGAAAGTCGTTTTAGTAGTCCTCACTATTTTTGTAAAATAATGTATCAATAATTGTAATGAGGACTTATTTGAGTGTGGATATTGTGAGACCTCAAATTTTATGAATAAAGATTTAAATTTCTCAAAATATTTTTTAAATATTATGGTGTGAATTTGATGTAATGTTATAGTTGTGGGTAATATTTATAAATTTTTCAAAGTATGCAAGTTGTTGTATAATATTCGATTTGTCGGAGAATATCCATACGATGGTACAATCATTGGTGGACCCCACAATAGAATTATTGTCGAATTGAGAAAAAGACAAAAATATTTTTATAAAAATAACGGCGGAGGTGTTACTGTTAAAACTGTTGAACTACCCGGTAGTAAAAGTACAGTAATAAGCGTGGTTGCATAGTAGCACACGGTATTGATTATTGATGCTTACGTGAGAAGTCACTCAATTATTGCTACAGTAATTACTGCATCATATCTCTTATATTATTGATTCAATTATTGTCACAGTATCATCTGTATAATATGTTATATTATTAAATCAATAATTGAGACGACAAGTTATAATATTAAGGATTAATAATTGTTGAAAGATTAAATATGTGTTGATTAAAAATAAAATGATTTGTGGTAATATTTATTCAATTCTTGATGTATATAAAGAGTCTATTATGAGACGTTTGTGGTAAATTTGGTTATTCTATGGGGGCCAATATGTCATCATCTAAGAGTCTCTTTCGCCAATAGTAATTACCTTTACCAGACGTCAAACCAATTGCAGTTTCACATTACAGGCGTCGAACCAATTGTCGTTTCACATTACAGGCGTCCAACCACTTGGTGTTTCACATTACAGGCGTCAAACCACTTTTCTTTTCATATCACCAGTCGTCAAGCCGCTTGCCTTTTCACATTGTAAGTGCTAAGCTAGAAATCTTCTATAAATAGTGGCCTAGTTCTTCATTATTTTTCACGAATTCATTCAAGCTATAGAGAGAGAAAGTATAGAGAGATTAAGAGAGAAAGAAGAAGAGTATTCTGTTACTACACTACTGCAGTATTCAATCTCCTACTAATGTAAGGGGTGTTATTTCTTTTGTATTCATGAAGAGAACTTCTGTTATTCCATTATTTATTATTCTGTTGGAATAACCTGTATACGCGTGCTACCCTATACTTAGTGAAATTCTTCTGTTATTCCAGTCTTTATTATTCTGTTGGAATATCCTGTCTGTGTGTTTTACGCCGGACCTGGTTCCAGTCTTTATTATTCTGTTGGAATATCCTTTCTGTGCGTTTTACGCCGGACCTGGTTCCATTCTTTATTATTCTGTTGGAATATCCTGTCTGTGCGTTTTACGCCAGACCTGATTCCGTTATTTATTATTCTGTTAGAATAACCTGCCTGTGCTGTATATTGCATGCATGGTGATTTCTTTTGTTATTCCATTCTTTATTATACTCAGTTGGTTAAAACTTTGACTTCTATACTCCATGAAATTAGTGGAATATCCTTGATATTTGCGCTTCATCCAGTATCTTTTCATGGAAATATTCTTCTGAGCATTCTTGAATTTTACTCTACAAAGCAGTATCATGTTGACAGTTTGGACGTTATTGGTTCCTGGATAAATTAATTCTTGAACTTGTTTTATTGAATTCTTATATCATTGTCATCATCCTCATGTTTATATTTTTTTTTGAAAGTCATCTGTGGCCTGTAGTGCATAGATGGACTTGGTATGATTATGACCAGGGATTATTTGGTGTAATCATGACCATAATGTTACAACTGATGTGGAAAAAGTCCTCATTGGTCCGTAGTGCATTGATGGACAGTTTTTGGTATGATTATGGCTATGGATTCTCTTCGGCCAAGGGTGCAAAGATTAATTGTTTTATGGCATGATCAGGACCGTTGATGAAAATATGATTATCTTTAGACGTAATGCATGGATAATTCATGGTCGTAATACTAAAGAATATCCTTGGCCGTAGTGCATGGGTGATTTGATGATGTGGATTATTTATTAAACTGAGTCCCAGCGATAAAAGTGATGAAAATCCTTTTTAAATCATAAAAGATAGTAGATTTTATTCTCTACTTGACTCTTTTAATGGATTACTTGTTCCGCTGCAGTTAAACTTGATATTTGTTATATTGAATCAGTTTAACACTATTTAAGGCTAATGATAATTTATTCTGCATTATCTTAGTCATAATATTTCTTACTGGGCTAGTTGAGCTTACCCTTTCTTTCTCTGTTCTCTTCAGGAAATGAGAACGTAGCTGGGACTAGTCAGGGAATGGAGTGATGGTCCTAGATGGTGCATTAGTAGTCCTCACTATTATGTGACATAGTGTTATAATAATTGTAATGCGGACTCCTTTTGAGTTTGTATACTCTCTAGTAGACAATATTTGTATTCAAACTCGTCGTTTATGTTTTGTCGTATTGTATACGACAGTTGTATTATTAAGTTGTATTTGAATTCTGTACCATATATCTGGCGACTCAAGATGGGTGATGTATACCTAATTTTTGGGGCGTCACAGTTGGTATCAAAGCTTAGGGATATGATTCCTGGCTAAGATGTGAGAATAGAACTAGGAGGGGAGAGACGGGGAATTCCTTCGCTAGTATGACTTACCTAAGTTTATTTGGTATTTAATTGGTCGGTCAGAGTATAGAGATAATATGTGATATGTTAATTAACCCTTGTTTTGTGGTAGTAGTTAAAAATGGCATCTGAAAATGTGGAGATAAGCAATGGAGCACAGGAGACTGTTGATTCTCCATAGATAAATAATCAGGAAAATGTGCAACAGGATGGCGATAATCCTCCTTTAAATAACAACACTGATCAATTGACGAACGACGATACGTTTAAGAGTTTTTTAGAATTCATGTAACATCAGGCGAAGGCGGCTCCTATTCATAATGCAGGAGGAAACAATGGCAACCCACGGTTGGTCACCGCTAAGTAATTTAAATAGCTAGGACCACCAGAGTTTTTAGAAAAGCCAGAACCACTTAAGGCGGAGACGTGGTTAAAGCAGATCACCAAGATATCTGATGTCTTGGGATGCTCCAAGGAGCAAAAGGTTCCCTTTGCCACCTTTATGTTGCGTGAAGAGGCAGATCACTGGTGGGAATTTGTAAAACGTGTTAGTTCCCAGAGGGCACAATAGATCTAGAAGGGGGGGGGGGAGGTTGAATAGATCCTTTTTATTTCAAATACTTTTCTGGTTTATGATGTATTGTTCATAGTAGAGTATATGACAAACATAAGAATCTTTTCAAGCACAGCGGAATAAGTAAAAGATTCCCCTTCATTGATATATTCGTAATCATACGTACATTGTTCGTTGAGTTAGTTTAGTTGTAAGCAGTTAAAACATACATAGCAGTTATAGTAGTTATAGACATAATGTAAAAGACACAAGAGGTTTTAAGTGGTTCAGAGACTCAAGTTCCTAATCCACTCTTCTGCTTTCAACTAGCAGGATTTCCACTAAGGAAGGACATGACCCTGAATCTCTACGATTCCTTCAAGGCCAACAGCCTTGGAACTTCAGTTCACTAAGAACTCTTTAAGGCCAGCAGCCTTGGGAATCTTTTAGTTCCCTTGGAACTCTTCAAGTCCAGCAGGCTTGGAACTTCGTTTAGTCCCTCTGGATAAGGACCCTTTGGCCTTACTTTGTTTAGTCCCTCCAGACAAGGACCCTTTGGCCCTGTTTCATTTAGTACCTTCGGACAGGGACCCCTTAGGCCTTGGCTTCGTTGAGTTGTTTTTTTGTTGTTGTTGGAGTCGGTGCTGAGCTGCTAAGATGTCTTCATGCTCTGAACATCTTTTATCCTTAGCAGCTTGGCTTGATCATCCTTGAGGAGCAGTTGAGTATTTCATGATGCTCAGCTTCTTAGGTTGCTCAACTACTCCATATGATCCCTTGATGAACTGCCTTGAAGATTATTCTCCTTGATACTTAATGGCTGCACATGAGAGGCTTCTAAGATGACTGTAAGCTCTTCTGTAAGGTACTTAGAACTTTCTCATGCTTGACACCAAGATGGCTTTTGTGATCTCCCTTCTTGCTACTCGATGCCTTCCCATGATGGACTTGCTAAGATGACCGTAAGCTCTTCTCTATTGTACTTAGAGTCTTCCCATGATGGACATCCAGATGACATTATGCTCTTCTTTCTCTCGGTAGTTCAGAACACTCTTCATGTAGTAGAACTCTCACTTCTACATAGTAGAACTCACACTTCTACTTCTTTCTTGATCTAACTTCTGAGTGTTCTTTGTGGATCGTAGAGTGAGCCTTCAGACTCACTATTACTATATTGGATCAGTCCACCTTTTCTCCAGGAATACACAACTCCAGCAGCCTTTGATCTTTGAAGCTCTTCTACATTTATACATCTTCCCAATCCTTCCATTGGAAAGTAGCCGTTGGAAGCTATTCAAATGTCTTCACAGATCTCGAGTTGCTTGAGGTAGACTGCTTGATGTGACATGTCATATATTTTCTGACTCTGTAGTCTACTGTTTCACCTACCCTGTCAGATGTATCACTTTACTATCTTGGGCAGGTTGAAGACTTTATTTCTTCTGATATCTTGATCAGAGGTTGTCCTTTTGCATCGATGCTCTCAATAAGCACTTGTCCGAATATTACCATACAGATTGAACCGTTGCCAATGCTTCAGTCTTCAGGTAATCTAACTCTACGATTCTGATGCACGTCTTCAAGGACCTGATCGTAGTGTCTTACTGAGTATTGCTCGTTGACATAGAAGAGTTAACACTACGATCCTGAAGAGTGTTGATTGAATCTTTAATGTAGAACACCTCTTCCTTGTATTGTGCAGTGTTTCAATACTTCTGTTTGCTTTGACTGTTCTTAGATACTGATGGCCTAATTCCTTACTCTGGTCCCCTTCTGAATATCAAGACACTTCAGATTTTTGGCGCATCCAGCTTGCTTTCTCCTAGTGATCTTTTACTCAGTTATCATCAATGAACTGACCCTGCACTTAATCAATTTAGCCTTGCTCTTCAGAAGCTGACCAGTATCTTGGTTCACCTTCCATCAGTTCTTTCTTTGTCTTCCAAACACTACGATCCTGGTTGCTTCCAAGATCGTTGTCTTCTGTTCTCTTGACAGCAACTGCATTAGCTGACTTTTCCTTAGTCAGCTGCTGAAGTCTTCTTTAAATCATCTTGTGGAAGACTTCATCACGAATGGACTTTCAACTCAATCTTGATGCTGATTGGATTGGTGCTTAGTTCTTCTACTAGCCTGCATGCCATTCGTTGAGTGTTCTCTGGTTCCCTTACTGTGGATTGCATCTTTGCAGTGCCAATCAGAGGCTTTGTACCTTTGGATATTCTGGGAGTTCTCATTCTTTGAGAACCGTATCTGCTCTAAGATTCTGACTTGGCATTGTGAGCACTTCTGTTGGAGTCGTAGTTCTGCACTCTATGATTCAGCTTCGGTTGTGCAGACACTACGATCCTAAGATCAGACCTTGACACTCTACGATTTCTGCCTTGTGCTTGTTGTCTTCATCTGATCTTGTCCGACTACGATCTCTGTATGCACTCAATGGACTCTACGAACTCAGAGTGTAGTCTACGATCCTTGACTTGGCTTCGGCATTACTAGGCTCTACGACTTTGAGTGTAGTCTACGTTTCGGACATGGCTTTGGCAGATGATCGTTCAGCTCTTAGGCAGGTTGTCTCTACGATTCTGAACATGACTTCCTCAGTACACTACGATCCCGAGGAAGCTCTTCTCGATAGACTACGATCCTTCTTCGTTTCCCCTGGCAGTCTACGAACTTCGAGATCTACTATCTTGCATACTCCTATTCCACCTCGATAGCTCCCGAGTTAACCTTGACTCACTTGGCAGACTACGACTTCTAATGCAGTGCTCGACGATCAGACTAGCCTATCTATTACATTATAAGATCAACCTAACAAGCTTGATTTTTCTATATTTATAGTCCTTGTACATCATTTCTTTTTAAGGACTTTACAAAGCTATTTTGCTCATGTAGGATCAACCTAACATATTTGATCAATTCATTCTAAGTCCTTGTACATATATTTCTATTATCTATCAAAGGACTTTACAGCTTTTCTTAATGCAAATATACTTGCATATTATTCATCCATATACATATATATCATAATCAAATCATATATAAATAGGAATAACATTCACATGCTTATTCCTGACAAAACGTACCCAGCCTGACGCACTCAAGATGTCTTGGGAGAAGTTCTGTGACACCCCCAAATCTGGGTACTTTGATTCCACGGGATCTGGTGTTCACTGTACAAATATCATCTATCTATCCACCCATAATAAATGCAAACCATGCAATAGATAGAATAAAAATCTTCCCCTTAAGGGTTACAACATCCAAATAATAATAATACAATCCCAGGTTAAACTAACCTTAAACATCTGTGTGGAATCATAAACAAATAAGTCTTAAATAACATCATTAACTCAAGTCTTAAACATAAATACATCATCTAATAAAAATAACAAGTCTTCATCACTTGCTAACTTTGCCCTTGCCTTTACTAGTGGAAGGTTCATCAGTTCTTTCGTTCTTAACTGCAATATTATTCTTAAGCAAGAGTGAGCACTATTGCCCATAAGTATAATAACATGCGAGTAAATTAAAAACATCTGAATGAAAGCTCAACTTTTGAATCAAGAATGAATAACAAGAATCAAAAAAATTCTTAGGGTCATAAGACCTTGAACTATATCCTAGGTTATCAAGGGTTATACTTGAAACCTTTAACAGTCATAAGACTATGAACCTTTCTTCTCGTACTTAGGGGGATCAGCCCTTAGTACCATACTGTACACAATATCTTAACGCTAACGCATAAGTAAATCCCTTTGCAGGGTTGTTCATCTTAGTTTGACATTCGAGTCCGCGCCAAAGGAAGTTTGGTTTGGATAATTCAATAAGGGTTCTGAAATTTAGAACGTTCATCAACTAAGGACTAGTTGAATCAATAAAGTTCACTAGTATAATAAGGTTCAACAATAATGATATTCGATTTGAATAATAATCTCAAGAAGTATACAATAGAACAATTATTGTATAACTGAATCATTCTTTGAAAAGATAATAAATCTTTAATATAACAATTGAACTTGAATAATAGTAACGATAATTTACTCGAGGTAACTAATAACTTGAACAATAATGACAAGTAGGGTTAGGAAACTTTCCTCGTTCGTAGGCTAAACGATTACTACTTCCGTTCACCACAAATCCTACACACATACCATATGTATTCACGACATTCATTAGTTACATTTTCACTTAATTATTTAATATAAACTCCACTTTATTTAACAAATCATTACCATTCTAATTTAATTACTTAATTAAATTATAATATTTTCATTCTATTACTATTATTACACTCAAATAAATTATTTCATCATAATTTCCATCGAATATTTATTTTATTCCATAAATATCTCAATTAAAATATTTACTTTATTTTATAAATATTTTAATAATAATTTTCATCGAATATTTATTTTATTTCATAAATATCTTAATTAAAATATTTAATTTATTTTATAAATATTTTAATAATAATTTTTATCAAATATTTATTTTATTCCATAATATCTCAATTAAAATATTTAATTTATTTTATAAATATTTTAATAATAATTTTCATCGAATATTTATTTTAATCTATAAATATCTCAATTAAAATATTTAATTTATTTTATAAATATTTTAATAATAATTTTCATCAAATATTTATTTTATTCCATAAATATCTCAATTAAAATATTTAATTTATTTTATAAATACTTTAATAATAATTTTCATCAAATATTTATTTTATTTTATTTTATTTTTATTTTATTATTATTATTATTATTTTTTAAATTTATTTATTATTATTTTATTTTGACCGTCGGGGCGGGTAATTTAGTTTGGTAATGCCCACCGGGGGCGGGGTTACCCAGGCTCATTGTCTGCAGGTATGCAGTTCGCGAACATAACAAGGCCAAATTAGGCCAAAAAAAATCATAGGTAAAATTATACATGAATATGGCCATAACTTCCAATTAGTTATCTTTACACTAATTTAGACTTACCAAATCATTGTAATACATATATAATCATTACTTAACCCATCTAGCATGATTTTTAACAAGTTACAACACATAATTTGCAAAATCAACACATTTACTTCCACTGTTCTTGATGTTCTTGAAGGTTTTAAAAATAAAACATGAAAATTGTCACTACGGATTCGTTATAATACCGAATCCGTTTATTTAAACTTTGGTCTCTTCGTATCAATATGCATAACAACATACGAATGTAAAATTTAGGGATAATATACGTCCAATACATGAAATATCACGTACAAGGCCATATGGCCAAAACCCAAACTATGTAAATTTTTGAAATAACAAGTCATCATTTACTGAAACTTATGATATGGAATCATATAAAATATATATAAAACATGTTATAATACTCGAATTATTACATATATTCCTAACTCAATTTCCCAATTTAGAGAAATTCCACAGAACTTGATTGAAAGCCATTTTCATAAAAAACTAAATGACGTAAAAGTAGAATCACGACTCAATAAATTTGACCTGTTACATTTTCCCCTCCTTACAAAGATTCTGTCCCCAGAATCGCTTACAAATAATTAAGTAAATAAATGAGGGTAATTCTTCATCATATTCTCTTCGAGTTCCCACGTAGCTTCTTCAACGTTGTGGTTCCTCCAAATTACCTTAACAGAAGGTATAACTTTATTTCTGAGAACTTGTTCTTTTTGGTCGATAATTTGGACAGGAATTTCTTCATAAGATAAGTCTTTCTCAAAATGCAGGGGTTTGTATAAAATTACATGCTTGTAATCGGCTTTGTATGGTCGTAATACAGAAATATGGAAGACGTTGTGGACATTCTCGAGTGCTGGAGGTAAGGCTACCTCGTACGCAACTTCTCCGATTCTTCTCAGTACTTCAAAGGGTCCAATGAATCTTGGGCTCAATTTCCCTTTCTTTCCGAACCCGATCTTCCCTTTCCAGGGAGAGACCTTCAAGAAATTATAACTACCTGATTCAAACTCGATATTTTTACGATGTGGATCAGCGTATTTCTTCTCTCGATCTTGAGCCGCTACTAGTCGTGCTCGGATCACTTTGACTATTTCTGCCATCTGTTGTACCAATTCTGGCCCTATAATTGTCTTTCACCAACTTTATCCTAGTAAAGTAGAGTTCTGCACTTTCTACCGTATAACGCTTCGTAAGGCGGCATGCCTATACTAGCGTGGTAACTGTTGTTGTAGCCGAACTCTACTAATGGTAGGTTATCATCCCAATTTCCTTTAAAGTCCATCACACAGGCTCTTAGCATATCTTCTAATGTCTGAATCGTTCTCTCACTCTGTCCATCTGTTTGAGGGTGGTAAGCTGTACTCATTCGCAATTGCGTACCCATGCATTCCTGAAGACGTTTCCAGAAATTTGATGTGAAGCGCGGATCCCTATCTGAAACAATTGATACCAGAACTTCGTGCCTCAAAACAATCTCTTTTACGTATAGCCTCGCCAACTGATCTAAGTTGAATCTTATTTTGATCGGAAGGAAGTGTACAGATTTCGTCAGTCGGTCAACGATAACCCATACTGCGTCATAGCTTTTCTGAGTCGTCGGAAGGCCAACCACGAAGTCCATTGTAATATATTCCCATTTCCACTATGGGATCTCTAACTGTTGTAGCAATCCACTCGGTCTCTGATGTTCCGCTTTCACTTTCTGACAGGTCAGACACTTGGCAACACATTCTGCAACATCACGCTTCAAATTCAGCCACCAGAAATGTTGTCTAAGATCTTGGTACATCTTGGTACTACCAGGGTGAATCGAATATTGTGAACTATGAGCCTCGCTTAAAATATCTTCCTTAATCTCTTGAACTGGCGGTACCCAAATTCTACTCTCAAATCTCAGTATTCCTTCCTTATCCATCTTAAATCTTGGTTCGGTTCCTTCAGATATCTTCTTTGACACCTTTTTACATTCTTCGTCCTGAAGCTGAGCCTCCTTAACTTTATCCAGTAGGGTTATACCAGATTGCATCTAAAATATTTTCTCATCAATCTCTATAGGATACTTCACTTCTAATTCCAGTTTCTCCATTTTTGCAATTAGCTCGTCCTGAGCAGTCAACATCATCAACTTCTCCCAACAATTTCTACTTAAGGCATCGACAACGACATTCGCCTTACCCGGATGGTATAAAATCTCACAGTCGTAGTCCTTAATTAACTCCAACCACCTTATTTGACGCATATTCAAGTCCTTCTGCGTGAAAATATATTTCAGACTCTTATGGTCCGTATATATTTCACACTTCTCCCCGTAGAGATAGTGCCTCCAAATTTTTAAAGCAAAAAGAACTACAACTAACTCCAAATTGTGGGTAGGGTATCCCTTCTCGTAATCCTTCAATTGTCGTGATGCATACACAATGACTTTACCGTTTTGCATCAGCACACATCCAAGTCCTTTATGCGACGCATCACTATAAACAATAAAATTTCCTGTATCATCCGGAAGAGATAACACAGGGGCCGTACTCAACCTCTTCTTCAATTCTTGAAAGCTTTCCTCACACTTATCCGTCCAAACAAATTTCACAGCTTTTCGAGTTAAATTCGTTAGCGGAGTTGCGATCTTGGAAAAATCTTGAATGAATCTTCTATAATATCCTGCTAATCCAAGAAAACTTCGTACTTCCGATGGCGTCCTCGGCTGATCCCAGTTTATCATGGCTTCGACTTTGGATGGATTTACCGAAATTCCATTTTTATCGATCACGTGCCCAAGAAATTGCACTCGTTCAATCCAAAATTCGCATTTCAAAAACTCGGCATACAACTTTTCCCTTCTCAATACTTCCAATGTTAATCTTAAATGCTCATCATGTTCTTCCTTGGTTTTCAAATAGACCAAAATGTCATCTATAAATACCACTACGAACTTATCCAAAAACGGCTTGAACACACCATTCATTAGTCCCATAAATGCTGCAGGAGCATTTGTAAGACCAAACGACATTACTAAAAATTCGTAGTGACCATATCGCATTCTAAACGCTGTCTTTGGTACATCCTCTGGCATCACCTTCAGTTGATGATAACCGTTTCTCAAGTCTATCTTGGAAAAGTATTTCGCTCCCTTCAATTGATCAAACAGGTCATCGATCCTCGGTAATGGATATCTGTTCTTAATCGTGACCTTATTCAGTTCTCTATAATCAATGTAGAGTCGCATCGATCCATCCTTCTATTTCACAAACAACACCGACGCTCAACGGCGATACGCTCGGTTGAATGTACTTCTTGTCCAACAATTCTTGTAGTTGTACCATTAATTCCTTCATCTATACTGGTGCCATTCGGTATGGTGCCTTCGATATTGGAGCAGTTCTGGGCGCCAAATCGATTACGAAATCTACCTCTCTATCTGGTGAAAGTCCTGGTAAATCGTCTGGAAATACGTCAACGAAGTCCCTCACAATCGGTATTTCTTCTACCTTTGGATTCTCTTTTCGACTATCGACTATGTAAGCTAAGTATCCTACACAGCCTTGTCTCAACAACTTCCCGGCCTGCATCATCGTCAGACAACTCGCTTGTCTAGGCGACTTGCTACTATAAAATACAACCTTTGACGGAGTCATAAGGTTAATATGCTTCTTTAGGCAATCAATTACAGCCCCATAATTGAATAACCAGTCCATTCCTAAAATAATGTCAAATCCCCCAAGTTGAATAGGGATACGATCTACGTTCATGATATTACCCTTAATATCCACTCTACAGTTCTTAAACACGTACTTAACAAGAATTATCTCTCTATTCGCAATTTCAATATTCATGGGATATTCCAACTCATCTATAAGCAAATCTAAACTATTAGCAAAGTCTTCGGATATAAAGAAACAAGTAGCACCCGAATCAAATAAAACATAAGCATTAATTTTATTGATCAGAATGATACCTGACACCACATCACGAGACTGGATTGCATCCTGCATCGTCATATTTAAAGTTCTGGCGGTCGATCGGTTTGTTACATGTGGTCCGGTGATGGTTAAGGCATTTCCACTGTTATTTCCACGGTTACCTCCTGGTACTGCTCCTCCTGATCCCTTCTTAGGGCAGTCTCTTGCTAGATGATCCTTCGAACCACAGTTGAAACAAACACCCTTCTTTGGGTTTGGACAATTTGGTGCTATGTGGCCTTCCTGACCATAATTGTAGCACACTCGCTTCCCTTTCATATATACTCCCAGATGAGCTTTCCCGCAGGTCGGGCATGCTTCAATTCGTTTCTTCTGATTACCTTGTTGATTTCCCGATGATGAGTTGTCGTTCCACCTTTTCTTCTGATTGAAATTTCCACCTCCTGTGCCACTTCCATTGGCCTTGTTATTAATTTCACATTCACTCTTCTTCTTCTTCTTCTTCTTCTTCTTCTGATCTTGATTGTACTTGGTCACTGCATCGCTTCCTCCTTCAGCGAGGATGGCCTTTTCCAGTACTCCAACAAACGTGTTGAACTGAAACATTGATACCTTGCTATACAAGGCTTTAGTCCTTGCTCGAATCTTCTGGCTTTTCTTTCGTCCGTGTGTACTTGATACGGGGCAAACCTCGCTAACTCGTTGAATTTAACCGCGTAGTCAGGTATGCTCTTGTTTCCCTACTTCAGTTCCAGAAATTGAACTTCCATCTGATTCTGCGAACTAGTTGGGAAGTACATGTCGAAGAACATCTCTTTAAATCTCTCCCACGTAATTACACCTTCACCTCCTCGCACTTTGTTTGCTTGCCACCAGTAGCTAGCCTCAGACTTCAGCATAAATGTTGCAAAAGCGGTCTTTTGGTCTTCTCTAACCCTAGCAACGTTGAAAACCTTCTCCATTTCCATAACCCACGTTTGAGCCTCGATTGGGTTTATGGAACCTTTGAACTCTGGAGGTCCCACCGCCTTGAAGTCTTTAAACGTTGTGTTTGGTGGAGCTTGAGGTTGATTGTTCATTGCTTCAGTCAGTAAGTTAACTAACTGTTGAACGGGATTTGCGTTGGCATTATTGTTATTATTGGTTGACTCTTCCTGAGCTGGTTGACGTTGTTGTCTTCTCTTTGGCGGCATTTTTCTGTTAAATAAACGCTTTATTAGAACTTTATTTATTTCTCTAAATAGTTAAGGCATTACTCAACAATTTAACATATCACTTAACACATCATCTCAAATAACTTGATATATTTGCATTCAAATCAAAGTTTTAACATTAAACGATAGCATAACTGCTATTAACATCAACTATCCTGGAATAAAGAATCCACATGATTTAAAACATTCAAATATTCTTTCGTTCATAAACACGTCAGAATTTACATCTAAAACTAATTAAGTTCTTAACATAATTAAATAAATCATATCACTGTCGATCAAGGTACTGATTAGCCTTGCTACGCTCCTCTTCTAAGATGCGATGCATCGTCCTACGATCCATCATGTATAATAGTAGTCCTTCGAACTGGATTGGGTACCTTAAAACTCAATCTTGGGTCTCATTCATTGCCTTGTTAAGTGTAGAGTACGTTTCTCCAATCTTCGCTTTCTTTGCACGACTATCATCCTCTGCACGATTAGCTCGACGCGATTCTCTTACCCAGGCTTCCTCTGCTATGTTCAGCCTTTCAGAGGTTTCCTTCAGTTCCTTCTTCAGTTTCTCTATCTCCTCGGTCTTATCTTCAGTTTGACCCTTCTCATGGACCATATCCCATTCTACATTTGCCAGTCGAGAGTGAAGAGTCGAAATCTCCCTCTCCTTCTGCTTTAGAGTAATATGCTGAATAACCGCTCGGTCAGTCAAATCCTGGACCTCATCTCGTAACTCCACATTATGGTCGTATAACGTGTCATACATCTAAGCATCAATGGTGTACCGTGGTAACTCGTCTTCTTCCTCTTCCTTTTCTTCAACAAATTCTTCCTCAGGATCAGTCTCGGGTTCATGCTCCTGACCAACAACGGTGATCAATGGAGATGACTCCCTCTGTACCAGCTGCTCCCTAACGACATGAATGTCTCGGGGCTCCTCCTCTGTCGGTACTATAGGTACACGGGGTTCTTCCTCCCCAGCTTGACTAGCTTCTCCAACATTCGACATCCTGACAACAAAATTTTAAGTTTTAGTTACTAAGTCGTATCATTTAACGCATACTTTAACACATAAACACATAAGGTCTTTTATTATCTTCAATGAATTACATAAATTCATTTCTTATAACTCGATAAGAGTTTTCCATCACTATCTTCTTTCTATAAGGCTACTACCTAAGGTTGTTCCCCCACCTAAGGTTCATAACCTAGCTTTGATACCAACTTGTGACACCCCCAAATTCGGGTACTTCGATTCCACAGGATCTGGTGTTCACTGTACAAATATCATCTATCTATCTACCCATAATAAATGCAAACCATGCAATAAATAGAATAAAAATCTTCCCCTTAAGGGTTACAACATCCAAATAATAATAATACAATCCCAGGTTAAACTAACCTTAAACATCTGTGCAGAATCATAAACAAATAAGTCGTCTTAAATAACATCATTAACTCAAGTCTTAAACATAAATACATCATCTAATAAAAATAACAAGTCTTCATCACTTGCTAAATTTGCCCTTGCCCTTACTAGTGGAAGGTTCATCGGTTCTTTCGTTCTTAACTGCAATGTTATTATTAAGCAAGAGTGAGCACTATAGCCCACAAGTATAATAATGAAATAATAGTATAATAACATGCGAGTAAATCAAAAACATATGAATGAAAGCTCAACTTTTGAATCAAGAATGAATAACAAAAATCAAAAGAATTCTGAGGGTCATAAAACCTTGAACTATGCCCTAGGTTATCAAGGGTTATACTTGAAACCTTTAATAATCATAAGACTATGGACCTTTTTTCTCATACTTAGGGGGATCAGCCCTTAGTATCATACTGTGCACAATATCTTAACGCTAACGCATAAGTAAATCCCTTTGCAGGGTTGTTCATCTCAGTTTGACATTCAAGTCCGCACCAAAGGAAGTTTGGTTTGGATAATTCAATAAGGGTTCTGAAATTTAGAACGTTCATCAACTAAGGACTAGTTGAATCCATAAAGTTCACTAGTCTAATAAGGTTCAACAATAATGATATTCGATTTGAATAATAATCTCAAGAAGTATACAATAGAACAATTATTTTATAACTGAATCATGCTTTGAAAAGATAATAAATCTTTAATATAACAATTGAACTTGAATAATAGTAACGATAATTTACTCGAGGTAACTAATAACTTTAACAATAATGACAAGTAGGATTAGAAAACTTGCCTCGTGCGTAGGCTAAACGATTACTACTTCCGTTCACCACAAATCCTACACACAGACCATATATATTCACGACATTCATTAGTTATATTTTCACTTAATTATTTAATATAAACTCCACTTTATTTAACAACTCATTACCCTTCTAATTTAATTACTTAATTAAATTAGAATATTTTCATTCTTTTACTATTATTACAATCGAATAAATTATTTCATAATAATTTTCATCGAATATTTATTTTATTCCATAAATATCTCAATTAAAATATTTATTTTATTTTATAAATATTTTAATAATAATTTTCATCGAATATTTATTTTATTCCATAAATATCTCAATTAAAATATTTAATTTATTTTATAAATATTTTAATAATAATTTTCATCGAATATTTATTTTATTCCATAATATCACAATTAAAATATTTAATTTATTTTATAAATATTTTAATAATAATTTTCATCAAATATTTAATTTATTCCATAAATATCTCAATTAAAATATTTACTTTATTTTATAAATATTTTAATAATAATTTTCATTGAATATTTATTTTATTCCATAAATATCTCAATTAAAATATTTAATTTATTTTATAAATATTTTAATAATAATTTTCATCAAATATTTATTTTATTCCATAATATCTCAATTAAAATATTTAATTTATTTTATAAATATTTTAATAATAATTTTCATCGAATATTTATTTTATTCCATAAATATCTCAATTAAAATATTTAATTTATTTTATAAATATTTTAATAATAATTTTCATCAAATATTTATTTTATTCTATAAATATCTCAATTAAAATATTTAATTTATTTTATAAATATTTTAATAATAATTTTCATCAAATATTTATTTTATTATTATTATTATTATTTTTATTTTATTTATTATTATTTTTTTTGACTGTCGGGGCGGGTAATTTAGTTTGGTAACGCCCGCCGGGGGCGGGGTTACCTAGGCTCATTTTCTGCAGTTTCTGCAGTTCTGCAGTTCGCGAACATAACAAGGCCAAATTAGGCCAAAAATCAATCACAGGTAAAATTATACATGAATATGGCCATAACTTCCAATTAGTTATTTTTACACAAATTTAGACTTATCCATTCATTGTAATACATATATAATCATTACTTAACCCATCTAGCATGATTTTTAACAAGTTACAATACATAATTTGCAAAATCAACACATTTACTTCCACTGTTCTTGATGTTCTTGAAGGTTTTTAAAATAAACATGAAAATTGTCACAACGGATTCGTTATAACACCGAATCCGTTTATTTTAACTTTGGTCTCTTCGTATCAACATGCATAACAACATACGAATGTAAAATTTAGGGATAATATACGTTCAATACATGAAATATCACGTATAAGGCCATATGGCCAAAACCCAAACTCTGTAAATTTTTGAAATAACAAGTCATCATTTACTGAAACTTATGATATGGAATCATATAAAATATATATAAAACATGTTATGCTACTCGAATTATTACATATATTCCTAACTCAATTTCCCAATTTAGAGAAATTCCACAGAACTTGATTGAAAGCCATTTTCATAAAAAACTAAATGACGTAAAAGTAGAATTTAGGTTGGAGAGAATTACTCACAGATTAGTGTAGATAAGAGGGATTAAACTTTCTCAATCAATCAAACAACTCACAATTCTCTCAATTTCTTAATTCTCTATCTCTGTGATAATTCTCTAGACTTAGCAATAATGGAATGAATGAAGAAGAAGACGTCACATATAATAATTAAGCTGACGTAGTTGTGGTCAGTTAACCAATTCGTGGTTAACTGCCCTCAACCACTACTAAGGCCTTGTTTGGCTATTCAATATAATTCATTCTCATTTAATTTGATAAACTTCTTATACTATAGTTTAATTAATGTCACACTCCTTATAAAATAACTCCAATATTTTATTTAATATATTTTAAATAAAATATAATAATTTCTCATAAATCCACATAGTCACATAAATAATTTTCTCATTAATAAATAATGTCAAATTATTAACTCTCAAATTAATAATTAAATTAATTAAATAACATCATGCTTAATTAAATATTTCTTTTAATACAATAAGCTCACATAATTACATATTTGAATAATAATTATTCTCTACATTAATTTAATAAATGTAACACATATAATTAAATTAATCTACCATAATTGCATCAATTAATTATTTAATCTAATAATTAAATCATCGAAAAATATTTATTTAATTCAATAAATATTAAAAATTAATTTACAAAATCTCGTTCGTCACAAGTTCCAAGAGTTGTTCAATGACAAGTACTTTTCAGAAAGCATTCGCCACATGAAGGAGGTGGAATTTATCAAGTTGGAGCAAAACAACATGACCGTATCGCAATACGAAGCTAAGTTTACCGAGTTGTCCCGATTTGCGTCCCACTTGGTTGATAATGAAGAGAGAATGATGCAGATGTTTTTAAGAGGTTTGAAGCCGGAGATACATTAATATATTATTTCTCATAAACTGTGTTTGTATTCAGATGTTGTAAATAGGGCTCAGTTAGTGGAGCGCGATAATGAGTTAACGCAACCAAAAGAGAGCAGCCAGCAAAATGATAATACCGATGATAACATTCATCAAAGCGGTGACAATAAGCATGGAGGGAATCAACATGCCAGAAATGGTAACCACTTCGGTGGTAATCATGGTCAAAACAATAAGAATGGACATTTCAAGAAGTGAAGATTCAATAATGACGTGAAGACGTCGGCACCAACACCCATCTAAAAGAAAGAAGAACGACCACCGGTCGTATGTTTCAAATGCGGACAGGAGGGACTCATCCGTCCAAACTGTACGCAGCAATCCAAATCGTGTTTTAATTATGAAAGAGAAGGTCACCTAGCTCGATTTTATCTTATGGTGAAGTTAATTCCAGCTGGGATAGTGATGCCAAAGTATGTCCCAGACAAGCCAAAACCGGTAGTTTAAGAGAGAGCGTTTTTTCCCTTCGTGACGAGGAACCTAAATAAAATTATCACGGGTATGTTAATCATAAACTCTTTCGAAGTCTATACCGTGTTAGATACCGGTTCTACTTACTCTTTTATTTTACCTAGTTGTGTTCAATGTTTGAAGTTAACTCCGAAGAAGTTAGACTTTGATATATCTGTTGGGAGAAACCTTCGTTACCTCCACTATTTATAAATCTTGTTCAAATCAACATTTTCACGTTACGTGTTGATCTTGTCTCTTTGAAAATACTTGCATTTGATGCGATTTTAGGAATCGATTGGTTAACTACTCATCATGCTTTTCGTAAGGTTGTTAGCTTTCATATTCCTAACCAACCTGTTATGCAAATTCAAGAAACCAAACCACTAAAGTTAATCATTGTCATATCAAGCCATAAGTAAAGAGCCCCAGTCCTTTCGTTGTTGACTTTCTTGTGTGGAATGCACCGAAGCCAGACTTTTTGTAGGCGATGTCGTGAATGATGATGGCAAGTTGATAGGTATCAATGTGACGTACTATCCAAGTCTTGGATGAGGGTCACAGTTTGAATGATATTTCTATTGTTAATAAATTTCCTGACGTATTCTTGAAGACTTCCTAGCCTACCCCTAGAGCATGAAATCTAATTTTGTATTGACCCCGGTACAAAACCCATTTCTTAAACCCTCAAATATTTCTTCAACTAAAATGAACGTAACATGTGCTAAAGACGTTGGCTCGAGCTGTTGAAGATTACGATCGTACCATGCAATATCATCGTAGGAAAATCGAACATGGTAGCTAATGCGTTGAGTAGAAGATCGTATACGGTTACAATTGCGAATATACGAACCCACGTGAAGATAACGAATATACGAGTAGAATCGACTTTAATCGATAAAGTTAAAGTCGCTCAAGCTACACACCCAGAGCTGATGAATGTGAAGAAGAAGGTTCAAGAGGGAGTTATTCTAGAAGCAAGATTCGACGAAGAGAGGAAATCTCAACCCTCAATTTAATTGGCCCATTTGAAATCCTCGATGAAGTAGGAACTGTGGCATATAGACTGGTTTTACCGCCAAGTATGTTGCGTGTTCAGAACGTTTTTTTTCGTATTGATGTTACGTAAATATGTGGATGACCTGAACCACAGTATTAATTTAGAACCGGACGAGATAGCAGAAGATTTAACATATGAGGAGATACATGTTAACATCTTAGATAAGTAGGATCATATTCGACACTCAAAGGTTATACCTCAAGAGTTAGAATTTAAAGTGAAGTCAAGGTATCCTCACTTGTTCGGCATACCAGGTATGTACGTAAATTTTGAGGGAGAAATTTCATAAGGAGGGGAGATTGTGAGACCCCAAATTTTATGAATAAAGATTTAAATTTCTCGAAATATTTTTTAAATATTATGGTGTGGATTTGATATAATGTTATAGTTGTGGGTAATATTTATAAATTTTGCAAAGTATGCAAGTTGTTGTATAATATTCGATTGGTCAGGGAATATTCTTTTTGTCGGGGAATATCTGTACGACGGTTCAATCATTGGTGGACACCACAACAGAATTATTGTCGAATTGAGAAAATGACAAAAATATTTTTATAAAAATAACGGCGGAGGTGTTACTGTTAAAACTGTTGAACTACCCGGTAGTAAAAGTACAGTAATAAGCGTGGTTGCATAGTAGCACACGGTATTGATTATTGATGCTTACGTGAGAAGTCACTCAATTATACTCAATTATTGCTACCGTAATTGCTGCATCATATCTCTTATATTATTGATTCAATTATTATCACAGTATCATCTGTATAATATGTTATATTATTAAATCAATAATTGAGACGACAAGTTATAATATTAAGGATTAATAATTGTTGAAAGATTAAATATGTGTAGATTAAAAATAAAATGATTTGTGGTAATATTTATTCAATTCTTGATGTATATAAAGAGTCTATTATGAAACGTTTGTGGTAAATTTAGTTATTCTATGGGGGCCCATATGTCATCATCTAAGAGTCTCTTTCGCCAATAGTAATTACCTTTACCAGACGTCAAATCAATTGTCGTTTCACATTACAGACGTCGAACCAATTGTCGTTTCAAATTACAGGCGTCAAACCAATTGTCGTTTCACATTACAGGCGTCCAACCACTTGGTGTTTCACATTACAGGCGTCAAACCACTTTTCTTTTCACAACTCCAGTCGTCAAGCCACTTGCTTTTTCACATTGCAAGTGCTAAGCTAGAAATCTTCTATAAATAGTGGCCTAGTTCTTCATTATTTTTCATGAATTCATTCAAGCTATTGAGAGAGAAAGTATAGAGAGAATAAAAGAGAGAAAGTATAGAGAGAAAGCATGATCAGGACCGTTGATGAAAACATGATTATCTTTAGCCGTAGTGCATGGGTGATTCGATGATATTGATTATTTATTAAGCTAATTCCCAGCGATTAAAGTGATGAAAAACCTTTTTAAATCATAAAAGATAATAAATTTTATTCTCTACTTGACTCTTTTAATGGATTACTTGTTCTGCTGCAGTTAAACTTGATGTTTGTTATATTGTATCAGTTTAACACTGTTTAAGGATAATGATAATTTATTCTGCATTATCTTAGTCATAATATTTCTTACTGGGCTAGTTGAGCTCACCCTTTCTTTCTCTGTTCTCTTCAGGAAATGAGAACGTAGCTGGGACTAGTCGGGGAATGGAGTGATGGTCCTAGATGGTGCATTAGTAGTCCTCACTATTCTGTGAAATAGTGTGATAATAATTGTAATGAGGACTCCTTTTGAGTTTGTATACTCTCTAGTAGACAATATTTGTATTCAAACTCGTAGTTTATGTTTTGTCGTATTGTACACGACAGTTGTATTATTAAGTTGTATTTGAATTCTGTACCATGTATCTGGCGACTCAAGATGGGTGATGTATACCTAATTTTGGGGGCGTCACAATTGGTATCAAAGCTTAGGGATATGATCCCTGGCTAAGATGTGAGAATAGAACTAGGAGGTGAGAGACGGGGAATTCCTTCGCTAGTATGACCTACATAAGTTTATTTGGTATTTAATTGGTCGGTCAGAGTATAGAGATAATATGTGATATGTTAATTAACCCTTGTTTTGTGGTAGTATTTAAAAATGGCATCTGAAAATGTGGAGATAAGCAATGGAGCACAGGAGACTGTTGATTCTCCATAGATCAATAATCAGGACAATGTGCAACAGGATGGCGATAATCCTCCTGTAAATAACAACACTGATCAATTGACGAACGACTTTACGTTTAAGAGTTTTTTAGAATTCATGTAACATCAGGCGAAGGTGACTCTTATTCATAATGCAGGAGAAAAAAATGGCAACCCACGGTTGGTCACCGCTAAGCAATTTAAGGAGCTAGGACCACCGGAGTTTTTAGAAAAGCCAGAACCACTTAAGGCAGAGACGTGGTTAAAGCAGATCATCAAGATATTTGATGTCTTGGGATGCTCCAAGGAGCAAAAGGTTCCCTTTGCCACCTTTATGTTGCGTGAAGAGGCAGATCACTGGTGGGAATCTGTAAAACGTGTTAGTTCCCAGAGGGCACAATAGATCTAGAAGGGGGGGTTGAATAGATCTTTTTTATTTCAAATACTTTTCTGGTTTATGATGTATTGTTCATAGTAGAGTATATGACAAACATAAGAATCTTTTCAAGCACAACAGAATAAGTAAAAGATTCCCCTTCATTGATATATTCGTAATCATACGTACATTGTTCGCTGAGTTAGTTTAGTTGTAAGCAGTTAAAACATACATAGCATTTATAGCAGTTATAGACATAATGTAAATGACATAATGTAAAAGACACAAGAGGTTTTAAGTGATTCAGAGACTCAAGTTCCTAATCCACTCTTCTGCTTTCAACTAGCAGGATTTCCACTAAGGAAGGACAGCACCCTGAATCTCTACGATTCCTTCAAGGCCAGCAGCCTTTGGAACTTCAGTTCACTAAGAACTCTTCAAGGCCAGCAGCCTTGGAACTCTTCAAGCCCAGCAGGATTGGAACTTCGTTTAGTCCCTCTTCAAACTCATAGTTTATGTTTTGTCGTATTGCACACGACAGTTGTATTATTAAGTTATATTTGAATTTTGTACCATGTATCTGGCGACTCAAGATGGGTGATGTATACCTAATTTTGGGGGCGTCACAGATATTGTCTAGATGACAATATTTGTATTTAAACTCACAGTTTATATGTTGTATTAATAAAGTTGTAGTTGTTTTTGTACATTGTATTTTGACGACTCAAAATGGGTGTTGTATACCTATTTTGGGGGTGTCACAAATATCTTTGGTCCGTAGTGCAAAGATGAACAGGTGTTGAGATGAACAAGACCGACTGGTGATACCAATGAATATCTTTTGCCTGTAGTGCAAAGATGAATATTTGATTAAAGATGTATATTGATTGATGTTACAGGGATAAAATATTGATGATGGACTTTTAAATCTTAGAAGATAGTAGAACTCATTCTCTACTTGACTCTTCTAATGGATTGTTGTTTTCGCTGCAGTTGTTGTTCTAAAACTTGTTGTCTATTATATTTTATCAGATTTTTCCCTGTTGAAAACTAATGATAATTTGTTGTATATTATCTTAGTCATAATATTCTTTACTGGGCTAGTTGAGCTCACCCTTTTCCTTTTTGTTCCATTTTCTTCTCAGGAGGTGAGAACATGGCAGTATCTAGTCGGGGTACGGAGTGATGGTTCTAGAAAGATGTTTTAGTAGTCCTCACTATTTTTGTAAAATAGTGTTTGAATAATTGTAATGAGGACTTATTTGAGTGTGGATATTGTCTAGAATACAATATTTGTAGTTAAACTCACAGTATGTGTTGTCGTATTTTGCACGACAATTGTATTATTGAAGTTGTAGTTTGCTTTTTGTACCATGTATTTGGCGACTCAGAATGGTTGTTGTATACCTATTTTGGGGGCGTCACAGTAGTTGGCTGCCTGTTTGTTATATCAATTAAAATTGTTGTTGATTTTTGAATAGAAGTCTATTGTCTACTGTCTATTGTTATATCAATTGAAATCATATAAGTTTTGTATTTGGTTTGTGTAAGACCCCAACTTATTATGAATAAAATCGAATTTCCTCTATTTATTATTGTGAATAATAAGGTGATAATTTGATATAATACTTTGGTTATGGGGGAAATGTGCAAATTTTGCAAAATAAGCAAATGGTTAAAAAATAATCATTATTGTCGGGGAATATTCGTTTGGTCGTGGAATATTCTTTTTGTTGGGAATATCCGTATGACGGCGTAGTCATTTGTGGGCCCCATAACGGAATAACTGTCAGATGAAGAAAACGACAAAGTTTGAGTTTTTATAAATAACGACGTAATTGTTCATGTTAACACTGTTGGATTACCTGGTGGTTAAAATACAGTAATACGCGTGGTTGCACAGTAGCACACAGTATTGTTGAATTATTGATTCTTACGTAAGAAGACACTACTCAATAATTGTTACAGTAATTACTATTCAATATTATATTTTATTGATTCAATAATTGATGCGTTGATATTTTATATTATTGTTGTTTTAATAATTGTCACTGCACAGTATTTCTCATTATCAAATCAATAATTCATATTATTTGAATAATATTATTAGATAGCATTATTGGCAATGTCTAGAAAGTTCTGTCAATAAGAGGTTTGGTCACCTAATTGCGCGCCAATAAGGAGAAATCCTTATTGGAAAGCCCCCTCTTTCCTGGGAACGGCCTGGTTGTCATAATTATGATTCTGTAATATTATTTGTGAATAATTAATTATTATTTTATGTGGTTATAAATGAAGGAATTAATGCTGAGGTGTTTTATCAGTATTTATGCTGAGGAATATTTTTTGTTTGGAACTTGGAAAAACACAAAGCTAAAAAGTTGTAGAGAATTCGATTTCATGTGGAATGGACATAAATTCATATTTTTCTGATAAACGGACTATTTTCTATGAATTACGGAAGTTTCAGAAAATAAAATGATTTTTATTAAAATTGGGTGGGACCACTTTTGTTTTAAACATGCGGGCTGCCAAAATATTTCAAAATTGAGGTGTTGATCTTGGTTGGTGAGTGTGCATAGAATTGAGAATTTTTTTTATTATTTTAGTCTCCTTTGGCGTTCTAGCATTTTCCTATAAATAGGCGCTTAAGTTAGAATTGAAAATCACACCAGAAACAAGTTTTCTTTCTCTCTAGATTATCGAGCGTATTTTTGTGAGTATTTTGATACTTTGAGAGTTGCTATTCAGTGCATGTTTCTGTCAGCACTATATCCGAAATTCAGTCAGAAGTACAGTTATTTTGAGGTAAAGGATGTTATTTTCTTCGTAAATGATATTATTTCTTTCAATATCATTATGCCGAAATATTGGTCTGAACTTTTTATCAAATTTGGAACTTTTTGTGTCGGGGTTACTATTCACGTATACGACACTATTTACGTATACAACACTATTCACGAATACGTCACTATTCACCGAAAAATGAAAATTTTCTTTTTTATCCAAGATGTCTATTATGGTTACTATCTTTGATTGTATCCATGTTTTCCTCTTTATTTTTGAATTCTGCTTCACAATTGGTTATTATGAAGTATTATTGATCATGGATAAACTGTTATACGAATCCCTACTATTTGTCCTTCTGTCTCACTGGATTCATTTTCTTTAAAATATTTTTCATCATCCTCAGTCTTAAATGATGATGTTACTGAATATCTTTGGCCTATAGTGCAAAGATGAATGAATAACTGATGAATATCTTTGGCCCGTAGTGCAAAGATGAACAGGTGTTGAGATGAACATGACCGACTGGTGATACAAATGAATATCTTTGGCTTGTAGTGCAAAGATGAATATTTGATTAAAGATGTATATTGATTGTTGTTACATGGATAAAATATTGATGATAGACTTTTAAAATCCTAGAGGATAGTAGAACTCATTCTCTACGTGACTCTTTTAATGGATTGCTATTTCCATTGCAGTTGTTGATCCAAAACTTTTTGTCTATTATATTTTATCAGATTTTTCCCCATTGAAGACTAATAATAATTTGTTGTATATTATTTTAGTCATAATATTCTTTACTGGGCTAGTTGAGCTCACCCTTTTCCTTTTTGTTCCTTTTTTCTTCTCAGGAGGTGAGAACATAGCAGGATCTAGTCGGGGTATGGAGTGATGGTTCTAAAAAGATATTTTAGCAGTCATCACTATTTTTGTAAAATAGTGTATGAATAATTATAATGAGGACTTTTTTGAGTGTGGTTATTGTCTAGAAGATAATATTTATATTTAAACTCATAGTATGTGTTGTCGTATTTTGCACGACGATTGTATTATTGAAGTTGTAGTTTGCTTTCTATACCATGTATTTGGCGACTCAGAATGGGTGTTGTATACCTATTTTGGGAGCGTCACAGCTTGTGTACTGTTGGCTTGTTGTTGGTTTATTAGACAATAGACAGTAGACAATAGACTTGTGTTGTGTTATCTTATTTATCTCTCTCTCTTTCTTTTCTAAAGCATGTGTGGTAGAGCTTTTGGACTCCTGGCACTAATACATTCACTAGTAGTGAGAAGTGAGAATCCATCCAAAAGACATCATATTTAAAAATAGTTTATATTCAAAAATTAATGTGTTAAGTTGAATAGCAACATAAGATGATGATACTATTGCTATTGCTATAACCATGCTATTTGTTCTTCTTAGAAGAGTTTCATGGAGTAATTATTAGGGTTTTTTTTCGATTTTTACCGAATTCAGTTTTTTTTTCCAGTTTTTTAGTTTTTACCGAATTCAAAATTCTCATTACCACTGCCAGTACTGAAAAGTATAAGAAAATTGAAAAACCAGAATCGAAAACACTGAAACCGAAAAAACCGGTACCACCGGTACCGGTTTCAACCGGTTATGTAAAAAAACTGAAAAATTAAAATTTTTTGATCACCCCTAGCGCCAGCCCATGGCTTAGGCCTCGCGCCGCAACGCCATCACTGTGTTGCAGCGCCACCCACAATACAAACTGTGGCGCCGCAGCGTCGGTTAACAAAATGTCCAGAAATGACTTTTGTTTTGCACAGAGTCTGTAATTGTTAATATAATGCAATACTATGACTGTTAAAAATATAATTTTGTTATTGTGGTATTAGAGTGCTGAGAATGAGCATATTACTAATACTTAACGAGTTTTATTATTATTGTATTGACGAAATTTAACTATGTGGTTAACAATCAAACCATACATGAGATAGATACTTATAGAGTATTTATAATGACTAATTGTATCCTAATGATATGTGATTATGATATTGTGAATCAAACTATTACGGTTTAGCCTACACTCAAGGCAAGTTTCTTACTCTACCTTGATTATTATTGTGCAAGTTTTTTAATTTTACACTTTCGTTGAGCTAGTTTTCTTGTTACATTGTGCAAGTTTCCTAGACCTTATTCTTATATTGAGCAAGTTTATTGTTTCTAGTTTGATTACAATTATGCAAGTTTCTTAACTTCTTTCAATTCGTGTATTGAACGCAAGTATCTTATCCTAAACTTGTTATTTAGCATGCAAATTTCTAAATTCTGATGGACTAGCGTTGAACACGTTTTATCGTTCAATTACTATTTATTATGCATGCTCCATACTAAATTTTAAATAAGATTTCTAACCTTAGCTTAATATTGTTCAAGCAAGGTATGTTATATTATTCAATACTTATGCTATTAGATTATTCCTAAAGCATGACCTTAATTTACAATGTCGATTCAGTTATGATTATTCCATAGCATAACGTTATTAACTTTTTATTCAACTAATCCTTAGTTGATGACCGTTGAATTGCAAATTACCTTGAAACGTATCCAAACAAAACTTACTTTGGTGTGGACTTGTATTGTAAATGCTGAGATGAATAATCCTATTATTTGGGGATAATTTACGCATAGCGTTAAAATGGTTGTGCACAATACATTGTACGAAGGGCTGATCCCCCTAAGTACAAGGAGTCCCTATAGTCTTATGACTGTTAAAGTTTAAGTTGAAAGATTACTTATAACTATGGACATAGTTCATGGTCTTATGACCCTCGGATATATGATTCAGATTTTGATTATCATTGATAGAACCTATTGTTCAGTTCTATTGAGCCTATTATTTGGCAATTATTGTAAAGTTGTAATCATTATCATTTTAAGTGAGCTTTGTTTGCTCACTCTTACTTATATAACTATTACAGCTAAAGTTGAGAATGTTGATGTACCTAGCACGAGTAAAGGAAAGGGAAAGATGAACAAGTATTGAAGACTTGTAATTATGTTAACATTTTGTGTTAGACTTTATTTTATTAATGTAATGAAGTTATTTAATTTTCTGCATATGAATATTTGTATTTAAAGGTTAGATAACTTAGGAGATTTTATTAATGTAATCCTTTAATGGGAAGGTTTTATTATCTAATTTTATTATGATTGGGTAGTTAGATATGAATGTTATTATCAAGTGAACACCAAATCTTGAGGTAATGAGGTATTTGGATTTGGGGGTGTCACAAGTTAGTATCAATGCCTTAGGTTATGAACCTTAGGTGGGGTAAAGCCTTAGGAAGTAACCTTTGAAAAGATAGTGTTGATAAACTCTTATCGAGTTTTAAGGAAGAAGTGATAAAACACTTATGTGCTTATGTGATCACAACTTATGTGCTTGTGAGTGTCGAGTAATAATGATTAGTAATTAAAACTTAAAAAATTTTGTTGTAAGGATGACTAATGTAGGAGAATCCAGTTATGCTAGGGAGGAAGGACCTCAGATGCCTATAGAGGATGAGTCTCGTGACATTCAGGTGGTTTGGGAACAACTACTTCCACGAGAGTCAACCCCGATGGTCACAGTGGTCAAATAGGAGGGTTTACCTGATGAAGATGATGATGTGGAAACGGATAAGGAGGATCCCGTTGAGCTGCCACAGTCGAATGAGGATGACGAGGACGATGAGGAAGAGATTCCACCGAACTCGATCACCGATCATATGTACGATGAAGTTTACGACCACAATGTGGAACTTCAGGATACCGTCGAGGAGTTGGAAGAGATAACAGCTGAACAAAAGACCTCGATGGCACAAAAGGACGCCGAGATCTAAGATCGAGAGGAACGTCTAAATTATGTCAAAGAAAAGATGATCCACACTGAAGAAGAGAATGAACAACTGACAGAGGAGATTGTAGAGTTGAAAAAAAAATTGAAAGAAGAATATACTAAGAGAGCAAGAGCCGAAGACGCGTACGAGGAAGCTTATCAACGAGCCGGGATAGTAAAGAGAGACGCACAAGTAAAGAGGATGTAGATGGAGGAGATGAATAACGTATTCAACACCGTGATTAATCGAGCTCAAGATCGGGTCATGGGTTATCCAATTCAGTTCGAGACGATGTCTTCGTACATATTAGATCGCAGAACAATATTCCGAATTACAGAGGAAGAGCGTCGTAAGGCTACGCAGTATCTTAGTAGGACATCGTAGGGAATGTACCTGATATGCGATTAATAAATGTTAAATAATATGTAAGTCCCTAGTGATATGAAATCAATGGGATATGATGATGATGTTATCCTGAAACTGTGACGCCCCCAAAATAGGTATACAACACCCATTCTGAGTCGCAAAATACATGGTACATAAAGCGAACTAAAACTTTAATAATACAAATGTTGTGTGAAATACGACAATACCTACTGTGAGTTTAAATACAAATATTGTCTTCTAGACAATATCCATACGTAAGTAAGTCCTCATTACAATTATTCAAACACTATTTTATAGAAATAGTGAGGACTGCTAAAACATCTTCCTAGAACCATCGCTCTATACCCCGACTCGATCCTGCTATGTTCTCACCTCCTGAGAAGAAAAATGGAACAAAAAGGAAAGGGTAAACTCAACTAGCCCAGTAAAGAATATTATGACTAAGATAATATACAAAAAATTATCGTTAGTCTTCAACAGGGAAAAATCTGATAAAATATAATAGACAACAAGTTTTAGATCAACAAATGCAGCGGAAACAACAATCCATTAGAAGAGTCACGTAGAGAATGAATTCTACTGTCTTCTAAGATTTAAAAGTCCATCATCAATATTTCATCCCTGTAACAACAATCAATATACATCTTTAATCATCTTTGCACTACAAGCCAAAGATATTCATTTGTATCACCAGTTGGTCATGTTCGTCTCAACACCTGTTCATCTTTGCACTACGGGCCAAAGAGATTCATTAGTTTAATCATTCATCTTTGCACTACAGGCCAAAGATATTCATCAAGTATCACCATTAAGGACTGAAGATGATGAAAAACATTTTTAAGAACGAATCCAGTGAGATAGAAGGACAAATATTAGGGATTCGTACAACAGTTTGTCCAAGATCAATAATACTTCATAACAACTGATTTTGAAGCAGAACTTAAAAATAACGATCAAAACATGGATACAATCAAAGATAGTAGCCAAAATAGATATTTTGGACAAAAAGAAGAAATTTCATTTTTTGATGAATAGTGCCGTATACGTGAATAGTGTCGTACACGTGAATAGTAATTCCGACACCAAAAGATAGAAATTTCACAAATACATCATCACGCTTCATGAATAGTACTCGTGAATAGTAACTCGTTAATAGTAACTCCGACATGAAAAAGTTCCAAATTGATAAAAAGTTCAGAATAATATTTCGGCGTAATGATATTGAAGAAGATAATATCATTTAAGAACAAACAACATCCTTTACCTCAAAATAACCGTACTTCTGACTGAATTTCGGTATAGTGCTGACAGAAACTCGCACCGTATAGCAACACTCAAAGTATACTCACAAGAATATGCTCGATAATATAGAGAGAGAAAGAGAGAAAACTTTGTTTCTGGTGTGAATTTCAATTCTAACTTAGTCATCTATATATATAAAAATGCTAGAACGCCAAAAGGAGACTAAATTAATAAAATATTAATATTTACCAAATATTCAAGCCCACCACCAAAGAATCTGATTTCAGCCACCAAGCACATGTTAAAGATGCTCACCAACCTTTGAAAAACGTTTTTCTTGAAAATAATAATTAAAACTTCCAAAAATCAATTATTTCGGAACTCCTGAACTTCAATAATTCACAATAAATAGCTCTTTTATTAGAAAATTCAAATCTCGCGGCTTTTTATAGGAATTTCAATTCTCTACAACTTTGCAGAAGAAAATATTTCCAAATTCCAAACAAAAATAATCCAAAATCCAAAAATGGGCGATTTTACAGTCTATAATCAATTTTCGGTCAAGAATTGTGTCCACCGACACACAAAACATGTGTTAAACATTTAATGCCACAAAATACTCTTACTCCTCATATACTCATATATCCCACATTTATTGTAAAAATATCACCGTTAATATATTATTAAAATAATATATTTAAATGAATTATTTTATCAGAAAAAGATAAAATATTAATTTTCAACAATTGTCACATTAAAAATTTTCTCCATCTATATCCACATAAAATAAATATTTTATTTATCATAATAATCAATAATTAATTAAAAAATAATTTTACAGAATCACAGTACTGACAACCAGGCCGTTCCTAGGATAGAGGGGGCTTTCCAATAAGGATTTCTCCTTACAGTCGCGCAATTAGGTGACCAAACCTCTCCTTAGACAGAACTTTCTAGACATTGCCAATAATGTTATCTGATAATATTATTCAAATAATATGAATTATTGATCTGATAATGGAAAATACTGTGCAGTGACAATTATTGAAACAATAATAATATAAATATCAACGCAACAATTATTGAATCAATAAAATAAAATAATGAACAGTAATTACTGTAACAATTATTGAGTAGTGTCTTATTACGTACGAATAAATAATTCAACCATACTGTGCAATACCGTGTGCTACTGTGCAACCACACATATTACTGTATTTTAACCACCGGGTAACCCAATAGTGTTAACGGTAACAACTACGCCGTTATTCATAACAACTCATATTTTGTCGTTTTTCTTCATCCAATCATTTTCCGTTATGGGTACCACAAATAGCTGCGCCGTCGTACGGAGATTCCCGACAAAAAGAATATTGCACGACCAAAAGAATATTCCCCAAAAAAAATGAATATTTTATAACCACTTGCTTATTTTGTAAAATTTGCACATTTCACCCATAACCAAAGTATTATATCAAATTAACACCTTATTAATTCAAGATAATAAATAGAGGAAATTCGATTTTATAAAAAAATAATTCGGGGTCTTACAAAAACTTTAGTAGTTTAGGAAAGTAATGTAAATAGTAGTGATGCTATTGTTCTTATGTTTTCAAAAAGATTATAAATGAATAAAAGTTATTATTTTATTTTATTCAAAGTGTTATGTGTTATGTGATGATTTCTTTTATGGGGTGCAAGTTAAATAGAAAATACTTAAAGGAATTGAGTAATAATCTAATGAGTTTATTTTAACAGAAAATGCCTCTAAGACGTCAACCTCGACAAAGAACCACTGAGGGAACTACCAATAATGACAATGCTGATGCTAACCCAGTTCAGCAGCTAGTGACGTTACTGACGGGTGCATTGCAGAATTAACCGCAGAATCAAGGTACAACTTTTAAGGATTTCAAGGCGGTTGGACAACCAGAATTCCGTGGGTCCATGAATCCGGTTGAGGCACAGACCTGGATTGTGGAGATAAAGAAAGTGTTCGATGTTGCGAGAGTAGGGGAGAATCAGAAGACTGCTTTTGCAACATTTATGTTGAAAGAAGAGGCTAGTTATTGGTGACAGACCAATAAAAGTTGAGGAGGACAAGGGGTTATGACTTGGGATAGGTTTAAGGAGATATTTTTTTTACTTATTTCCTAGAGAGTTTGAAGAGTCAGCTGGAGGTGCAATTTTTAAAACTAAAATAAGGATCAATGACGGTATCAGAGTATGCCGCAAAATTTAACGAGTTGGCGAGGTTTGCTCCATATCAAGTCAGCACAGATGAACGCAAGGGTAAGAAGTTTGAACAGGGACTGAAACCATGGTTGTACAGTAGGGTCTCCCTGTTCCAGTTGAAGACATTCGCAGTAGTAATGGAGAAGGAAATTCTCGCTGAAGGTGGAGGCGAGGCAGTAACGAAGTTTAATCAAGAACAGAAAAAGAAGAAGAATGAAGTGGAGATTAAGAATGGTGGTGGTAGTGGAAATGGTAACAATAACCTGAAGAGAAAGTGGAATGAAAATGTGAGCACTGGAAATCAACAGGGTAACCAGCAGAATAAGAAGTTTGAAGCATGTGCTACATGCGGGAAGTTTCATAAGGGTGTGTGCCTAATGGGGAAACAAGTATGCTTTAACTGTGGCCAGGAGGGTCACTTCGCCCCAAATTGCAATCAACCCAAGAAGAACGTCTATTTCACGTACGGGTCCAATGATCACTTTGCTCGTGAGTGCCCTAAGAAGAAGGCTGGAGAGGCAACAGGAAGCAAGGGAGGTAGCAGTGGAGGTACATGGGCCATTGCTGGGCCAACGACATCAAACAAACCCACAACCAGAACCTTCAACATGACTGTGCAAGATGCTGTGCAATCAAAGGATGTTATGTCAGGTATTATCCCAATCAATGATATTAATGCTTACGTATTATTTGATTCGGGTGCTACTTGCTCATTTATATCTGATGAATTTGCTAAGAGGTTAAGATTTCCTAGTGAAGAATTGAATTTTCCTTTAAACATAGAAATTGCGAATAAGGAAGTAATTCCTGTTAGGTTCGTATACAAGAACTGTAGGGTGAATATTAAGGGGAATATCATGATGGTAGATTTAATCTCGATTAAACTTGGAGAATTTGATGTTATTTTGGGAATGGATTGGATGTTCAATTATGGAGCGATAATTGATTGCCAAAAGAAATGTGTAAACCTTATGACTCCGTCAAAGGTAGTTTTCTATGGTAGTAAATCGCCTAGACAAATGAGATGTCTGACGATTATGCAAGCCAAGAAATTATTGAGTCAAGGCTGTGTGGGTTATTTAGCTTACATAGTCGACACTCAGAAGAAGGGTGTGAAACTGGAAGAGATACCAGTGGTTAAGGAATTTGTAGATGTGTTTCTGGAGGATTTTCCAGGACTTCCTCCTGACAGAGAGATTGAGTTCGTGATCGACTTAGTGCCGGGAACAGCCCCGATATCGAAGGCCCAGTACAAAATGGCTCCGGTAGAGATGAAGGAACTAATGGTACAACTGCAAGAACTGTTAGACAATAAATACATTCAGCCGAGTGTGTCACCGTGGGGAGCGCTGATGTTATTCATGAAGAAGAAGGATGGGTCAATGCGTCTTTGTATTGATTATAGGGAATTAAACAAAGTCACTATTAAGAATAAATATCCGTTGCCAAGAATAGATGACTTGTTTGATCAATTGAAGGGTGTTAAATACTTCTCGAATATAGATTTGAGAAGTGGGTATCATCAACTAAAGGTAAGGAAGGAGGACGTACCTAGAACGACATTCAAAACTCTGTATGGACATTACGAGTTTCTGGTGATGTCTTTTGGTTTGACCAATGCCCTTGCTGCATTCATGGATTTGATGAATAAGGTGTTTAAACCATTCTTAGACAAGTTTGTGGTGGTATTTATCAACGACATCTTGTTATACTCCAAATCTCAAGAAGAACACGTGGAACATTTACGTTTGACGTTAAAGACACTAAGAAAAGAAAAGTTGTACGCGAAATTCTCTAAGTGTGAATTTTGGCTAGATCATGTACAATTTCTTGTGTATGTGATTGACAAAGATGGTATTTCAGTGGATCCAACAAAAGTTGAAGTCGTAATCAATTGGGAACAACCAAGAACACCTTCGGAGGTGAGGAGTTTCTTGGGACTGGCCGGTTATTATAGATGATTTATTCAAGATTTTTCCAAGATAGCCACTCCGTTAACAAATTTGACAAGGAAAGCTGTAAAATTTATTTGGATGGAGAAGTGTGAAGAAAGTTTTCAAGACTTGAAAAAGAAGTTAACTGTGGCACATGTGCTGTCATTACCAGATAATACAAGAAACTTTGTGGTGTATAGTGATGCCTCACATGAAGATTGGGGTGTGTCCTTATGCAGAACGACAAAGTTATTGCATATGCATCACGACAACAGAAGGACTATGAGAAAGGGTATCCGACTCATGATTTAGAGTTGGATGCGGTAGTTTTTGCTTTGAAGATATGGAGACATTATCTCTATGGAGAAAAATGTGAGATATATACAGACCATAAGAGTCTGAAGTATATTTTCACTCAGAAGGACCTGAATATGCGTTAAAGAGGATGGATGGAATTGATAAAGGATTACAATTGTGAGATCTTTTATCATCCAGGCAAAGCGAATGTGGTTGCAGATGCTTTGAGCAAGAAATGAAGGGAAAAGTTGATGCTGATAACCACTCAGGAGGAGCTGATTTTAGCAATGACAAAGCTAGAATTGGAAATAAAATTTCTAAAAGAATTCGATAAACGACTATTCCAGATAAAAACAAGTCCAACTTTGGTGGACAAAGTTAAGAACGCTCAACTACAAGAAGAAGAATGTGAGAAAATCAAAGAGAATGTGGCTGAGAGTAGTGATGCGAAATACAAGATCGATGTCATAGGATTACTGAGATTCGAGGGAAGAATCTGGGTTCTAACAGTACTGGAGATTAAAGACGAAATCTTGACCGAAGCTCATAATTCAAGATATTCGATTCATCTGGAAAGTATGAAGATGTATCAAGATTTACGACGTCATTTTTGGTGGCCAAACATGAAAAGAGATGTTGCAGAATGTGTCGCAAAATGTTTAACATGTCAAAGAGTCAAGGACGAGCATCAAAGACCAAGCGGGTTACTTCAACCGTTAGAAATACCAGAATAGAAGTAGGAACACATCACAATGGATTTTGTGGTGGGTCTTCCAACTACTCAGAGAGAATGCGATGCGATTTGGGTGATAGTGGACATACTAACAAAATTAGCACACTTTTTTCCAATAAAGATTAGGTTCAATCTTGATTACTTGGCAATGTTGTACGTTAAAGAGATCGTTTCGAGGCATGGAGTGCCAGTGTCAATTGTGTCAGATAGAGATCAGTGATTCATGTCAAACTTCTGGAAGAGACTACAAGAATGTATGGGAACACAGTTGCAAATGAGTACGACATACCATCCACAAACAAATGGCCAAAGTGAACGAACAATCCAGACATTGGAAGATATGCTTATGGCATGCATCATGGACTTCAAAGGGAGCTGGGATGAACATTTACCATTGGTGGAATTTTCTTACAACAACAGTTACCATGTGAGCATCGGCATGCCGCCTTACGAAACATTATACGACAGGAAGTGCAGAACTCCACTATGCTGGGATGAAGTCGGTGAACACCGACTGTTAGGACCAAAACTGGTTCAACAAACTACTGAGGTTGTCAAACTCATCAGAACAAGATTGGTAGCTGCTTAAGACAGACAGAAGAAGTATACTGATTAACACAGACAAGATCGTGCATTCAACGTAGGAAATTACGTGTTCCTAAAAGTTTCTCCTTGGAAGGGGAAAATTTGTTTCGGTAAAAAGGGAAAGCTAAGGCCGAGGTTTATTGGACCCTTCGAAGTACTGCGAAAAGTTGGAGAATTGGCTTACGAGGTAGCTCTACCTCCAGAGTTGGAAAACATTCATAATGTTTTTCGTGTTTCGGTGTTACGACCATATAAACCCGATTACAAGCACATGATCGAGTACGAACCATTGCAATTTAAAAAGGACTTGTCCTATGAAGAGATTCCTATCCAGATAGTTGACAGGAAAGAACAGGTGCTTAGGAATAAAGTAATACCTTTCATGAAGGTGATATGGAGGAATCACAATGCTGAAGAAGCTACGTGGGAACTCGAAGATAAAATGATGAAAGATTATCCTGAGTTATTTGTTTAATCCGTGTCTTCGATTCTGGGGACAGAATCCTTGTAAGTAAGAAAAAATGTGACAAATGATTTGTTTGAGTGGTGATTCTGGGGACAGAATCCTTGTAAGGAGGGAATGATATAACAATTCAGAATTTTAATTGTAATTTTTAAATATATATTGAATTATATAAATATTTAATGGATGTGTTTATTATTGAATAAATATTTGTTTTAATTGATTTGATTTGATTTGATTTGGTTAATTATTTGTTAAATAAATAATTAATGAGTTAAAGAAATTAATTAATATGAGATAATATTCTAATTTAATTTAATAATTAAGTTAGAGAGTTTATAATGATTAAATGAATTATTCAATAAATTGTTATTAGAATTAATTAAATTAAGTATGAAAACTTAATTAAATAAAGTGTGACAAATAACTATACTATAAAGGAGTTATTAAAATAAATTAATGGAGTTTAATTTAGTTTTGCCAAACAAGGCTTAAAGATATTAAGTCTTTAAATTTTAAAGAATTTTTTCCAAACGGAGCCTTATGGCTTTTGGATTTTTGAATTATAATACTATAAATTAAATAAATTAAATAATAAATAAAATATATTTATAATCTATACGTTATATTTTGTAACTGATATTAGTTATTAGACTTATTATGGCCATATCAATTTCTTTTTACGCATTTGGTTATCAGTTAGGTTGTGTTTACGCTCTAGTTATTTGCAAAGTCTGAGAATAAGGTTTACAGAGGAGAGAAAAATAGAGAGAGTTTGGGAGAGCCTGAGAGATAATCAAGCGAGAAAATTCTGAGTTTTTCAAGCTATTCGTAGTGGTTAGCAAGGATTAAGCAAAAAGGTATGTTACCTAAGCTTAATATTATATGTACATATATGTGTTAATATGTTTTATGACATAATTTAAAGCCGATGTGACCTTAAGTTTCACTGTGTATAAAGTCTTTATAAAATTTTTGTAATCCATGCTTTTATAATTGGTTATGAAATTATGTGTACATGTAATTGTTATAATTAACATATATATATATATATGTGTGTGATTGTATGCTGAACATATATTACGTTTAAAAGAAAGAGAATGTTTTTACAGTGAACATATGTATGAACGTAGTTTGCAGGGGTACCAAAATTAGTATTTTATTGTGAGCCAATTGTGAAATTGAACCTTGTATATGTTAATTGGAAAAGAATTAAAGAGAACGTAGTTCAAAGGAATCAATTTGGTGTATAAGTATGGCTACCGTGTTCATTGTGTCAAGAAATATCAAAAATGGAGTTTGTTGGTTTAAAATATGGCTTTCAAGGATTTATGTTTTCTAAAATTGTTGTTTAGTTGTTTTAAATTAGTATATGTATGCTTGGTAATATTTATGTGTAATTTACATAAGTTATACGTGTGTTAATTTAGCTGCTAAATAAACAGAAATTAGTTGTGTTTTTTTCTTCGTGCTCGGTTCTGTAAGTTTCAGCGCCTCAGTGCCAAAATCAGTGCCGCAGCTCAGAAGTTCGCGCCGCAGCGCCAAAGTAGAAGTTGCAGCGCCACTTTCGCGTCGCAACGCCGACCCATGGCTTAGGCCTTACGCCGCAACGCCGCCCACAGTACAAACTGTGGCACCGCAGCGCCAGTAACAGAATGTTCAGAAATAACTTTTGTTTTGCACAGAGTTTGTAATTGTTGATATTGTAATAACCCGATATTTTCTATGTAAATAAATAAGAAATTTTACATATAATTCTTTTTTATTTTAATGATGAGAATATGTGTCAAGTAATGTATGATAAATGCAAATATATTTATTACCTATAAATAATTTTAGAATTTTTAATCACCATAATTTATATTCCTATAGTAATTAATTTTTGTAAGCAGAAATGTTTTTATTAATTATTTTCCATGAAAACATGATTTTATATTATTTAAATAATATATGAAATGATTATTAGAAGTATAATAATAAATATTTTATTATATGAATTTGTTCAAAATATTTAAGTTAATTATTTTAGCTTAATTATTGATGTTGTATATGAAGGATAAATCAGATATGGAATCCAAACCCTAAATTTGGATTTTTATCAAGGGATGAGAATAATAATATAATATTAATTATATTTTAATTTTTCAGTGCTATAAATATGTACTGTAAATGTGTAGACTGATAATGGTGGGCCAAATATGGTAAATTAGGTCATAACCCTCATGTCGTATTATTAAACCCTAACTGCTAAACTCAGTTATGAGTTCGAGACGGTGTAGTACTTGTGTTATATGAATTTTATTGTGTATTATATAATTTCTGTAATTAGAAGAAACCCTAATTATTAATTGAAAACCCTAATTTGCTAAAATTAGAAACCCTAATTATTTTTTAGTAAATTATAATGATAATTAGGAAACCCTAATTGTTAATTTGGGAACCCTAATGATCTTAAGGAACTCTAATTATTTAAACCCTAATTTTTTATTAAAAATCCTAATTTCTATTAAAAACCCTAATTTAATTAGTGTGTTTAAAATTAAAATTTTATTACACTTTAATTTTTAATTGTCCAAATCCTATAAATTATTTGGGAAACTTTAAGATGTAAAATCTAGTGATTAAACCCTAGATTCAATAACATTGGACAAGAATACCCTTGAAGTTTAAAATAATTACCAAAGTGCCCTTTTGTCCTATATGTTGAATTATTGTTAGACAAGATCTAGCAAAAATCTGGCCAGCCACCCTAGACCTACCTATGAGCCTATAATCTATAACACATCACATGATCAGCCATCCCATACATGCATGCATACATGATTTGCTTAGATTTAAGAAAGAGAAAGTGCTCATTTTTGGCCTAAACTATTCACAAGCACTTAGCCATTCTCTCTCAAGCTCAAACCCAAGAAATTCCCTTGTTAGATCAGTCCATGATCAAGCCCCACGATTACCAGTAGCAGATCAGAAGAATAAAATCAGAATCAAAGCTTAGAAAAGGTACAAAAACCCTAACATCAAATCTGTCCAAAAATTATGTGTTAGATGTTAATTTTAAATGTTAGATTATATTGGTTGTAGTCCATTTTGATGATCTGGGTTAGTAGTTTACAGATTCATAACATCTAAGTCTTCAAATTGATGAATCTTCAAAATCTGGGAAAAAGTTTTCTTGAGGTCTGACATCAAATGTCAGACCATATAAATCCTTCCTCGATTATGGTTTTTGTTGTTTTTAAGATTTTATTTGTATCGTGTAATGTGGTCATTAGTCTGCAACAAGAATCAGGGCCATTTGATGTCTAGAATAAAAGTTATTAACGGTCAAATACCGTTGACCGGCATTGACCGGACTATTTCTGGGCAACCCAGAAATCGGATAAGAGCATCTGACAGGATATTTAAGGCTCTATATCTGTCAGTGTTTTTGATGTTTTGAGTTTGTTGTTGAACCCATACTGTAATATGTCATGTAAACTGTCGATTTATGCTTTTATTACAGCTAGATATCATTTAGGTTAGATCCTGTGACCGGTCAAACCAACACAGGTGATCACGGTTCATGTTTTCTAGGTAACCCAGAAAACGTTTGAACGTGTCCCCTGACCTGCTTTGACCGGGTTATATCTTCTTGATCTGTAGATTTTTTGTGTATATTTTGTGTTACATCTCTTCACTTACATACTGGATATATACTGCAGCTTATAGATCACAAACATATTGCAAGGATTACAAGTCGTGGAAGCTCAAAGTAGGCCAGTCGTACTGTTCTTCATTTCTTGGCAACCCAGAAATGAAGAACAGCTCTGACAGCCATTTTAAGGACTTAGATCTCGTTGTGTATGCAAGTTATGATTGCTTTTATTGTTGGATAGTGTAGTCTTGTATTTTTACTACATGATCTGAGAAACAACAGACCCAGAAACACAATACACACTAAATTAAGCTTGGTCAAACAAGGAACCTCGAAACTGCCTTATGAATGCTCAAGAACATGAAGAACACCTATAGCGACGGTTCTGTCGCTATAGACAGTCTTTAGCGACAGATAGTATTTTCCGAAAATTAATAAATAATTATAAAAAAACAAATTTTTAATTATTAAAAATACCAAATAAATTATTAAAAATTATTTTAAATTTCAAAAATTATTTTTATTTATTTTGAGTATATTTCATAAATGTATAATATTTTTGGAATATTAAAGGTATTTAATTTATTTAATTATAATATTAAATAATTAGTTAAAATGATTTTAATATTTGAAAAATCATTTAAAATTATATTATGATATAAGAAAATATTTTAAGTTATTTTTAATGACTTGTAATATTTTGTGATAAATTTCATTAATAAATTAATATTAATGATAATTAAGTTATTTACTAAATGAATTAAAAAAATTAATTAAAAATGATTTTTATTATATTAAAAATCATTTTAAATAATAATAAGGTATTTAAAAATATTTTAAGTTATAAAATATAACTTTTAATATTTAAAGATAAATTTCGTTAATTAATTATTATTAATGATATTAAAGTTATTTAATAATTATATTAAATAATTTAGTTTAAAAATGATTTTAATATTATAATAATCATTTTGAATGAAAATAAAGTGTTTAAAGATATTTTAAGTTATAAAATATAATTTTTAATATTTAAAGGATAATTTCATTAATAATTTAATATTAATAATTATTAATGATATTAAATTTATTTAATAATTATATTAAATAAATAGTTTTAAAATGGTTTTATTAATTTAAAAATCATTTAAAGAGGAAATAAATGAATTAAAAATATTTTTAAGTTATAGTTAATGACTTTTAATATTTGGATAAATAGTACATTAATACTTAAATATTAATGGTAATTATTTAAGAATAATTTTAAATATTTTAAAAATCATTTAAGGGTAATATTAATACTTTTAAAGTATTTTGAGTTATTATAAATAACTTTAATATTTTGAAAATGATTTCATTAATAGTTTAATATTAATTAAATATTAATGATAATAGAATTGATTAATATTTAAATCATTTAATAATGATTCCGATGTTTGAAAATTCATGATAAAGTATAATAATTATTTTAAAATTATTATAAGGTTATGAAAAATAATATGACTGATATTTAAAATATCTAAACGAATATTGAACTATAGATTAGAGTTTTAGACTCGATAATTACCCGATAAAGCCATCGGTATATAGAAATATTTCAGAAATTGATCTGGACTTAGATAAATTGACTAGATATGTGTCTGTTTATGATCCAATGACTGTTAAACATATGTGACAATGTGATTAGGTTATGTGCTGACTGCAATGAGCAGTATTATGTGTTACGATATATTATTCTAATCGAACGAATGATCTTATTACTGATAGGTCGCTGTATAAAAGATTAATCTAAGTTGCGTTATTGTAAGCAGCAGCTCAGGCAAGTATCTAAACCTTATGCACTACTTTTATTTAGTGCAAACAGGTATATCATGTTATGCAAGTTTCCTAAACTTACTCTAATTATTATAAAGCAAGTATCTGATCTATTATTTATATTGTGCAAGTATCCTACTATTGCATTTACTTTATGCAATGAACATGAGTAAGAAAGTTTCAGAACTATATTATTATTGTGCCAGATTATTAACTCTATTATTATTGATTATGTATCCAATCTTTGTATTCATACGAGTTCTTACATTATCCGATCATTGTATTATTGTATAATTCAGATATTTATTCTGTTCGTTAATTCGTATATAGGGTTAGACAAGTGTCCCCACTTGGATAACCATTGTATTTAATCATATGTTGATACATACTTATTAATTTCAAGTATGTATACGTTGACTTAAAAGCCGTCTAAGCTATTTGATTCAGCTAGACATAAAAATATTGTTGAACAAGATAGAACGTTATTGTATCCAACCAGATTGTTTTGGTTCGAATTCCCGACTAAGTATGAACATTCCGAATATGGGAAAACTTTTGTGCACCAAAGGTGGATAGAGTGAACGATAATATCGTTCTTGCATGTAGTATTGATCAATACAGGGCATAACGGGCTGATCACCCCCTGTGCATGTAAGTTATGACAGTTTACAGATGAAGTTCGGTTTAACCTTTTCGAAAATAGAAAATAATATTCATAGTATGTTGACAGATCTCCAGCTATAGTCTGTACGTAGTTTCAAAAATTTCATATTAAAATGATATGTTATTATTGGTTCAGCTTACTTCACAACTGTTGATTCATTGTAGAAGTGTCTTTCAAAGAAAATATTTAATTCTTTCAGCTAATATATATTGTTGTTACTACTTGCTGGGCAAATTAAATGCTCATTCTTGCTTTAAATTTAAATGTTTTCAGTTAAGTATGATCAACTTGAAGGCTTAGGCAATAATAAGGGGAAAGGAAAGCTGAACGAATGAGATTTATAATATGTTGTGTAATAGTTATAGTTTATTTAGACAATGATACTTATTATCTATGATGTAATGAATGTTTAAAGGTCTCGTACCTGGGAGTAAACTTTGATGCATATGTAAATTAAGTTTGAACTTTATATTATTGTTATTATTATTAGCATTATTCAGCTTATAGAAATGGTATCGTGAAGCACCGAGTTCGGGTTTCAAGTACCCGAATTTGGGGACGTCACAGATATAATGCAGTACTATAACTTTTAAAAATATAATTTTGTTATTGTGGTATTAGAGTGCTGAGAATGAGCATATTACTAATACTTAACGAGTTTTATTATTATTGTATTGATGAAATTTGACTATGTGGTTAACAATCAAATCATACATGAGATAGATACTTATAGAGTATTGTAATGACTAATTATATCCTAATGATATGTGATTAGGATATTGTGAATTAAACTATTACGGTTTAGCCTACACTCAAAGCAAGTTTCTTACACTACCTTGATTATTATTGTGCAAGTTTTCTAACTCTACACTTTCGTTGAGCTAGTTCTATTGTTACATTATGCAAGTTTCCTAGACCTTATTCTTATATTGAGAAAGTTTATTATTTCTAGTTCGATTATAATTATGCAAGTTTCTTAACTTCTTTCAATTCGTGTATTGAACGCAAATATCTTATCCTTAACTTGTTATTTAGCATGCAAATTTCTAAATTCTGATGGACTAGCGTTGAACACGTTTTATCGTTCAATTACTACTTATTATGCATGCTCCATACTAAATTTTAAATAAGATTTCTAACCTTAGCTTAATATTGTTCAAGCAAGGTATGTTATATTATTCAATACTTATGCTATTAGATTATTCCTAAAGCATGACCTTAATTTACAATGTCGATTCAGTTATGATTATTCCATAGCATAACTTTATTAACTTTTTATTCAACTAATCCTTAGTTGATGACCGTTGAATTCCAAATTAACTTGAAACGTATCCAAACCAAACTTACTTTGGTGCAGACTTGTATTCTAAATGCTGAGATGAATAACCCTATTATTGGGGGATAATTTACGCATAGCGTTAAAATGTTTGTGCACAATACATTGTACGAAGGGCTGATCCCCCTAAGTACGAGGAGTTCCTATAGTCTTATGATTGTTAAAGTTTAAGTTGAAAAATTACTTATAACTATGGACATAGTTCGTGGTCTTATGACCCTCAGATATATGATTCAGAATTTGATTATCATTGATAGAACCTATTGTTCAGTTCTATTGAGCCTATTATTTAGCAATTGTTGTAAAGTTGTATTCATTATCATTTCAAGTGAGCTTTGTTTGTTTACTCTTGCTTATATATCTATTACAACTAAAGTTGAGAAGGTCGATGTACCTAGCATGAGTATAGGAAAGGGAAAGATGAACAAGTATTGAAGACTTATAATGATGTTGACATTTTGTGTCAGACTTTATTTTATTAATGTAATGAAGTTATTTAATTTTCCGCATATGAATGTTTGTATTTAAAGGTTAGATAACCTGGGATATTTTATTAATGTAATCCTTTAATGGGAAGGTTTATTATCTAATTTTATTATGATTGGGTAGTTAGATATGAATGTTATTATCAAGTGAACACCAAATCTTGAGGTAATGTAGTAACTGGATTTGGGGGTGTCACGGTACTATTCATAGAGTACTATTCACGAAGTACTATTCACTTGGGTACTATTCACCCGGGGTACTATTCACGTCGAAAATTTGATTCTTTTCTGTTCAAATCATTTTTGATACAACATTGTTCTTGAATTTTACTCCACAAAGCAGTATCATGTTGATAATTTGGACATATTGAGTTCTGGATAAATTAAATTATAAATCTTTAAAAATTTATCCTTTGTTTTCTTTCAATTAAATTCTTATATCATTGTCATCATCCTCATGCTTATATTGTGATGAAGGTCATCTTTGGCCATAGTGCATAGATGGACTATTGATTGGTATGATTATGACCAGGATCATTCGGTATAATCATGACCCGTAATGTTATAAATGATGTGGTAAAAGTCCACATTGGCCCGTAGTGCATTGATGGACAGTTGTTGTTATGATTATGACCAGGGATTATTCAGTATGATCATGACCATTGGTGAAAACACGAATATCCTTGGCCCGTAGTGCATGGATAATTCGTAGTTGTGATACTAATGAATATCATTGGCCCGTAGTTCATGGATAATTCAGTGATGTGAATTATTTATTAAGATGAGCTTCATCGATAAAATTGATGATAAACTTTTAAAATCATAGAAGATAGTAGATATCATGCTCTACTTGACTTTTTTAATGGATTGCTTGTTCCGCTGCAGTTAAACTTCATGTTTACTATATTTTATCAATTTAACACTGTTGAAGGCTAACGATAATTTATTATGCATTATCTTAGTCATAATATTTCTTACTGGGCTAGTTGAGCTCACCCTTTTGCTTTCATTGTTATCTTCAGGAAATGAGAACGTAGTCGGGATTAGTCGAGGAATGGAGTGACGGTCCGAAAAGGTGGTTGTAGTAGTCTTCATTATTTTATAAAATAGTGTGATAATAATTATAATGAGGACTCCATTTGAGTTTGAATATTTTCTACTAGATAATATTCGTGTAAAAACTCTCAGCTACGTTTTTGTCATATTGTATAAGTAAGTTTGTATTTAAATTCTGTACCATGTATTGGCGACTCAGAATAGGTGATATATACCTATTTTAGGGGCGTAACAATATATATATATATATATATATATATATATATATATATATATATATATATTTATATATATATATATATATATATAGGGATGGTAATCCATCTGAGAAGATGATCAACAGAACCCTCCGGCACCGCTAGTAGACGGACCAGTCATTCAACAATAAAAGAAAGAGATTACTTTACCGATTCACCGGTCTTCTTCCTAAAAGTTTCTTCTTTATGTTTGAATTTCGTTAAGAAACTTATCCGCTATTAAATGGCATCAGAGCCACACAGTTGGTTCTTGGTTCCGATGGTGGTTTCGATTAAAAACAGTTAGATCTTGTTTTTAAATGTTTCTTCAAACTGTTATTTCTTTTACTCCGACTTGAGTCGCCTAACTTGCTGTAAAACACCTAAGATCACCATAAGTCCCGTTATGCCGTTGTAAGTCTCCAACGTGGGAGCAATGTAGGCTAAGGGAATCCTTAGATCTGATGGTATGTGTTCACTTAAGGTAAGAACGGTTCGCACTTAAGAGGAATGCCAAAAGAATGAATTTTTTATGTTGGAGATATCAACTGAGATTGACGAACCTATTGGACTAACTTTTGACTTCTTTTTCGAATTACTCGAAGAGTCTATGACTAGATTGAATTAATTAGAACAATAGGAAAATGGATAAGAGGGAATTCATTTTCAATCTGCCCAATAATCCTATTAATATCAAATTTATCCCACCACTTGGTAAAAACGATGTGGGTTACCACGGTGATTGGTAGGACATTGTTGACCATAATAATTTGACCGAAAACACTGGAAACTAAGGACAGACAAATTATTTCAATTACTGGAGTAAGAAGGTTATATTGCCATTTTAGAATCCAAGGGACCTTGTATTTACTGACGAACTGAAGCAATACAGGGATGCCTTCATACTGTTTTTAATATTGACTATTGTTACAAAAAACGAAAGACCTGGGCCTTTAATGGATCGGGGATTAAGTCAAGAGAAGAGCAAAATCTCGACCACCATAAAAGGAACCAGATGGGAAAAAGGCTTTTGAATTTGTGGTCAAATTGTACGAACCACGAATGACTATGTGACTAGTTTTGGTAGAGAAATATCTTGTTCCATGCTTCTATGTAATCGAAATAACAAAATGAGTTATTTTGATTAGAAAGTTGTTGAAGATCAGATGGGTGATTACCTCAGTTAGTTATTGGGATAATTTTCTTAATGTATAAGGAGTGATAAAGGACTTTACTTTCATCTCTAGCATAAATAGGTTTGACGAAAATTGACTCGATTTCAAAAAGAATATCCTTATAAAACGCAAGGGATTTATAAGGAGCAAGAGGAGTAAAATGCCATCCCGGAGGAAAATATTGGGAAGCAAGTTTAATTGGATCATCCTTGGGTTTCATATGGGGTTCAATATGAAATAGGTTATTTTCCTAATTTTGTTTGAATTGAGAAGATGACTGAATATGAACGGATGGAGTGGCTCTAGATGGGTCATTAAAAGGGTTGACTGGTTTGGGGTTACTGGCTAGCACGCAACTGTAAGGCTTAGGAATAGATCCAAGAACCTGAAATTTATTACTTGAAAGGACTGGGTTAACTGGGTGAGGAACCAAAGTTCCTTTGGGTTTGTTACTTGGGCCTGAAGGGCTGCCCGAACCACGAGAAGACGATCCTCCTCGCACACTCATATTGAAGGTAGGTACACCTGGCAAACAGGCGGGCGGGCACGGGCCGGGCCAAAACGGCCCAGGTTTTCGCGGGCCATAAAATATGAGCCCAAAGCCCGCGGGTTCACGGGCCGGCCGGCCTATCCGCGGGCCGAGGGTGTTTTATGCCTATTTTTTTGACATTATTTTAGCCCAAAGTGAACGGGTCGGGCCAGGCTTTTAACGGGCTGGGCCAAAAAGGCCCAAATTTTTTATGGGCCAAAAAAATGCGGCCCAAAGCCCGCTTTTTGGCCGGCAAGCCGGGCAGGCCTGCGGGCTTTGGTCCCGTTTGCCAGGTCTAATGGTAGGGTACCATAAAGAAGAACATTGAAGACAAACCTCCTCGCACACTCATATTGAAGGTAGGGTACCATAAAGAAGAACATAATCCCTAAAGCTAGAGATGAAACTGACCTTTTTATTCAAGGTCTCTCCCTCAAACGTATTAATGATATCACCATTCAAAAATGGTATATCTCTATTAACTTAGTTATCGATAAAGCCTTCTCAATATAACTCCTTGCCTTAGTTGATACTGGTGCAGATCTAAATTATATTCAAGAATGTGACACCCCCAAAATGGGTATACATCACCCATTCTGAGTCGCCAAATACATGGTACAGAAATGAATACAACTTCAGTAATACAATTGTCGTGCAAAATACGACAACACATATACTATGAGTTTGAATACAACTATTGTCTAATAGAGAGTATACAAACTCAAAAGGAGTCCTCATTATAATTATTGATACACTATTTTATAAAATAGTGAAGACTACTAATACATCTATCCTGAACCATTACTCCATACCCCGACTAGTTCCTGTTATATTCTCACCTCCTGAGAAGAAAAATGGAACAAAAAGGAAAAGGGTGAGCTCAACTAGCCCATTAAGAATATTATGACTAAGATAATATACAACAATTTATTATTAGTCTTCAACGGGGAAAATCTAATAAAATATAACAGACAACAAGTTTTAGATCAACAACTGCAGCGGAACAGAAATCCATTAGAAGAGTCAAGTAGAGAAAGAATTCTACTATCTTCTAAGATTTAAAAGTCCATCATCAATATTTTATCCCTGTAACATCAATCAATATACATCTTGAATCAAATATTCATTTTTGCACTACAGGCCAAAGATATTCATTTGTATCACCAGTTGGTCATGTTCATCTCAATACTTGTTCATCTTTGCACTACGGGCCAAAGATATTCATTAGGTAATCATTCATCTTTGCACTACAGGCCAAAGATATTCATCAATTAATCATTTATCTTTGCACTATAGGCCAAAGATATTCAGTAATATCATCATTTAGGACTGAGGATGATGAAAAACATTTTAAAGAAAACGAATCCAGTGAGATAAAAGATCAAAGATTAAGGATTCGTACTTTAGTTTATCCAAGTTCAAAAATACCTTATAATAATCAATTGTGGAGCAAAATTCAAGAATAAAGATCAAAACATAGATATAATCAAATATAGTAACCATAATAGACAACTTGGACAAAGAAAAGAAAATTTCATTTTTTCTATGAATAGTGCCGTATTCGTGAATAGTGCTGTATACGTAAATAGTGTCGTATACGTGAATAGTAACCTCGACACATAAAAAGTAGAAATTCCACAATAAAATCTATACCAATATTTCGGTATAATGATATTGAAAGAATAACATCATTATGAAGAAAACAACATTCCTTACCTCAAAAAAATAGTAATTCTGATCGGAATATAGGTATAAGACTGAAGGAAACTTGCATTGATGAATAGCAACTCACAAAGTATCTAAATACTCACAAAATACACTCGATAATATAGAGAGAGAAAGAGAGAAAACTTGTTTCTGGTGTGATTTTACATTCTAACTAAACACCCTATTTATACGAAAATGCTTAGAACGCCATAGCAGACTAACCTGCTACCTGATGACTTTACCTGCTACTATTCAAGCCCAGCACTTTTGAAAATAAATTCCAGCACATTTCATTACTCACCAACCCAAAGTGGGGCCTACCATATTTTAATAAAAATATTTATTTCAAAAACTTCAATAATTCATAATAAATAGCCCTTTTATCAGAAAAATTTGAATCTCATGTCTATTCCATAGGAAATTAAATTCTCTACAACTTTTTAAGTTTAAGTTTTTCCAAATTCCAAACGAAAAATGGCCAAAATCTATATACGGGCGATTTTCAAAACTTCCATTCTGACAAAAATACTGATAAAACACATCAGCATTAATTCCTTCATTTATAACCACAATAAATATATCCATCATTTATATCCACATAAAATAAATATTTCCTTATCATATAAATCAATAATTAATTATTCATAAATAATATTACAGAATCACAATTTTAACAATCAGGTCGTTACCAAGAAAGAGGAGGCTTTCCGATAAGAATTTCTCCTTATTGGCGTGCAATTAGGTGACCAAACCCCTTTTCTAGATAGAACTTCCTTAGACATTGCCAATAATGTTATCTAATAATATTATTCAAATAATATGAATTATTGATCTGATAATGGGAAATATTGTGCAGTGACAATTATTGAAACAACAATAATATAAAATATCAATGTAGCAATTATTGAATCAATAAAATAAAATATTTAACAATAATTACTGTAAAAATTATTGAGTAGTGCCTTCTTACGTAAGAATCAATAATTCAAAAATATTGTGCAATACCGTGTGCTACTGTGCAATCACGCGTATTACTGTATTTTAACCACCGGGTATTCCAACAGTGTTAACGGTAATAACTACGCCATTATTTATAAAAACTCAAACTTGTCGTTTTCTTCATCCGATCGTTTTCTGTTTTGGGGCCCACAAATAACTTCGCCGTCGTACGAATATTCTCCGACAGCAAGAATATTCCACGACCAAACGAATATTCCCCGACAACAATGAATATTTTATAACCACTTACTTATTTTGCAAAATTTGCATATTTCACCCATAACCAAAACATTATATCAATTTAACATCATATTATTCACAATAATAAATAGAGAAAATTCTATTTTATTCATTAAAAAGTTGGGATCTTACAAAGAAGGTCTAATCCCTACTAAGTATTATAAGAAAACTTATGAAAAATTGAATTCTGCTAATGATAGTCAAATGGAGATAAAATATAAATTGCCTAAAGTTCATATTTCTCATGTTAATATGTGTTTAAAAACTTCATTTGTTTTAATTCGCAATCTTACAGAGAAGATCATCTTAGGATTATAATTTATATATTTATTATATCATTTCACTACCAGTAATAAAGGATTAAGTTGTGAACACTTAGGTAAAAAGATAACATTCAAATTTCTTATTAAACCTAAAAAAAGAGATTTAAAATTTATTCACGATGAATCTATTTCTAATTCTTTGAATTTGTTAAACTGCAAATCCACCCATTTAAACTTCTTAAAAGAAGAGATTAAATATAATCAAATGAAGAACAGCTTAAGAGTAAAAGGGTTCAAGTAAAAATTACAAATTTAAAAGCTTATTTAAATGAAAATCTTTGTTTCGATTCTCCTAATGTTTTTTGGTATCGGAAGAAACATATTGTAAGGCTTCCTTGCGCTAAGGAATTCAAAGAACATTTGATTCCAACTAAGACTAGACATATCTAGATGAATCATGAACAAATGGAGTTATGCAAAAAGGAAATTAATGATCTCCTTAATAAAGGGTTAATTAGACATAGTAAATCCCCTTGGTTTTGTCCTGCCTTTTATGTTAATAATGAAACAGAAAAGGAAAGAGGCGTTCCTTGTCTAGTCATTAATTACAAGCCATTAAATAAAGTGCTCGAATGGATCAGATATCCTTTACCCAATAAAGAAGACCTCCTTAATAGGTTAAGTTATGCCACCGTTTTTAGTAAATTTGACCTAAAGTCAGGATTCTGGCAAGTTTCCATTCACCCAGATGATAGGTACAAAACATCATTCACTACCCCATTTGGTCATTATGAATGGAATGTTCAGTCATTTGGTTTGAAAAATGCCCCTAGTAAATTTCAAAACATTCTTAATGACATTCTGAATCCCTTCAGTCATTTTATCATTGTTTATATCGATGATATCCTCGTTTTTTCTAGAACCATTGAAGAACATATTAAACATTTGAATTCGTTCTTCAAAACTATTAAAACAAATGGACTTGTCTTGTCCCCCTCTAAATGCAGTCTGTTTCAAACTAAAGTTCGGTTTTTTGGTCTCAATATTTATCACGAATTTATTTGGCCTATTGATAGAGCAATTCAATTTGCTGACAAATTTCCTGATAAGATTACCAATAAACCCTAACTTCAGAGATTTTTGGGCTCGCCCAACTATATTGGCAAGTTCTATGAAAATCTCAAGAAAATCTGCAAACCTCTTGTCGACGTCGTGATTTTTAATTGTCCCTTTCCGTTACTTGTTCTTTGGTGTTCTCATTTTTAGTGAGATTTGTTTGAAAAAATAAGTGAAAAAGGTCCGACATGTATAAAGTCAACGATGGGACTGTTTAGAGTCGCCAGTTGGTTTTTTAAATGGTTGTACCAATACAACCGAGAAAAGGTTTGCACATTGACCCAGTGATGTGACACTGCTAAACGGGTCGGTAAAACTGAGATTTATTAGGGTCCAGGGACTTGGTTATGCGGAAGGAAGGTGTTAGGCACCCCCCGACATCCGTGTTACCACGGTGACCGCCTCTTTTCAAGAAACTATTATCTGAATGTGTGTGTGTGTGGGTTAATGTGCTGTTCTTTGAAAGTAGTGCGAGGCCTCGTTCGCACCTATATATACAGGGTTTGAATTTAGGAAAAAATTCAATTTTAAGCAAGATATGACAGTGATGTTTTATAAAAGAGGTTTTTCAAACCCTGATGCTCAATAGTAATTGAGACCTTTTACACTCCCATTTTATTAAGTGTTCGGCTTGATAGATTTTATTTTACAGATACGAGGCATCCGCATGAAAATGATGTACAAAATAATGCCGACTTCCTCGTCGGTATGGAAACCATCTGAGGAAATTCAAACATCGCATAATAATTTACAAGCTGCTTACAGCTGAAAATGTCCATCACGGGAACCGAATCTAGATCCAATAGGCTGAATCTGTGATCACATAATTCCTAGGCGCACAGGATACAACAATTTGTATAAAAGCAGTAAGCAGGTATATTATAAAAGCTGTAAATATATATATACATACAAGATCACCAATCACGAAGCACTTCCATGGGGGATCAGAAATATAAATAAAGCTGTAAAAGCTATCAACCGCCACGGAGGAAACTCCAGGCGGGACAAAACGTAAATAAAGCTGTAAATACGGTCAACCGCCATAAAGGAAACTCCAGGTGGGACGAAATGTAAATAAAGCTGTAAAAGCGATCAACTGCCACGAAGGAAACTCCAGGCAGGATGAATATATATATATATATATATATATATATATATATATATAAGCAATAAACGTACCGGATGTAAAATCCAGGCTCATCGAACAGAGTTCGACAACAGTTTATATATATATATATATATATATATATATATATATATATATATAAGCGAGTAAACGCACCGGATGTAAAATCCAGGCTCATCGAATAAAGTTCGACACACAGTTCATATATATATATATAGAAAAGAAAATAAATGCACCAGACCGAAGTCTAGGCTCATTGAACAAAGTTCGACACACAGTTCATATATATAAATATATATATATATATATATATATATATATATATATATATATATATATAATAAAGCAAATAAACGCTCCAGACCGAAGTCTAGGCTCAATCGAGGCATAACTCGATAATTTTAATCAATATATATATTTACAAGCTGAAACAAAACCAAGAACCAAAGTCCGAGCAAATGCACACAACACGACTCTCAACGTGAAGAAAGGTGTGTGAAGAGATGAAGAGAAAGACTCTAAAGTGTGTGGGAAGGCTTACAGTTGACTGCCAAAGAAGACTTCTATACCTTTAGAGTGGGTAAACACTTGCTTTTGTAGGTACAAAAGAGCTATATATGAGCTCACAGGTGTTTAAAATGAGAAAGTACACTGCATGGGGCGAGTTCAAAGAAAATTGGGCAGGGCTTCTTCGCCATTTTATCTTACAAAATGGGCAGCCCAAGCCCTCTATTTATTGACGATTTAGTCGCAGGTGTACCTGCGGCTGGGCCACAGGTGTACCAGAGGCAACCCGGGTGGGCTCGAGTTTTTTGGGTCGGGTAGTCTCGAAGTACGTGTACTGTAATGTCCACTTGAACTTTAAGAAATGCAATTCGGGCATCCGTTTGTGGTATACAGGACCTATTTCGGACCGCCGTTGTCGAGAGTTGTACGATGGCATGGGATTAGAGTTTGTACGAAGTCATTGAAGATGGAACGATGCCCTCCGGTCTTCAAGCTTCAACTTTCATCCGTTATCCAGCACAATACTCACTCAGGATTGGTTAGTCTTTTAGGACATCGTTGCGTAGAGATGTTGAGATGACGTGGCGTGGCATCGCGTTGGCGAGATGATGATGTTGCCCCTCACCGGTGTTATTGCCGGATTGGGCTGATAAAGCAGACGTTGCTCAGACTTCGCTGAGATTGGACTGCTGCAATTGTTGAAGGTCCTCATTGTCATCTTTGAGGTGTGCATGTCTTCCCGATGTTATCGCCAGGTTGGTACAGTGTATCTCGTTGTGAGCGCCGAGATTGAAGCTGGTCGTATTTGAAATAAACATTTTCGGGGTTATCACCGAAACTGCATTCCTTGGGGTTATCACCAAGGTTGGTGGCTATTCCCATGGTTGGGACTGAGACTGGATACCGCGGGGTTATCTCCGAGATTAATCGGTCTTTTTCGGCATGTGTTCCGGTATTGTATCTGCACGCCTCGAGGTTATCTCCGAGGTTGGAATTGTTACTCCCATAGTGGGCTCTGGGGTTGATGCTGAACTTCCAGTAGTATCCAGAATGTATATGGATCGTCTTTCAGGGTTCCCTCTTAAAAGATGAATTTGTTCTCCTGTAATGTCAGTGACAGTAGTACAGAAAATTTTGAGTGTCAACAAATGCCCCTCTTTATCATACTCATGCATGGCGATGCATGAGTAAGATAAAGAATCCTAGACACTTAAAACGCAATAAGACAAACATTGTACTATATGTAGCAACATGATGCAAATGTATGATGCATGTTTACGGGGTTGTAGCCCAACACGCTGGGGATGATTGCTGTATCCCTGTTGCTTCAACTGGGGATTGGCAATGCTGACCAGATTTGATGTGTAAGCCGAATATGTTAGGATGTTGATGTTGGAGTTATCACCAAATTTATGTGTTCTTGATAACGACTTGATCCTGACGAGGTACCTCTTATGTGCGAGAGATCTGTGGGGATAAAGATTGGTCTGTTTAAGGATATGTATAACATATTCCATCATCTATCCTCTTTGATAACATTGACCTTTCCTGGTTGGTATCGCCAGGACATGTCAAGATTCTGTTGGATTTACTGCCAACAGCAAATGCTGACAGGGATGCCTGACCTTCCTTGACATGTACTTCACCAACATGTGAATCAACGGTTGAAAAAAAAATCCTGTGGGATATACTGTCAAGGCTGCTTGACCTTCACTGACGTGTGAATCAACGGCTAAGATTCTGTGGGTAAATTGTCAAGGTTGCTTGACCTTCGCTGACGTGTGAATCAACGAAACATTACGTTGTGACCCCCGCCGGGGATTTGCTGGGGAATATGAGTAATCGAGCATGAAATCCTCGAATAGCTCTACATCTCCGATAGGTTTAATCGCCATCGGCTGAGATAATGTCAAGGCTATTTGACCTTCATTGTTATGTGTGTCAACAGCTTGAATGTACGTTGTAATCCCCTCCTGGGGCTTCACGTTGTAACCCCCATTGGGGATCTACGTTGTAACCCCCGTCAAGGATCTACTTAGAGTAACGACCCGGAATTGGCAGCATCAGACCTGTACAAGGTATTGCTGGATGTGGTTTGTAACAAATGAGATCATTGGCAGAGTATACCTCGTGTTCGGGTGACTACCAATGAGTGATGTGCAGACTCAAAGTTTCATCTAAGAAGGCCAGGATTGTATGATGTTTTTCTCAATCGTGTGGCATTTTTATTCCCGGTTTGACCTTTCTATTCCGCAAGAACTCCTTTATAACTCGAACTGGACCGAGTCGAAGGGGTGGGACCCACATAGGGGTGCCGCAGGTGCACCTGCTGCAGCCGCAGGTGGGCCTGCGGCCAATCGCGGATGATAAATTCCAGCAGGTTGGCAACACAAGTCATTTTCAGCTTATCGCGCGAAGAGAAATCCGTGAGCCTCTTTCAGATCTGCTGAGTTTGCACTATTTTTTGCAAATTCTGTCACCATACAAGTGTTCTACACTATCCTGGTAACGTATGCATGTATTTTTTCTAGTTTTATTCGTTGGATTTCTAGTTATAGCATGAAATGCATCTAAACACATAGTAGTAATTATGTATGCACAAATGATTTGATAAAAAATATTCAACATAGTAAATGTTAGTATTAAACCATGCTGAAGATAATGATGTGAAATTTTTTGACTTTTGAGACAGTTAAATTGGCACCTTTTTCTGCTATTTTTTGTCCTATTTGAGGTCCAATGAGCAAAGGTAGAAAGGCCAAGTACTCCTGATATTGAGGTTAACCAAATGCATGTATGATTTTGATTTTTAATACATATATTATGTATATGACTTTGGGGCATGTGTGCTACTGAATGGCCACCTAAATATGCCTATGTGCATGTGGATAGTCCTATTTTCAAAGGGGACTATGGCAAAATTTTTCCAAATGTAGGCATTGGGTAGTCATGCATTTTAATTCTATTGTATGTTAAAGTAAATGCATGCATGCATATAGTCATAAATGCTTTTTAGAAAGCTCCAGGTAAAGAAATACCACACCATTTCTAAGGTGATTTGGAGATTTGTTATCCAGATATTTATAGATCAGTATCAGTCGAGCAGTTCCCATAGGACCACTTCTGGCATACGGCGGAGGGCTTCTGAAGTGCCTCGTCCCCGTTCTGTCAGACAGCCTCATCGGTTGGTGGAGGTCGTGATTCGTCCTGTCCGGGTAGATGTGTCAGACGTTGAGGACGAGGAGGTAGATATTCCAATTGAGGATCCCGCTCCTGCTGCACATGTCCCTCATAGGGAGCTCTCGAGTATTCAGGTGGCAAACCCAAAGCTGCTGGGTGATTTGAGCAGACATCCATCGTTGTATTTGCATGCTAACAAGGTATTGCATTAGACTTTGATCTTCCTTCTTTCCTATTGATGAGGATTAAAGGGTTCTGATGTTGATCTGTATTTCATGCAGGTTCCCGGCTTCACAGAGCCTCGAGGGAACTGGTTCAGCATTCACTCCATGTACCAGGCACTTCATCCTGACTATAAAGCGGTAGTATGAATGGGGATTCAGGGCATTCTTCTCCATCCTTCCCCGTCGTTGTCCCTGGGGTTACCTCAGGGCATTGTTTGAGCGATGGTTTCATCAGACTCAGTCATTCCATCTACTGGATTGCGAGGTGATGATGACGCCTATGGATTGGCGATTTATCACAGGTATGGAGTTTGGAGGGGAGTCAGTGCCTTGCATGGCGAATATTACCCCTAATGCCGTCAGATCCTTGTTAGGAGTTCCGGCGGAGGCGCTCAAAGGCAGGACTGTCCGTTCAGGTCCTTTAAGTGTAGATGCTATGAGCGGGCTTTTGAGTGAGCCCATGGCTGATGATGTCAGAATCAGGGATCGCGTTCTGCGGCGATTGTTCCTGATGAACATTAGAGGCTGCTTCATAGCAGATAACTCTTCTACGGTGTCTTTCGCTTTGATCAGCGCCACACTTGATGTGGACCGTATTAAAGAGTATGATTGGGGCTCCTACACCTTTGCCTATTTCCTCCAGGGCATGCGCATGCGCTCACAGGGTTTGACCGAGGCTTGGCTAGGCTTTTACCTATTTCTGCTGGTGAGTATTTTTGTTGTCATTTCCCATTTAGAGGTTAAGAGTGTTTACTGATAGCAAATGTTTTGCCATTGTGTTGGCAGTTTTGGGCCTATGAGAGGCTCCCATGCTTGCGTCCTGTGAGTGTGTTAGGTTTAGATACCTATCCACGAGGACGACGATGGCACCATTCTATTTTGCCGGAGGTCCTTGTAGCTGAGGGCTTCACTCACTGCCGTATGCAGCTGGAGTTGCTGACAGCTGACACCATCACATGGATTCCCTATTCAGGGGAACACTTGACCATTAGCTTTGAGGATGGGTACCCGATTGGAGTCGAGTACTTGATTTCCACCAGGAGAGTTCCTCTCTTCACATATGGAGGCTGGGAGCTCTATTTAGGAGAGCGTACTATTACGAGCACCACAGGGGAGATCCGTATGTCGATCTTGCCTTCTGCCAGGCGTCATTGGCCTGTATCACAGTCACCCGTCACTGATATCCATTGTTGGGGGTTGACGGTTTTGCATTGTTAGAGGGTCCATATACCCAGGAGACGTTCCAGCGGTATTGGTCCCCTCGCACCATTAGAGCTCAGTCCCGCGCCACACAGTTTATGGGGGATATGGTTCCAGGATCCTTGATGATGATGGATTGGATAGCTTGTGTCCGAGATTCGACTCATATAACCCAGATTGATAGTTTAACCCAGCAGTTGGACCAGGCACATATATTTATCCGACATTTTTGCAGAGATCCAGCTGATGCGGCTTCATTTGTTCCTTCCAACTCAGGCATTGGCCCCTCAGATAACCCATTTGGTTTTGCCAGTGCAGATCCTCCTCTTTATAGGCCTGACATCCCTGTTGATAGAGATCCGGTGACTCAGGTGGAGTTACATCAGGTGGACATGATTGATGATGTGGATATCGACACCATTGACTTCTTCTGATGTGTATTCTCGTTATATCTTTTGATAGGCCTCCTTTAGATATTGGGTGGCTGTGCCCCATTCTCGCTATATCTTTTGATAGGCCTCTGTTAGTAGTAGGGCATCTGTGCCCCATTTCCCTGTATTTGTAGTTGTACAGAGATGACAAATTAGATGATGAAATACTTAGGAATGTATACACAGTTTTTTCCATTCCTTATATCATATTGCCATCTATTATCTGCTATGCATGTATCATGTTATGCATATATATGTATGTCCAGAGATATTCGGCATTGACCCCTGGATGGTCTTATGACATGGCCTGCACAGATTTCTTCTTTGACAGTTAGCCGTATAGATCATACCCCACCGTCAGTGGTGGTATTGGGTATGCGATCGTGGTATGATAGCATGTCACCACCAGACAGGGTGACTGTAGATTATTTGCTACAGCATACCATGACTTTATTAATGTTTCAGGTTCCTGCAAGGTTTGTAGATGGGATGCTAGAGATTGGATACCGGATAGGCAGATTTTTCGATTCAGGACCCATGAGTTGACTCCTACTCTGGAGGAGTATGCACGATTGACGATGCTGCCTTTAGACAGACCTTGCGTGCACCTGGCTTTGGGAGACATGAGTAGACGATTCATGACTCTCACTGGATTGCGGCGCAGAGTAGTACAGGATGAGCTGACATCTAGCCACGTGATATCCCAACGTTTTCTGTATGACAGATTTGGCTTGGAGGATAGCTATTCACGATATTTCGGGAATTTCACTGCATCGGAGGATCACTGGCGTTTGGCCAGGGTTGATGTACTGCTGCTGTGCGTACTTTCATATGTCTACATGCCACGATACATGGACGAGATAGACATTGGTGTCATCATGGCCGTGAGAGCTCTTAGGGAGGGTCGTACCATTTTACCTATGATTGTAGCAGAGACCCTGCGGTCAGCATCCTACTGCTGCACTTATCCGATAGGAGTGTTCACTGGGAGTTCGGTCATGTTGTATGTGTGGTTTATGTCATACTTGAGACCGATTGGTACCTTTAGACGGCACGAATATTGCTTCACCCATGACGTAGCTATGTCATACTCCTTTCAGCCATTAGAGTGTATAGATGCTCTGTCCTGGTCCACATTTTTGTCAGATATCAGAGATCTATTCAGCATATTACCGTGTTTGGGGCTTAGCTCACCATACAACTTCATTACTCACGCTCCGGGAATGGAATTCCTCCCTTTGGCTAGCATGAGGGGCGTGACTACTTATCACCCACTGGCCGTGATGTCATAGTTTAACCAGTTCCAGGATTTTCATCCTTTCGAGGGGTCGATAGGTCAGTGTTCAGCTTCTCGATATCTCTCAGCAGAGGACCGATCCCATGTTTATGCTTGATGGGATCAGCGAGAGATAGCTGCTTTCTCTGTTAGTCATCCAGGTTGTTCTGCATAGTATTCCGCATGGATGGAGACAAAGATTTTATCGGCTGCGGTAGTGTCCATAGTACCGGATAATGAGTCAGATGATGTAGATCTTATGGAGGACATCGATTCATACATCGAAGAAGAGCCCGCTGCTGGGTTGCCAGCATTTCCTCTGGATTCTCCCAGTACCAGTACTGTTGTGATTCAGCACTCGGCACAGTACCTAGAGCAGAGTCTTCATCTGATGACCTTTGAGAGAGATCATGCCCGATCTTTGATGTTGACTGCCCTTGATGGGAGAGACACAGCTCTATTAGAGAGAGACGAGGCATTAGCTCGCAGAGATGCCGCTGTTGTTGAGCGAGATGAGGCCATATCAGCCAGAGATGCAGTGATAGTTGAGCGGGATAGTGTTATATCTGCCCGGGATGTAGCCGTCACAGATAGTAATGCCGTGAGGTCCCTTACCACTGGCATGATCGCAGAGATGAACACATATATTGATGATCATATGGTCACCATACAGATGGCTGCAGATTTGTTGGGTCGTGTGGATATTCTCGTACAGGAGACCACAGCCTCACCTCCATCTTCTGAGAGGGATGCCATGTTGGGCTTGTTAGCTCGCATATACCCTGACATGTAGATGATCTTGTATTTTCCTGCACAGACTAGCTTAGCCATTTTGTCATGTACAGTTTATATTGTATATATCAAACAACATTATATATATAGCAGGGAAATATATTTTTGGATCACTTCCCTTTTAGATATGCCTTGCTATTTTCTTGATATTTTGCCTGCTACTTCAGGGCTTGTGGTTTTGATGTATTCTGAATTCCTCCTGGGTGGATGGACATTGAGTTGTCTCTGGATAGTTCAGAATGGATCATCAACCTCTGTGTATCCCTACCATATTTGGTGTCTTGGGACTGGTTTCTGGATGAAAATATGGAGAGGATTGTGGCTTTCCTCTCTGAGATTGACCGCACCACAGATGGTCGCCAGTACTTCTATTTAGGAGAAGCCTAGTTAATTCCACCTCTTATGGATTGGTGTTGCTCTTCAAGGTATGACCGCAACTTAGATGGTCGCTGAATCTCCTATTTGGGAAGAGTTCAGGTAATTCCATCCCTTTGGTCTGAAACCGAATGAAATGTAGTGGATTGAAGGATGATCCCAATACCAATTAACAAGGGTTTGTGTTTTGGTAGGGGGTGAGACCGCACCATGAATGGCTTTCTACGTACTCCTATTGAAGAGGAGATTAGGTCTGCGTAATTCGAACCTGGTGTAATAGGTTCAACGTTGTATATAGCAGAAATGGTGTAGGAATGTTTTTGTTGTTTTTGTTTTATTGCGACCGGGCCATATGAAATGGTTTCCTACGTACTCCTATTGAAGAGGAGATTAGGTCGACGTAGTTCGCCCCTCAGGGCGAGATGAAAAGCGTGATCCCATGTGCAGGTCAGAGTGCGGGGAGGAGAAAGTTTAATCCTAGGTTGAGGATATACTTCAGGTATGAGAAGTTTGATCCCATTTATGGGTAGCCAAACTGCAAGTGCGAGAGGTTTAATCCGCGGTGGGATGACTTAAGTCGTAGGAACGCAAAGGAGAGCCAGGCTGCTGGCTTGAAAAATATGTTTCCCAGAGGGGCAAAGTGTAGAAGAGTTGTATGTGGTAAAGGGTTAAAGAACCGGAATGACTGGTGATCTGATGGTTTCACACCAGGGTGTTTTCGAATTACTTCAGACATAGTACCGTTTCACGGCGTCTGAGTTAATGAGTTGTGGAAATTCATCGTCGTCCATTTCTTATAATCTGAGAAATCCTCCTGTCAATGCTTCCTTGACCATAAACGGGCCTTCCCAGTTAGGAGCGAATTTTCCCTTAGACTGATCTTGGTTGTCAAGGATTTTCTTCAAAACCAAGTCATGTTTTTTAAACTACCGTAGCCGAACTTTTTTGTTGTAGGATCTGGCGATCCTTTGCTGATATAACTGACCATGGAAGATAGCCGCAGTTCACCTTTCGTCTATTAGAGACAATTGGTGATACTTGTCTTGTACCCATTGATCTTCATCCAGCTGAGCGTCTATCAATACTCTGAGGGATTCCATTTCAACTTCTATGGCGAGTACTGCTTCCATCCCATAGGTTAATGCATAGGGGGTTGCCCCAGTGGAAGTACGCATTGAGGTTTTGTAGGCTAACAAAGTAAGAGGCAATAGGTCAGGCCAATCTTTGTGGTTGGCGGACATCTTTTGCATAATCTTCTTGATGTTTTTATTAGCCGCTTCAACAGCACCATTTATCTTCGGACGATAGATGACAGAGTTAAGATGTTTGATGTGGAATTTACTGCATAATTCCTCCATCATTTTGTTGTTGAGGTTCTTGGCATTGTCTGACACAATCACCTCTGGTTGTCCATATCGACAAACGACATTGTTTCTGATGAAAGCAATGATGACTTCTTTAGTAACCCTAGGGAAGGAGGCTGCTTTTACCCACTTGGTGAAGTAGTCGATCATGGTGAAGATAAACCGATGTCCATTACTGGCTTTAGGCTCAATGGGCCCGATAACGTCCATTCCCCACATTGAGAAGGGCCAAGGTGAACTCATATTGTGGAGTTCCTTTGGAGGAGCGTGTATAGCATTCCCATGAATCTGACACTGATAGCATCTCTTGATGTGGTCATTGCAATCAGCTTTGAGAGATAGCCAATAATGTCCCGTCCTGAGGATTTTTTTGACAAGGAGGGGGCCACTCATGTGGGGGCCACAGACTCCACCATGGATTTCATCCATAAGCCTTTGGGCTTGATCTTTGTCTAAACATCTGAGGAGACCTAGACCTACATCTCTTTTATAGAGCGCATCTCCACTCAGGTAGAATTTCATAGCAAGTCGATGGATCCGCCTTTTCTCAGTTGGGCTCACCTCAGCGGGTGTAGATCCATCTTGTAGATATTCCTTGATATGGTTATACCAAGGATGTTGGATGGGAGGTAGCTCATCCGATACTTCTCCAACGTAATTCTCATTGGTTGGGGCCTTGTGCATGGAAATTGTGATGCTTGACAAGTGTTCCTTGTCTGATATGCGAATCAAGGAGGCCAAAGTTACTAATGCGTCCGCAAAGTCATTCCTATTATGAGGAATGTGTAGAAAGAAGATTTCTTCGAACTACAAGACCATCTCCAAAACCTGCCGATGGTAAGGCAGTAAATGTAGTTCCTTGGTTTGATAGATTCCGGTGGTAGCAAATATAGCCTCAAAACAGTTTTTGCTAGATGGAAAGCCCTGTTAAGCATTTTTGACTTATGAAATTGAATATATCAAAGGAAGTAACAACTCAATTCCTGATTTTCTTACTCAAGAATTTATTAATATAGGTACCCTACCTTCAATATGAGTGTTCGAGGAGGTTCATCTTCTCGTGGTTTGGGCTGCCCTTCAGGCCTAAATAACAAACCCAAAGGAACTTTGGTTCCTCACCCAGTTAACCCAGTCCCTTCAAGTAATAAATTTCAGGTTCTTGGATCTATTCTAAAGCCTTATAGCTTCGTGCTAGCCAGTAACCCCAAACCAATTGACCCTTTTAGTGACCCATCTAGAGCCACTCCATCCGTTCCTATTCAGTCATCTTCTCAATTCAGACAAAATTGGGAAAATAACCTATTTCATATTGAACCCCATATGAAACCAAGTGATAATCCAATTAAACTTGATTCCCAATATTTTCCTCCGGGATGGCATTTTACTCCTCTTGCTCCTTATAAATCCCTTGCGTTTTATAAGGATATTCTTTTTGAAACCGAGTCAATTTTCGTCAAACATATTCATGCTAGAGATGATGAAAGTAAAGTCCTTTATCACTCCTTATACATTAAGCAAATTATCCCAATAACTGACTGAGGTTATCACCCATCTGATCTTCAACAGCTTTCTAATCAAAATAATCCATTTTGTTATTTCGATTACATAGAAGCATGGAATAAGATATTTCTCTACCAAAACCAGTCACATAGTCATTCGTGGTTCATACAATTTGGCCACAAATTCAAAAGTTTTTTTCCCATCTGGTTCCTTTTATGGTGGTCGAGATTTGGCTCTTCTCTTGACTTAATCCCCGATCCATTAAAGGCCTCGGGTCTTTCATTTTTGTAACAATAGTAAATATCAACAATGGTATGAAGGTATCCCTGTATTGCTTCAGTTCGTCAGTAAATATAAGGTCCCTTGGATTCAAAAATGGCAATATAACCTTCTTACTCCAGTAATTGAAATAATTTGTCTGCCCCCAGTTTCCAGTGTTTCTGGTCAAATTATTAAAGTCAACAATGTCCTACCAATAACCATGGGGACCCGCATCTTTTTTACCAAGTGGTGGGATAAAGTTGATATTAATAGGATTATTGGGCAGGTTAAAAAAGAATTCCCTCCTGTCCCTCTTCCTATTGTTCTAATTAATTCAATCCTAGTCATAGAATCTTCGAGTAATTCAAAAAAGAAGTCAAAAGTTAGTCCAACAGGTTCGTCAACCTCAGTTGATATCTCCAACATCAAAAATTCCAAAGTTAAAGATTTGAAGCTCATGGCCCAAGCCATTCAAGATAGAATTTCTCAGTTACGTGAAGATGTTGAAGCATCAGAGTATTCTTCTTCTTCAAATTCCACTGCTAGTAAAGACGAAGATAATGATGATCCATATGGCACAATCAACCTTCAAGATGCTTAGGACCCATTTGCCTGACATTTCAGTCACTCATTGATGCCTTCACTCAGCAATCAATCAGTTAATCATGCATGCTCCTGCTTTTCCACCAAAAGCAGCCACAAAGTCAAAAGATTCGGCCTTTTTCAGCAAAAGTTGCCGAAATCATTTATGCATAGTAAAAAGTCAGCACTTTTTTACTGTTCAGCAATAGTAAATATTGTTTGTAATTGTTCAAATTTGTAATAGTAATGTTGTAATAGTTCTTCTCTTATTCTATAAAAGGAATTCAAACTTAGTTAGGAAGACAGACTTAAAAAGACTCAGAGTTTCTTCTCTGATAAATCTTTAGACTTTGTTTTCTCTTCCTCTCATCTACTTCTTCAATATTCTCTCTATATATATATATATATATATATATATATATATATATATATATATATATATATATATATATAATAAAACTGAGATAATTTTTTACCGACAATTTTGAAAAATGGGTAAGTGGAGGGTCCATGCAATAAGCCAAATTTACAATAAATACTTCATAAAAATTCCCTCTATTTATCTCAACTCACTTGGCTTCATAAAACACAATTTTACTAACATTTATTCATCATTAATATTATAACTTACAATATTAACAATCAGATCAATCCCAGGAAATAGGGGGCTTTCTGATAAGGATTTCTCTTTATTGACGCGCAATTAGGTGACCAAACCCCTTTCCTCGACAGAACTTTCTAGACCTTGTCAATAATGCAAATAATAATATGAATAACTTTGTCGTCTCAATTATTGATTTAATAATATAAAATATTGTGACAATAATTGAATCAATAACGTGAGATACTATGCAGCAATTACTGTGGCAATAATTGAATAAAACTGAGTGACTTCTCACATAAACATCAATAATCAAAGATATTGTACAATATCGTGTTCTACTATGCAACTACGCGTATTACTGTACTTTTATCATTGGGTATTTCTGTGATAACCCCGAATCCGGGCCCCGAATCGCCGCGGACTCGGTACGCTATTACTATCACTATTTGCGGAAGATATAAACATAAGTTGTTTATACAATACATTACACACTATTACCCAAAATCGAGTAACCTTAACTTATTACACATTTCCTAAAATATCGATTACACAACAATATTGATCATATACATAATTACAAACTAACTGCACTTTATATCCCAAGCTGTACTTAGCTTTAATCGTTTCCTGTATACGACGCATTTGCTTTACCTGCAATGTTTTATCATGATATAGCAAGGGTGAGCATGAAAGTTACCCAGCAAGTTTATTTACAACAATTTAACGATATATCATGATTGAAGAGTATGAATAAAGGGCTTGCTATAATTCATCAATATAATTGAGAACTAGCACGAACAAATTTTTGACTGAACAAGTATTATACATGAACAAACATTTCTGAACCAACTGGTAATGAAGGTGATCAGCCTTTCATACCTGACTTATACATGCAAGATGTACAGAGTACAATTTTCATGGCAATCAGCAAAGATTAACCATAAGCTTGAAGAAACTACTCTTATTAGAGTTAAGTATGAGAAAACTTGCATGAACCGTTGATTACCGCACGCAATTAATAACGCTTTACCCGAAGACCTAATATTAATAATATAGATCTCCAATTATTAGAATAATATCATCACAGTATAATACTGTTATACTTATATCCACAGAATAACCTAAACACATTACCACATAAGCCTATCAGTCTATAACACACATAAGACTATGTATCAAGTCAAACTATTACAGTCTGAGTTGAACCCGACGCAATTCTATTATCCCGACGGTCTAGTCGGACAATAATCGAGTTTAAGTTCAATTAAACTCTGACTAAGCACTTAACAATATCATAGATAATTTTCTTATCAGACAAAACATTTTTCCTAGGCTCGTAATAATTTTCGGATAATTATTACCATTTATTAACACTTTTCAATCATTAATACCGTATTTAAATGAATTAAATACCACTTAATACCTTAATCATTAATATTTATTTAATATAAAATATTAATGAAAATCATCACATATTATTATAATATAATTATAATATCACAAAGTATTTTTAATACTTTAAAATCATAATTATATGATTTTTAAACCTTTAAATCCATTATCCAATAATTAATATTAAAATATTAATATTTTCTTGACTAAATATCAAAAGTTACATTTTATAACTTAAAATATTTTTATAACACTTAAATCATTTTTATATGATTTATAAAGCATAAATTCCATTTTTCCTTAATTTATTTAATATATCTATTAAATAAACTAATTATCATTAATATTGATTAATTAATGAATTTCATCACAAAATATCAAAAATTATGGAAAATAACTTAAAATATTTTCTTTTATCATAATATTATTTTTCATGATTTTTCATGAATTAAAAACTATTTTTAAATAATTTATTTAATATTGTAATTAAATAAATAAATACCATTTATATTACAAAAATATTAAATATTTTCAAAATATACTCAAAATAGTTAAAAACTATTTTTCAGACTTTAAAATAATTTTTCATAATTTATTTTGTATTTTTAAAAACTATTTTTTTCTAATTATTAATCAATTTCCGGATTTTATTAAATAATCTGTCGCTAAAGGCCTATAGCGACACTTATCTGTCGCTATAGGTGTTCTTGAGTGTTCTTGAGTGTTCTTGACAGTTTTCGGGGTACCTAGTTTGACCGCTTATAAAATCAAATCTGCTTATGTTCTGGGCTTGTAATTACTTTCATATTGTAGTATTTATGTAATACTACAACTAAATATCATGTTCCATGTCAATCCAACAACGGACAATCAAGATATGTGCAGCCAAACTTTCTGACAACCGTGTTCTTCATTTTCTGGGTTACCCAGAAAATGAAGAACAGTCAAGGTGTCTTCTTTGATTCCTTATAACTTAGTGATCGAGCAACTTTTGTGCGATCTATCACTTCCAGTATGTAGAAAACATGCAGGTCTATAACTATAACACTTAAACTCAGCATAACAACATAATATCTAACAGTAAATGGTCGGTCAAAGTATGATACAAAACTCGCATATGAAGATTTCTGGGTTTTCCAGAAATCCTCAAGAACAGCCGGTCAATGGTGGTTTGACCTCAATTTTCTGCCGTTTCAGTTATGATATAAATGATCTTATGACTTTAACATGTATTATAAATACCAGACAACAACATAAGAACAACATCCTAGCCAAATAAACAAGATACAGCAAGATCTAGACGTTCAAACATGCTGTCAGACCACTGAAAATTTTCTGGGTTACCCAGATTTTAACTTTTCGTGAACGGTCAACGATCTTTGACCAATTATATCTTTCGATCTGGACATGATCTGGACTTGATTAAAGACTCAGATTCAAGATCTAACAACAAAGAACACATCTATAACATTAAACACAACTAAAAATTAACATACCAAGATCTAGAGGCCCTGACATATGACTGTCAGGCCATATTTTTCCCATTTTCCAGATTTCTAAAATCATCAAATCCGAGCACTTTGATGTTATGGGTTTGTATTTTAACAACCCAGAACATTAAAAGACACCCTATTACACATATTTGCACAATCAATTTCAACATTTAACATAAAAATCATAGATTTCAAAATTTGAAGGTTTTATACCTTTATGCCTTAAATTTCCAAATCTGACTTTTGATTCTGACTTTGGTTTGCTGATTCATGATCATGGATCATCTTTTCACTCTCCCTCACTCAAATTTTCGGATTTCTAGAGAGAGGATTGCTTGGGAGAAAATAGGAGGAAAGTAGCTTATTTCTCTCTCTTTAATCCTTTTTATATAATTGCTTGATTCATTGAATGATCTGAGGTTGCTGAGATTGCTGGCCAATTAAGTCATGAGCTAGGGCTAGGTTTAGCTAGGGTTGTTCAACCACTCAATATTTGGCCAAGATTTGCAAGCAACATTAAATAAAACATAAAAGGGCATTTTTGTACTTTCCATAATTCTCTAGATTTTGTATAAGTTGCACACCCTTAGGGTTAGGGTTTGGATCATTTGAGAGTTTAGGTTTTAACCCTTAACTTTGCAAAAATTTTAATTTCTAACATTTCCGAATTTTCGGTTATTAGAAAATTAACATTTCTAACTTATAATTAGTATTTACTAAATATATTAAAATTCCTTAATCATACTTGAATCTTGTTAATTAGGATTAATAATTCCTAATTAAAATTGCTAATTACGCAATTAGGGCCAAAATGGTTATTAGGGTTTATAAACCGCTAATTAGGGTTTTTAATAGAAAAATTAATTTCTAATTTAGAAATTTAATCTCGTAATTAGATTAGGGTTTCTAATTACTCATAATATTGAAATAATTTGGACTAGGGTTTCCTAATTAACATTGCTAATTTTTAGCAATTAAATCACCACTGAACAATTAGGGTTTCTGACGGAACAATTAGGGTTCCATAATTGAAAATTAGGGTTTATTAATTAATCAACTTTTACCCTAATTAATACTTATTAAATACCTTATAAGCATTATAATTCTCCGTTATATACCCAGATTAGGGTTTCATTTTAACAGAATCTGAAACTAGGGTTTTCAGATCTGGCATTATGGTTTTAAATATGGAATTAGGGTTTTGTAATCAATTGTCAAGATTAACCCTAATTAATCTTTTAATTATTTACACTTATGCCCTTAAGTTCCCAATTTAGGGTTTCATGCACCGAATTAGGTTTTCGGATTTCCCGGAACTGAAACTAGGGTTTCCAGAACCGATTTCTAGGGTTTCTTATCAGACGTTAAGATTTTCTAACCGAACATTGTCGTTCTTAATATATTCTTAGGGTTTGGTACAGATATAAGTTATCTGGTCCACCTTTGACCCTTAACCACATTCTGAACACATCATTAACCATAAACACATAACTTAATCACATAAACAATTAATCCTGAATAATTCACCTATTTCCTTCACCGAATTTTGAAATCCTCAAAATTCAATCCCAATAACCTCAAACGCATTCACTTATTTTCTATCTAGGTCTAATATTTGACCTTAAATCAATCATTTAAGATTTTACTAAATTCTCCAAATTCTTGGGTTGTCACATTCACCCCTCCTTATAAGAATTTCGTCCCCGAAATTCGCCTTACACCTTACACCTGTGCACCTTATACCATTCACACATGAACCTTATACCTTACATCATTCACACATAAACCTTATACCTTACATCATTCACACATAAACCATTCACACACATTATTTCACATGTTACCCAATACATCACTTACAAGGGTAAAAATTTTAAATCTGTGCTGAGGAATCGTATAGACTGGTTGTTTTTCATTTTCGAAAAGGTTTTATGGAAATTCATCCGCAAACCGTCATTACTTACGGACACAAAGGGTGATCAGCCCGATATGCCCTGTACTGATCAGGTACTGTTGGTCGGAACAATTTGTTCCTCTTTTTCGCATTGGGCGCATAAACTTTTACCTCAGTCTTATTGGATTCCGCAGCAAAACAATTTTGTTTGAGAAATTTCTTTCAATAAAACATTTTTGAGAATGACGTCATGATGCCGCACTGTATATAACAGTCCGTTGAGGATTTCGTCATTTTGTGATTTTATCATGCTACATCATACCATAGTGGAATAGTGACTTTAAGTCAAATTCACACTAAGTAATACTGCATTGATGACTCCATCATTTTTATCATCTCTGCACCAGGTCGCATGGTACATAAGTGATAAATAAAAACAATTTTTATTTTAGAAAGGCACATAGTGCGTATTTAACTGATGTCAAAATTTTGAAATTTAGCTTAGATAGGGTTTAGGAAAACCTAATTCTCCACTAATGATCATATGCTTAAACATTCTATTTGTTCCTATTATCCTCAATACTCCATTCACACATAACTATACCCAGTTCATAAAACCACACTTATGAGTTCATAACCTGACCATAATTATATGAGTTTACAAACTGACCCTAGTCTGACCTTTGGCGTCCGTTCGTTGAGGGGCTCATAAACATTTCATATAACTATGCTTCAAGAATGTCACATAAGTATGAGTTCTAAGAACTCTTACTTAATCCTACATTCTCTACCTATGACCTATTTATCTATATAATAACTAGCGTGACACAACATTTCAACTATTACCAATGCCACCAACTAAGTAGTTTTTACACCAAGTACAATTCCCCTCCCATACGAGGAATCATACAACTCTGTTGCTGGCACGAGTCCTCATTGAAATCCCCACCTAACCTTAACCCCCTTTTTCAATACGAATTTAATTCGTATTCATTATCCATAACTCATTTATGAGTTTTCATAGTACTATTTTATAGTACAACTTTCACACAGCATCTTGCTGTAAATTTTTCAATCATTAGATTGTTTCATTTCCCATATCATAACCTTTATCAGATCACGGGGTGATCTTATCGTATATATTACGATTCAATTTCTATGCCTATGATCGTTTTGTTTTATGATCTCCTATCCTTGCACTTTCAGTCTTTTAGACTCGATCTATTCACCGTTACGGTTCAACTTTATTATCAGAGTTAGGGAACTCTGTGTCTTAACACTCGCCGAGATTCGTCTTTGAATCTTATCGACACACTAACTCGATTTGAGTTAGTACTTATCCTAATCACTGCGGTTATTGGTCTCAGGTATTCCTACCTAAGCTTCATAACCAACAGCTCTGATACCAACTGTGATAACCCCGAATCCGGGCCCCGAATCGCCGCGGACTCGGTACGCTATTACTATCACTATTTGCGGAAGATATAAACATAAGTTGTTTATACAATACATTACACACTATTACCCAAAATCGAGTAACCTTAACTTATTACACATTTCCTAAAATATCGATTACACAACAATATTGATCATATACATAATTACAAACTAACTTCACTTTATATCCCAAGCTGTACTTAGCTTTAATCGTTTCCTGTATACGACGCATTTGCTTTACCTGCAATGTTTTATCATGATATAGCAAGGGTGAGCATGAAAGTTACCCAGCAAGTTTATTTACAACAATTTAACGATATATCATGATTGAAGAGTATGAATAAAGGGCTTGCTATAATTCATCAATATAATTGAGAACTAGCACGAATAAATTTTTGACTGAACAAGTATTATACATGAACAAACATTTCTGAACCAACTGGTAATGAAGGTGATCAGCCTTTCATACCTGACTTATACATGCAAGATGTACAGAGTACAATTTTCATGGCAATCAGCAAAGATTAACCATAAGCTTGAAGAAACTACTCTTATTAGAGTTAAGTATGAGAAAACTTGCCTGAACCGTTGATTACCGCACGCAATTAATAACGCTTTACCTGAAGACCTAATATTAATAATATAGATCTCCAATTATTAGAATAATATCATCACAGTATAATACTGTTATACTTATATCCACAGAATAACCTAAACACATTACCACATAAGCCTATCAGTCTATAACACATAAGACTATGTATCAAGTCAAACTATTACAGTCTGAGTTGAACCCGACGCAATTCTATTATCCCGACGGTCTAGTCGGACAATAATCTAGTTTAAGTTCAATTAAACTCTGACTAAGCACTTAACAATATCATAGATAATTTTCTTATCAGACAAAACATTTTTCCTAGGCTCGTAATAATTTTCGGATAATTATTACCATTTATTAACACTTTTCAATCATTAATACCGTATTTAAATGAATTAAATACCACTTAATACCTTAATCATTAATATTTATTTAATATAAAATATTAATGAAAATCATCACATATTATTATAATATAATTATAATATCACAAAGTATTTTTAATACTTTAAAATCATAATTATATGATTTTTAAACCTTTAAATCTATTATCCAATAATTAATATTAAAATATTAATATTTTCTTGACTAAATATCAAAAGTTACATTTTATAACTTAAAATATTTTTATAACACTTAAATCATTTTTATATGATTTATAAAGCATAAATTCCATTTTTCCTTAATTTATTTAATATATCTATTAAATAAACTAATTATCATTAATATTGATTAATTAATGAATTTCATCACAAAATATCAAAAATTATGGAAAATAACTTAAAATATTTTCTTTTATCATAATATTATTTTTCATGATTTTTCATGAATTAAAAACTATTTTTAAATAATTTATTTAATATTGTAATTAAATAAATAAATACCATTTATATTACAAAAATATTAAATATTTTCAAAATATACTCAAAATAGTTAAAAACTATTTTTCAGACTTTAAAATAATTTTTCATAATTTATTTTGTATTTTTAAAAACTATTTTTTTCTAATTATTAATCAATTTCCGGATTTTATTAAATAATCTGTCGCTAAAGGCCTATAGCGACACTTATCTGTCGCTATAGGTGTTCTTGAGTGTTCTTGAGTGTTCTTGACAGTTTTCGGGGTACCTAGTTTGACCGCTTATAAAATCAAATCTGCTTATGTTCTGGGCTTGTAATTACTTTCATATTGTAGTATTTATGTAATACTACAACTAAATATCATGTTCCATGTCAATCCAACAACGGACAATCAAGATATGTGCAGCCAAACTTTCTGACAACCGTGTTCTTCATTTTCTGGGTTACCCAGAAAATGAAGAACAGTCAAGGTGTCTTCTTTGATTCCTTATAACTTAGTGATCGAGCAACTTTTGTGCGATCTATCACTTCCAGTATGTAGAAAACATGCAGGTCTATAACTATAACACTTAAACTCAGCATAACAACATAATATCTAACAGTAAATGGTCGGTCAAAGTATGATACAAAACTCGCATATGAAGATTTCTGGGTTTTCCAGAAATCCTCAAGAACAGCCGGTCAATGGTGGTTTGACCTCAATTTTCTGCCGTTTCAGTTATGATATAAATGATCTTATGACTTTAACATGTATTATAAATACCAGACAACAACATAAGAACAACATCCTAGCCAAATAAACAAGATACAGCAAGATCTAGACGTTCAAACATGCTGTCAGACCACTAAAAATTTTCTGGGTTACCCAGATTTTAACTTTTCGTGAACGGTCAACGATCTTTGACCGATTATATCTTTCGATCTGGACATGATCTGGACTTGATTAAAGTCTCAGATTCAAGATCTAACAACAAAGAACACATCTATAACATTAAACACAACTAAAAATTAACATACCAAGATCTAGAGGCCCTGACATATGACTGTCAGGCCATATTTTTCCCATTTTCCAGATTTCTAAAATCATCAAATCCGAGCACTTTGATGTTATGGGTTTGTATTTTAACAACCCAGAACATTAAAAGACACCCTATTACACATATTTGCACAATCAATTTCAACATTTAACATAAAAATCATAGATTTCAAAATTTGAAGGTTTTATACCTTTATGCCTTAAATTTCCAAATCTGACTTTTGATTCTGACTTTGGTTTGCTGATTCATGATCATGGATCATCTTTTCACTCTCCCTCACTCAAATTTTCGGATTTCTAGAGAGAGGATTGCTTGGGAGAAAATAGGAGGAAAGTAGCTTATTTCTCTCTCTTTAATCCTTTTTATATAATTGCTTGATTCATTGAATGATCTGAGGTTGCTGAGATTGCTGGCCAATTAAGTCATGAGCTAGGGCTAGGTTTAGCTAGGGTTGTTCAACCACTCAATATTTGGCCAAGATTTGCAAGCAACATTAAATAAAACATAAAAGGGCATTTTTGTACTTTCCATAATTCTCTAGATTTTGTATAAGTTACACACCCTTAGGGTTAGGGTTTGGATCATTTGAGAGTTTAGGTTTTAACCCTTAACTTTGCAAAAATTTTAATTTCTAACATTTCCGAATTTTCGGTTATTAGAAAATTAACATTTCTAACTTATAATTAGTATTTACTAAATATATTAAAATTCCTTAATCATACTTGAATCTTGTTAATTAGGATTAATAATTCCTAATTAAAATTGCTAATTACGCAATTAGGGCCAAAATGGTTATTAGGGTTTATAAACCGCTAATTAGGGTTTTTAATAGAAAAATTAATTTCTAATTTAGAAATTTAATCTCGTAATTAGATTAGGGTTTCTAATTACTCATAATATTGAAATAATTTGGATTAGGGTTTCCTAATTAACATTGCTAATTTTTAGCAATTAAATCACCACTGAACAATTAGGGTTTCTGACGGAACAATTAGGGTTCCATAATTGAAAATTAGGGTTTATTAATTAATCAACTTTTACCCTAATTAATACTTATTAAATACCTTATAAGCATTATAATTCTCCGTTATATACCCAGATTAGGGTTTCATTTTAACAGAATCTGAAACTAGGGTTTTCAGATCTGGCATTATGGTTTTAAATATGGAATTAGGGTTTTGTAATCAATTGTCAAGATTAACCCTAATTAATCTTTTAATTATTTACACTTATGCCCTTAAGTTCCCAATTTAGGGTTTCATGCACCGAATTAGGTTTTCGGATTTCCCGGAACTGAAACTAGGGTTTCCAGAACTGATTTTTAGGGTTTCTTATCAGACGTTAAGAATTTCTAACCGAACATTGTCGTTCTTAATATATTCTTAGGGTTTGGTACAGATATAAGTTATCTGGTCCACCTTTGACCCTTAACCACATTCTGAACACATCATTAACCATAAACACATAACTTAATCACATAAACAATTAATCCTGAATAATTCACCTATTTCCTTCACCGAATTTTGAAATCCTCAAAATTCAATCCCAATAACCTCAAACGCATTCACTTATTTTCTATCTAGGTCTAATATTTGACCTTAAATCAATCATTTAAGATTTTACTAAATTCTCCAAATTCTTGGGTTGTCACAATTTCAACAGTTAACGGTAAAATTTTCGCTGTTATTTTTATAAAATGATATTTCTGTTTTTTTCTAACTCCGACAGTAATTCCGTTATGGGGTCCACCAATAATTGTGTCGTCATACGAATATTCCCTGATAAAACGAATATTCCCCGACCAAATGAATATTTTATGACAACTTGCTTATTTTGCAAAATTTGTAAATATTACCCATAACTATAACATTATATCAAATACACACCTTATTACTCAAAATGATATTTAAAGAAAAATTAATCTTTATTCATAAAAGTTGGTGTCTTACACAACCATCTAACGCCGCCGACCCAAAGTGTAGTAATAGCCACGATTATGACTCATCAACCATTAATTAGAAACATATCAATTACCAACCACCTTTAACAGCTCTTCAAAATCATCAAAATCGTCACCACCCATCATAGTCCACAACACCCTTGATAAAAATTATTTTAAAAAAAATCTTGAAGATAAAAGAAGACATTGTGGCGATGATTGAGTTGCCTTCAATCTGATATCTTTTTTCTCTGATGGTGGGAGCAATGATGGTTGGTTGTAATTTATCCCATTTTCGGTGAGATCTAGATTGTATAGATCTACTATGATGGCTCTAATTTGGGTTTGAAAAGACCGACAATGATGGATTTAGTCCTGAAAATTATAAGTAATTAGGGCAAAAAAATGTGGGTTTATAGTTGTGAGAGATTTACTTGTTTTAACTTAATTTTTGACTTATAAATCAAATTGATGCTGAACTTATAAATCATAACTTAAAACAATTTATATTTTAATTTTAAGTCATTTTAAAATAAGTCGGTGTGGAACGGGCTCTCGGCTGTGTTTGATTTTATCTGAAGGCTGAACTTGTTTGGTAATTTTTTTTTTACCTCTTAATGCCTCTTAATCGGTAAGGGACAAATAAAAATCTATATTATTTATGGGTGAGTCTGAACAAGATTGGCTTTTTTGGAACAAAAATAACCTCTTCAATATTACAAAATTCATATTGCATCCCTCTCCCTCTTCGATTTCTAGATGCCCAAATTGCTCGAATCCCTTTTCATCCCCTCCCTCCTCTTCGATTTCCATAGCCAGACCACGATACCATCAACTTATCACCATTACCATCATCATCTTCAACTCCTCCATCACCCAAACCTAGGTCTATCAATGGCTCTTTAACAAACAGTTGGAAACAAAATCAAAAACTCCCGCATAACCACGTGTAAAATTACTTATCTTTAATAAATCACTCACCTTTTACTTCGAATTCATCCTCAGAATTGCACCTCTTCTTCTTCAACTACTTTGTTCTTGTACTTTGCAGGATCTATCCGCATCCAATCCTTAAACAAATCAAATACCTAGAATGAAGGGGAAAAGATAAAGAAGAGGAGTTTTTTTTGCTGAAATTGAATATAGTGAGTGGAGGGTTAAAATAGTAAAATAGTGTTATTCAGATATTAAAAAAATTAAATTATCCAACATCATTTCTTTATTTAGATACAATTATAGGCAGATGCTCTATATTATTCAGATTTCTAAACTATTCATATCTTAACATTCAATTTTATCAAACACAATCTTAGGGACTGTTTGATTAGCACTGAATGGCTGACCGATTCAGTCATTCAGTGCATTTGTTTCGGGAAAAAAATTGTCTGAATGGCTGAATAGGTCAGCCTTTCAGACGATTTTGGCTAAATGGCTAAGTCCCATTTTTTTGGCTGATTTTTTTTACAATATTAACTATTATATTAAGTAATATTAAATAAATTTACAATAATTTTGACTTTTTCAGAGGGGTAAAATAATAAAAATCTGTTATTCAGATATTTCAGACATGTCAATTACTAAATAACTTTCTTCAGCTCATTCAGATTCAATTTCATATTCATTCAGTTTTTATCAAACACTCCATTAGTCTTGTAAAACCTTCTTCCTCTTCCTCTTTCTTCTTTTCTACGTTGGTTAAGACTGTGTTTAGTTGATTTAAATTTTATCTAATTTAATTTTTTTTAATGTAGTGAGTATAAACTCTTTAAAAAAATTAAGAAACCGGATCAACGGGTCAAGTGACATGATAAAAAATTATTGTGTAATTGATTGTACTAATGTTTTAAAACTCGGACCGGACGACGGTCAGACTTGTAAATATCGAAATCGGTCTGCCTTCCGATCAGGTTTGATTCAGTGACCCGATTTTGGTCAAAACCTGAATTCACCCGTTGACCACCGGTCCAACCGGTAAACCGGTTTAATTGACCCAATTGACTCCGTTTTTAATTTCTTTTACCAAAAAGTTTTAATATTAAAATTAACAACTTTTATTAATATTGTAACTAATCTTTATTATGTTTTAATTCATGAAAAATGAGATTTTTAAATTTTTTATTAATTATTATTAATATATATTTTTATATATTAATGATGTAATTTGGTCGATAAGGATTCGATTACTGATTGGATAAATTATTCATCCACCCGATACCTTTTTCCTTTCGAGTAACCGTTCGGATCTGACAATCTTCGATTGTACTTCGGTCTGAAAAAAATGAAATAAGTAAAAACATTTGAAAATTTGAATACACTTCTCCTCTTTCGCCTCTTTCCCCCTGAAACTTCACGACTCTCTCTCTCTCTCTTCTGCGCGAAAAATGGAAGAAGGCTCAACCTTGAAGCTAATAATGGAGAAAGGTCCACGGGAGGGCGAAACAATAGAATTCCCACCCGGATCCATCATCTGTCTCGGCCGAGTCGTCCGTGGCAACTCACTCACCATCAAAGACTCCGGCATTTCCTCCAAACATCTCTCCATCCACTTCGAACCCGATTCAGGTAAATGGGTCCTTTTGGACCTCGATTCCTCAAACGGTACCTTCTTGAACGGAACCAAACTCCTACCCCAAATACCCTATCCCCTCTCCGACGGCGACACCATCAAAGTGGGCGAATACTCTTCGATTATTGTAAGGATGGTAGCCGCCGGAAGTATTCAGGTGCGGCGAAACCCTAGACGGCGAGCGGCTGTGGAGGATGATGTAATTTCAGAGAGTCAAAGCGTGATGGCAGAAAGTAGTGAGTTAGTGTTGGATTTAAATGGAGAATTGCGGAATAATGGGGCCGGGAAGCCGAGGAGAGGTCGGCCGAGGAAAGGGATGGTTTTGAAAAATGAGGTTCAAAAGAGCTCAGTTGAAGTTGAAAATGTAACGGAAATGGACAATGTGGGTTCAATTGAGTCAAATCAAGGACGGCAAATGAGAACTAGGAGAACGAGGGAGTCGAAGAAGGAAGAAAGTGCAAAATTGAATTCGGTGCTTGGAGAAATTCCTGAAAATAGAAAGATGATGCCGAAGGGTTTGAGAGAGAAAAAGATTATAGAAGATGAGGCATTGAAGAGTTTGGATAAAGGGGTTCCGGAAAAGAAGGAGGCTAAAGAGAATTTGGTGACTGGGTTATCTGAAGAGGTTCAAGTTGTCAAAGTACCGGAGCAAAATGAAGCTAAAGAGAGTGCGGTAAATGGGTTATCTGAACAGGTTCCGGTAGTTGATATTGTGGAACATAAGGAGGGTGAAGAGAATTTGGTAAACGAGTTATCTGAAGGAGTTCAAGTTGTGGATTTGGAGCAAAAGGAGGCCAGTGCATCTAGGGCCAAGGAAGACTTTGCTGATATAGGAGAGGAGCCAGATTTGGAGAAGATGACATTAGGAGAGTGGTTTGATTATTTGGAGATGTATTTGCCAAAACAAATTTATGTTGAGACCGAAGAGATAATTACAGGAATGAGACAGAGAGCTGAACAATTCCAAGAGTATATGTTGCAGAAAAAGAGTGCAATGGAGAAGGGTAAATCACCCATGGCCTAAAAAGAAGGGGATTCAGCTGAGTTCTCAGAGGCTAGAGCTATGCTGTTGTAATTGCTGTTAATTACTTTAGTTGGTGCTGAAATGGAATCCCTTTTGAATTTTGTGATAATAACAAACAAGCAGAAAGAATGATCTTGCTAAAATTATTCTTTATAATTTGTGGGCAAAGTTCTTGTTTTTCTAGATGGATAGTAAATATGATCTTGTGTACTTTATGGGTGCTTGGTCTGCCCTTTACTTTTCACTTTATAGATCTATCATATTGTCACAATTGGTAACTACTTTTAATTTTTTCATTATATTTCTTCTTTTGTACTTCGGTTTCTATAAATTGTAGTAGTTTTTACTTTTTACATTCCTTATGATGTACAGCAAGTACCTGATCCTGAGATAATGATGTCTTTCCCAGTTGTTGACGATGTAGATGGTGCAGCATTTGTGGCATGGACAACTACACCATGGACTCTTCCTAGTAATCTTGCCCTTTGCGTAAATGTAAATTTTTTATATCTGAAAGTAAATCTACGACAATTGTTCTTGATAAGAACAATTGCATAAATGAAACACATAGCATGTCATAACAAAATTGTTGGTGTTGTTACTGATTTTATTTGGTGCATTCTAATAGTATTATCAATGATTTCTATAAAAAAACACAGGTTCGCAACAAGTTCGACGAGAAAATCTACATTGTCGCTGAGTCTGGATTATCAGAGCTTCCTATTGAGAAGGCCAAAAAAGGATTACCTAATGAAATTTCAACGACTGCAAAAATTTAGATTCACAGACTAAGGGATCCTCTGGTGGGAAAACTATTAGTATGACTGATACTTATGAAGTTTTGGATAAATTTTCAGGGGCTTCACTCATTGGAACAAAGTAAGCACTTCAAGTTCAAGTTTCTGAACTCTATGGGTTTTATATTAGCTTTATCACCATCTACATGCTTATTGCTTTTAGGTAGCACCTATTCTTTTAATTAGACTAGCTTTTATGAGTATATTTATCATCTATAATGGAGTAAAATTGATAGACTGTTTACTGCTGCAGTTATGTACCGTTGTTTGATTACTTCAAAGACTTTTCCGACGTGGTATTCAAAGTTGTTGCAGATGATTATGTAACTTCTGACAGTGGAAGTGGAACCGTTCATTGTGCTCCTGCATTTGGCGAAGATAATTATCGTGTTTGTGTTGATGATCAAATAATTACTAAAGTGCACAAAAGTTGATACTCTTTCGGCATAAGCCTTTTCAGGGGATTTTTGTTTGCATTTCGTTTTCAACTAATTTCATAACAACTTTATACTGTATTTAAAATATGTACTTTATCCATTATGATCACCAGAAATTATGACATAGTACTTAAATAAATTTCTGGGTCTTCAACTAGATGTAAAAGATTATATTTTGAATCTCTGGAGATTCTACTAGATATAAAAGCTAGGCCTTGCGCCTAAACTTATTGAAATGAGTGTCAACCCTACTAGTAATTATGAATTTTCCTCCTGATCAAGCTGGGGTTGCATTGATTTTCTCAAATATGTGAATTTGACCAGTCAACAATGCAAATTTTGCCATTATGTTCTTCGATGTAATTTATTGACCGTGTAGCTTATTGTGGCCAGAAATGGGAAGAAGTAACATTTTCAGCCTCAAGATATAGCTTATTGTTTATTGTTACTTTTCCCTATGGTTTTATTGAGACACTCTTGTATTCAATTGACTTCTTAGGGAGAGAATCTGATTGTGGCAGTTGATGATGGTTGCTTTACTGATAGAATTGCTGACTTCAGGGGGCGCTGTCAAGGAGGCAGATAAGGATATTATTTTAGCAGTGAAGGTAAGAATATTCAAGTATATTAGGTATTACATAACTAGAGAGCTTAATCCATTAACAATTAAAATTACAGTAAAAGCAAGTGCTATATGTGAGTGTATGGAAAACCACTTTTAAAAGGATTGCTTGTATATTGTTTTTCTTTTTTCATAAACAAGAAACTAGATGAGGTTCTGACTGATGGTGTGTTGAAATATAATTTTCATCCATTCTTTGTTGACGATTTTTTTTTGCAAAAGCAAAACTAAATTTATGTATTTCGCCTACAAAATGGGGCTGTCTGCCAGATTGGTATGTCCCCCAAGCCCTTCTTCCCAATTATATACACTTAGAATCTTCACTTTGATCAGATAAATTATTTTGTATGGTTCTGGAGGAAAGGCAGGCTTGTCAAATCTGGAAGCTTTACTCATTCGTATCCCTTTTGTTGGAGATCTGATACTCCTCTCATAAACAAAGCAGTTCCCAGCTGGTATGCGTAGTTTACCAAGTCTTTGTACACTTCTGTGTATGTAACTACTATATGACTTTTACTAGATCCATTAAGTAATATTTCGTTGCCATTACATTATAGTGCATGGGCTTGCAGGATCTCATGTTAACATTTATATTTGACATTGTCAGATCTTCATGGAGATTGATGTTGCTTCACTAATGCCCCAATGTTTTTTTTACCACTTGTTATCTTTGATTTCTTTTGCTTTACTATTTGGAGGACATCTTGTCTTTTGCATGCGTAGGATGTTGAAAAGTATAACCTCGTATTTTCTTGACAATTTTCTTGTAAGATGCTGAAAAGGTGTCTGCGTGAGTTATTTCAATGGGTTAAAAGAAGGGTGTGAAATTGACCTCCTTAATTATCTGATACAAGCACATTTTCATTTAAGAAACATCTGAAAAAGATAGTGATCTTCTCTAGGGCTGAGCAAGTAACCAAATTGGAATCGAAACCGCACCAAAAACCGCACGAACCGCATCAATTAAAATCGCACCAACGGTTCCGGCGTATGTGGCGGTTTTAGGTGGGTTGAATAACCAAATTTACGGTTCCGGTTTGGTTACTAGCCAAAACCAAACCGCATAAAACCGAAACCGCACCATGTGTGTGTATGTATGTATTATCTCTAGTAAATTCTAAAGTTATTTTTCACTTGAACACGCTCAGAGAAAATCCCAATCTTGCATTGTCATTTTTTCACCAATTGAAAGAAGATGTTAGAGGTTATAGAGTCAAAAAATGATGCGTTATTGGAGGGGCTTATAGTTGAGGGGCTCGAGCACTTGATGCATTGGTTAATGTCAATGCTATAATTGTAATAGTCTAATAGATTATTTTTAGTCCTCCCTGCAATATATTTTATTCTATCTTCAGTATATACTTTTAATTTTTGGGGAACTAGATAAACATTCTTGCTTGTTATCGAATAGTCTCCGTTGTTTTATATAGCGCATATTTTAGTTTTAAAGCATGCTTGATATAATTCTCATTGTCGACTTTGTCACTAAATTAATTGCTCGGTGTAAATTTTATGTTAAATTTTATTGAAGGCTTAAACTTTTTTGTTGTTTCAATTGGTTTTGGAACCGAAACCGCACCAATTAAAACCGCACCGCACACTTTAAAACCGAACCGCACCAATCACAAGCGGTTTCGGGTGCGGTTTTGAATTTTTTAAATCGCACCTAAGCGGTTTCGGGTGCGGTTTGGACTTCAAACCGCACCAAACCGCACCATGCTCACCCCTAATGTTCTCGTATCGAAAAATTTGGTGCATAATAAAATTCAGAGGACAATAACAAGAAAGGGGGGGTGTTGGCTTGTTTGTATATATGACAAATCAATACACACGCAAGTGCACGTGGTCAACAAGTAATATAATAAAAGTAAAGTATCGATCTTATAAAGAATATTAAATTGAAATTTAAACTAACAAGCACTAATTTTATAACTTTTTCGGTCTTTAAACAAAGGGATAAGATTGTGAATTAACTAAAATCACTAAGAAACTAATTATCAAATGATTAAATCAGATAAGAGAGATATGAGATTATAATTTCACTTATTGCGGCACTTAGATTGATTCACTTCCTGTTAAACTTAATTAATTACTTTGGATTGTTAGTTGAGAACATGAAAGTAAAATATGACCATCTCTTGATGTGCCATACCCATATCACACCAATTCCACAAATAATAGAATCAATGTGAATACCTTAATTAACTAACCTACTATATCTCTATGTGAGTTACAATTAAAGAGGGTTTAAACATAAGTTCTCAATAGACTACATGCGGTGCTTCGGTATATCTCTATCCTAGGCACGAATAATGAATTTCATCGCCATGTAGAAGTCATAAACACATGCTAATATTATCATATTTGAACCTATACTCAATTTCTTCAATTTCATATAGGTTATCACGGTAATTGGTGATCAAGCAATTAAGCAATTAACACAAATCATATTAGACAATCCATTAATAATCAATTAGAACTCAACAAAGAAGCATATCAATTTCAATTAAGTAATAAGATCTATTATAATCCCAAAAATAGAGTTTAGTTCATAGTAGAAATAAGATCCATCATCCACAATTGAATATACATTAAAAGATAACAATAAGGAATAGGGAGAAAGTAGAAATAGATATGCAAATATGAGTTTTCTACGTAATTCTAGCCTTGAATCTTCAATAGTCTTCAGTTGCTTCAATCTCCAAAGATCTAACCTAATCTGAGCTAAAATAGTAATGAAAATTAACAATCTAAACTAGATCCCAAAAGTGGATAATAGAATATGTTAATATGTCTCAGATTCCCCAAAATGGCTAAAACTACTTTATGATATATGGCTTCAACCTCCAATGACCCCCATCAAGCTATGCTCCAATTGATCACTTTAAGTAAAAAGTCAATTATGGTCAAGCCCGTCCTGGCGCGGCAGCACAACATTTTGCCTGTGATTGGGCGTGGCTGCGCTACAGAGGATTGTTGAATGAGCTAGGGCGTGGCCGCTCTGTCCCTTAGTTCTATTTGGGTGTGATTGCGCTATATATGCATTAGTGTTGTCTTCTGCTATGCTGTTGCTGCTGCTTCATTCCGTTCAAGCCTTGATCACTTTAACTTGCATCACTCCACTTTTCATCCACATCAAGCCATTACCACATCAAATGCTTTCATATGCCACCAAGTGAGCTCTCGATCATGAATCCTACAAAATGTAGATAAATTGCATGAAAAGCTACTATGAAACATGGGATTAAGCAACGAATGTAGTTTGTTGATACCAGATAAGTAGGTATAAAACCTACTTATCAAATACCCCAAAACTTGAATCGTTGCTTGCCCCCAAGCAACAAAACAAAAAGAAAAGAAATGAAACAAATTAAGCAATATGCAATATACTTCTATCATGCCTAAGAATCCAAAACACCCGTAAGTATGAAATCCACAAGATATGCCTTAGAGAAACCACCATAATTATCAGAAAGTGTATCCAACAAAGGATAAGTTACTTAGCCATATCACTTTGCAAATTGAAACCCTTCATAACTGATGTAGTGTGTTGTATGTTTAGCAACCATTAAACATTCCATAATACAAATAATTCACATAATACGCTTCTTAGAGTAAAACTTACAGTTCTAACTCAAGAATATCAAAAAATAGGATAAACTACAACTATGACTTCACATTAACTAAGCTAGGGGTCAATTATAGAATTTATATACTTTTATACAATCACGAGAGCACTATTCGTTCTTTCCCATACTTACACCTGACTGTAAAATGTCTAATCCTATTAGGCTTTTCAATGATACCCATTTACCGAGCTTTCGACCAACGACTCCGAAATCGGACGGCTTTAGGGCACTGGGTGTAAAGACATCTCCTAGGGCGTACTTACTCGAATATCAAAGGCCACATAACTAAACTAGCCAAGCATTTATTCATTTTTAAGCTATCTCAAATTCCCCCCCCCCCCCAAGCATAAGTCTTTGTGTTGTTTAAGCCTTTACTACCCATCTACCGAATCTCTATCATCAAAACTACAAATTCCCACCAGAAGACAATTATGTGAATATTTGGACCAAGCAAGTCATAACGGTTACTCTAAAGTGTTATCCGATCAGTTTCAAACAAGTTAGGATTCACATCATCATATAATGTTATAACCAAGCCTAAGCTATCAACATTGTTCAACAATTAAGCAGTTCCAATTTCATTCTAATCCAATATGGATTTCAAACAAACTAAGATGTTAGGATTCAATGTGATCTAACTAAACTAAATGCAACAAAATAAGCAAATATATTTGGGATTTTTTATTTTTATTTTTATTGTTTTTTATTATATATATATATATATAAATGAAATTACAAAAACTAAACTAAAATGCAACTATATGAACTATATTAAATGTAAACTATACTAATTAATGCAAAAATACCAATGCGCCCAAACTTTAAAATAAACAATGTCCTCATTGGAAGGTAAAGGTAAAAAGGAATTCCCCTAAGTGTTTTGGTCATCTCCATGCTCCTCATCTTGCTCGGGTGGAGTTTCTGGCGGAGGATAGATGTTGTTGGTGGTGAAGATCGAAAAGTCAGCATGTGCACCTATCATCTCAAAGGCACGAGATAGAACCCCAGAAAACTCTGTGATGTATGTCTAAAATTCGATGTGAAGGGCATCCATCCGCCGCTGAAGGCGACATATCTCTCTGTCCTGCCTGACATGGTGAGGATGCGGGGCCTCCACGGGCTGTGGATCTTCTTCTGCTTCTTCTTCTTCTTCTTCTTCTTCACTCTCCTCTTGGTTTTTTAGGATGAAGCCGAGACCCCGAGGATGCGATTCTCTTCCATCTCATACAGTGTATTTTCTTATGGTCGCATGGTCGATGTCTTTCATTGGAAGCTGGAGGGTCTCATTGTTCCATTCGACGTTCACCTGGTCACACAGTCGTGTTACGATGGATGCATATGGAATCCCTCATATAGTACTTCCTCTCATGTATTTGCGCATGGACAATTTATCGACGTCGGGATTTTTATTTGTCCCTTTCCGTTACTTGTTCTTTGGTGTTCTCATTTTAGGTGAGATTTGTTTGAAAAAACAAGTGAAAAAGGTCCGACATGTATAATATCGACGATGGACGGTTAAGAGTCGCCAGTTGGTTTTTTAAATGGTTGTGCCAACACAACCAAGAAAAGGTTTGCACATTGACCCATTGATGTGACACTGCTAAATAGGTCGGTGAAACCGAGATTCATTAGGGTCCGGGGACTTGATTATGCGGAGGGAAGGTGTTAGGCACCCCCCGACATCCGTGTTACCACGGTGACCGCCTCTTTTCAAGAAACTATTATCTGAATGTGTGTGTGTGGGGGTCAATGTGCTGTTATTTAGAAGTGGTGCGAGGCCTCGTTCACACCTATATACACATGGTTTGAATTTATGTAAAAAAGCTATCAACCACCACGGAGGAAACTCTATGAGGGATCAAAAATGTAAATAAAACTATAAAAAGCTATCAACCATCACAGAGGAAACTCCAGGTGGTACAAAACATAAATAAAGCTGTAAAGCTATCAACCACCACGAAGGAAACTCCAGGCGGGACAAAATATAAATAAAGCTGTGCAAAGCAATCAACTGCCACGAAGTGAAATCCAGGCAGGACGAAACGTACAGAAAGCTGTAAAAGCGATCAACCACCACAAAGTAAACTCCAGGTGGGACGAATATATATATATATATATATATATATATATATATATATATATATATATATATATATATATATATATAAAAGCGATAAACGCACCAGATGTAAAATCCAGGCTCATCGAACAGAGTTCAACAACAGTTCATATATATATATATATATATATATAAAAGTGAGTAAACGCACTGGATGTAAAATCCAGGCTCATCGAACAGAGTCCGACACACAGTTCATATATATATATATATATAAAAGCAAGTAAACGCTCTGGATGTAAAACCCAGGCTCATCGAACAGAGTCCAACACACAGTTCATATATATATATATATATATATATATATATATATATATATATATATATATATATATATATATATATATATATATATATATAAACAAGTAAACGTTCCAGATGTAAAAACCAGGCTCATCGAACAGAGTCCGACACACAGTTAATATATATATATATATATATATATATATATATATATATATATATATATATATATATATATAAAAGCAAATAAACGCTCTAAACCGAAGTCTAGGCTTAATCGAGGCATAACTCGATAATGTTAGTCCATATATATAAATATATATATTTATATATATATATATATATAAAATATATATGTATATATAAACTGAAATAAAACCACGGACCGAAGTCTGGGCAAACACACGCAACACGAATCTCAACGTGAAGAAGGGTGTGTGCAAAGATGAAGAGAAAGGCTTTAAAGTGTGTGAGAAGGCTTACAGTGGGCTGCCAAAGAAGGCTTCTATATCTTTAAAGTGGATGAAACTCAGCTCCTGCCGGTACAAAAGTAGCTATATGTGAGCTCACAAGTGTTTAAAATGGGAAAGCACTCAGTATATTGCAAGTACGGAGCAATTTTGACAGGGCTTCCTCGCTCTTTCTCTTCTCAAAATCGCCACCCCAAGCCCTCTATTTATAGAGGGGGGAGCCGCAGGTCTTGCGACTAGCACCAGGTGTACCTGCGGCTGTCTGGGGTGCCCCGGGCAGTGTGGGTCCCGTCGTGTTGAAGTACGTACACTCAAACAACGCGTTATTCGCTCGGTCGTTCATAACTTTCAATCCGGGAGTCCGATGGAAGCGTGCCATATCATTCCAGAAAGCTCTTTCCGAGAGCTACACAATGACATAGGATTTGCTCTTTTTTGATTCCAAGAAGATAGGTCCATGACCAAAATGGCATTCCCAGGTTTCCGTCAGGTAGTCCGTTGAACCGTTTTGGGTAGTTTGCGCTTGAAAGTTAAGATATGGTTCTCGTGGGACTTATATTAAAGTAATTTGAGTTGAAATGAGTTGATTTGATGTGATCTAAAGTTGAGTTGGCAAAATGACTATTTTGCCCCTCCCGGGGTTATCTTCGGTTATTTCGTAGTTGTAGCAGTATTTTCTCATGGTTATCTATGAGGTTGACTTGATGTTGACTTTGACTGTCGTTAGGGTTATCTCTGAGGTCGGCTTGACCTCCCGGGGTTGGAAACTGGATACCCCAGGGCTATCTCTGGGGTTGGAATTGATGTTGTAGTCCTCCAGGGTTATCTCCGGAGTGTGAAAAAGACGCTTTTATCCTCCTGCATAGTTAGTAACAGGAAAACAAAATTTCGAGTGTCTACATGATGGATAAGACTTCCCACATCAATAGACTTTCCCTTTATGATGCCATATAAAATTATTGCTCGGTCTGTGGTGACATCGTTTTGATGGCGAATGGGCATCAAACTGGCACATATGAAACTGTACCAAGCCTTCGCATACCGATTTAGAGTAGTGTGCGGGAAGTGAGTTTTTCTGTCGGTCCCTGCTTTTATCGCCCACTTAGTTCTTGGCCTGTACATTTCCTTTACTAGCTTGTCTAAGTCAGCATCGAAGCGCTGGTATTCCACCCAATTTGTATCATCAGATGGAAGAGTGTCCAAGTGAAACAAATTATTGATGGTCTGATTTGTGTAGGGAACCTGTTTGCCTCGAACGTAAGATATCCCATTCTGAGTTTATTTTGCATTGGTGTAGAATTCATGAACTATGGCCATCGATGCCGCTAATGGAGTCCCCACAAATAGTGCCCAACCCTTCATTCTGATCATCTCCTTTAATTGCCCATCCTCCTTATCGGGCTTTAGTTCCCTCTCTAGCACAAAGGTTTTTCCTTGAAGAACATTTGTATAATAATGCTGGGAAGAAAGATGTATTAATTTGGAGGCATCCAATACATTCTGACTACTACCTTCACTATCATCACTACTTCTTGAAGAAGATGAGGAAGGAGTAGGAGTTCCCTAAACTTCTCTTAGACCCTTAATCGAACAGTTGATAAGCAAATCCACAATCCTCCTTTGCCTCTACTATTTCTCTAAATCTAGAATTGAGCTGAAAGAGAGATGAATCTAGGTTTTTTTTTATAGGAGATGAGAAATGGCATAATCCAATTTGGATGTGGATTGGGGTTATGGAATTTGTAATTTTCAAAGTTGAAAGGGATTAGGTATAGGTTGAAGGTCTTTTAGTTTTGTTTTGAGAGTGGTTTGCCGAGTTTGATATGGAGTTGGAATGACATAAGCCGCGTAAGTGATGATTTTAAAGACCGACTTTGGGGCTGCACAGGGAATGTTGTGTATTAGGGCACGGGCGCACAAGTTAGAAGATAATGGATTGGTTGATTGGTAGAGGGAGCGGGCGCACAGTCTGGCTGTTCAATTAGGGCGCGGCCGCACTGCCCTGTACCCAGTTAACTTTGGCCTTTTCAACCTTTTTGCTCATATAACTTTGTGACAATTGGATTTTACCTGAAGGAAATAAAAAAATGAACTATCAAAACTACTTAATCAAAAATTCTACTTGATATTAAAAGTACGAAGAATTAAACATAAAGGGATGAATGAATGGATGGGGTGCATCCCATCGAGCGTTTGGTTTATAGTCGTTCAGCTCGACTACTCCCTGTTCTATTATGGATTAGAGAGGACAATTAAGGACTTTTGGCGATCAAAATCACCACCCCAATAGTGCTTTAGGAGTTGTCCGATGACCTTGAATGATTTCTCTTGATTCTTGCCCATCTCAACGGCTCTATGTGGAAATATAATTTTTACAAGGAATGGTCTCGACCATCGGAACTTAAGCTTTCCCGGGAAGAGTCTCAGTCTTGAATTGAATAGAAGAACTGTTTGCCCCGACTCAAACTTCCTTTCGATGATTTTCTGGTTGTGCCACCTTTTGACTTTTTCTTTGTACAACTTCGAGTTCTCATATGCTTGCAAGCGAAATTCATCAAGTTCATTAATTTAGAGAAGCCTTTTCTCCCTTACAACTACGAGATCGAAATTTAATTTTCTGATGGCCCAGTACGCCTTTTGCTCGAGTTCAACAGGAAGGTGACATGCTTTACCATAGACTAGCTGATAAGGGGACATGCCAATAAGTGTCTTGTATGAAATCCTATATGCCCAAAGAGCGTCATCCAACTTCATTGACCAATCTTTTCTAGTGGGATTAACGATTTTTTCCAGAATTTACTTTAATTCTCTGTTGGAATCTTCTGCCTGACCACTTGTCTGGGGGTGATAAGCTATATCAAACCTGTGATTTACCTCGTATTTAGCCAAGAGAGCTGTGAAATATTTGTTACAGAATTGGCTCCCCTCATCACTGATTATTGCTCTTGGAGTGCCGAATCTGGTGAAGATGTTTTTATGAAGGAATTTCAAGAAAACTTTGGCATCATTTGTTGGTAAAGCATTGGCCTCAACCCATTTTAAGACATAGTCCATTGCCAATAGGATATGCAAGTAGCTAAAAGAAGATGGAAATGGCCCCATGAAATTAATTCCCCATCCGTCAAAGACTTCAACCTCTAATATAGTGTTCAATGGCATCCCATGACGCTTGGAGATATTTCCCACCTTTTGACATCTATCACATCGCTGAACGAACTGGTGGGCATCTTTGAATAGAGTGGGCCAATAAAATTCGGCTTATAATTCTTTGACAGTTGTCCTTTCACTTCCACAGTGTCCCCCATATAAAGATGCATGTGATGCATGTAAGATATTTTCTGTTTTGCTATGTGGAACACATCAGCGAATCATCCATTTGGCGCATTGTTTGAACAAAAATGACTCATCCCACATGTACCTTTTCACATCATGTAGAAATTTCTTTTTTTGTTGTTATGTTAAATCTGAAGGGAATGCCTTGCTCACTAGATAATTGACAAAATCAACAAACCATAAAATTTTTGAGCTAACTGCAAACAATTGTTCATCGGGGAAAAACTCATTGATTAAAGCCTTATCCATTTTGTCTTGCTCCGGACTCACTAACCTGGAGAGATGATCAGCCACTTGTTTCTCTGTACCCTTTCTATCCTAAATTTCCAAATCAAATTCTTGAAGTAATAAAATTCATCTAATCAACATAGGCTTTTCATATTTCTTGGAAATCAAATACCGGATGGCAGAATGATCAATGAAATTCACAACATTAGTTCGAATGAGGTAAGAACGAAACTTGTCAAAAGCAGAAACTACTGCAAGTAGTTTCTTCTCAGTGGTTGTGTAATTCAACTGAGCATCAGATAGTGTTTTGCTAGCATAGTAGATGGCATGAAAAGCCTTTTCCTTGTGTTGTCCCAAAACAAACCCCACCGCATAATCACTAGTATCGCACATTAACTCGAATAGTATAGACCAATCAAGAGCAACTATCACAGGTGTTATTGTCAATTTCTTCTTTAATAGTTCAAAAGCTGACAAACAATCCTCATCAAATCTGAAAGGTACATCCTTCTCCAATAAACTGCATAATGGCTTTGTAATCTTGGAAAAGTCCTTTATGAATCTGCGATAGAATCTGGCATGCCATAAGAAACTGCGAATCCCCTTAACTGAAATAGGTGGTGGTAAATTCTCTATTGTCTCTAATTTGGCCTTATCTACCTCCAACCCCTTTGCTGACACTTGATGCCCAAGGATGATCCCTTCTTGAACCATGAAATGACACTTCTTCCAATTTATCACAAGATTGGTTTCCCCACAACGTTTTATCACCATAATTAAATTTTCCAAACAACTGTCAAAAGAATCCCCGAAGACTGAGAAGTTATCCATAAAAACATCAACATTATGTTCTACCATATCTGAGAAGATGGCCATCATACACCTTTGAAAAGTTGTTGGTGCATTACAAAGCCTAAACGACATCCGCCTAAATGCAAAAGTACCATAAGGACAAGTAAATGTCGTCTTCTCTTGATCCTCTAGGGCAATGACAATTTGATTGTACCCTGAATATCCATCTAGCAAATAGTAATACTCATGTCCTGCTAATCTGTCTTGTATTTGATCAATAAAAGGGCAAAGGGAAGTGATCCTTTCGTGTTACTTTGTTGAACTTCCTGTAGTCCATACAAACACTCCATCCAGTTACTGTCCTTGTTGGTATAAGCTCATTGTTCTCATTTGCCACCACTATCATTCCCCCTTCTTTGGAACACATTGCATTGGTCTCACCCAGGAACTGTCAGAGATAGGGTATATAATCCCATCATCTGACCATTTTAGAATCTCCTTCTTTACCACTTCTTTCATTATAAGATTGAGCCTTCTCTGTTGTTCGCTTGTGGGTTTGATATCATCCTCCATAAGAATTTTGTGCATACAGAATGAAGGACTGATTCCTTTGATGTCTACAATGGTCCATCCTATTGCAGTCTTGAAGTGCAGATGCAATAATAACAGGAAAAGTAGACGAATCACCCAAATATGCATAACTGAGATGATTATGTAGAGGTTTGAGCTCAAGTGTAGGAGGTATCTCTAGAGATGACTTCAAATGATCCAGAGACTTTTCTGCATACCCCAATGGCTCGAAAGGAACTTTGAACTTGTTTACCCTTGGTAATGCATCTAACATCTACATATATTCTATCAACTCTGGATCATCCAAGTCAATGTCCCCCAATAGTGTAGTTTCCAAAGGATCCTTATTCATCACTCTCAGAAACTCGTCATCCATTTCTTTTTCAACTACATCCATTCAGAATCACTCTTCTTCATCTGTAGGGAATTTTATGGCATTAAATACATTGAATGTCACTTCTTGGTCCTGAACCCTCATAGTCAATTCCCCCTTTAATTTTGCACATCAATGAATGTTCTTCCAGTTGCTAAAAATGGCCTCCAAAGTATAATTGGTATGTCCTTGTCATCTTCGTAGTCCAAGATGATAAAGTCAGCTGGGAATATGAACTTATCAATCTTCATAAGTATGTCTTCCACAATCTCTCTTGGATATGTAACTAACCAGTCTGCAAGCTGTAGAGAAATGTTTGTTGGTTTCGGTGCCGGAAGTCCCAATTGAGTGTACATAGATAGTGGTATGAGATTAATGCTTGGACCAAATCACACAATGACAAGCTACCAATAGTGTAGGGAATAGTAAAGATGCCAGGATCCTATAAGTTCGGAGGCAACTTTCTTTGTAATATGCACTCTTCAGTCAAAGATATCGTCTCATAATCCTCTAACCTTTTCTTCCTTGACAAAATTCCCTTCATAAACTTGGCATAGCTCAACATCTGCTCTAAAGCCTCAGCAAATGGTGTGTTGATTTTGTAACTTCTTAAAAACTTCAAGGAATTTAGAGAATTGTTTGTCCAACTTTTGTTTCTAAAGCCTCTGCACAAGGAATGTTGTGTCCTTCTTTTCTGGCTCAGTCCCTGCCTTACCATCTTTTTCCTCTAAAATTTCTTCATTTTCTGTGACTGGCAGAAGCCGTGGCCGCGCGACTTTCCATTGTATTTCAAGCACACAGTCTGCCATAATTTGTTTTCCACTTCTAAGTGTGACAGCTTGGCACTGCTTTTTCCCTTCTCTCTTTGGGTTAACTTCTGTGTTACTGGGCATAGATTCTTGTGGTCTATTTGTCAACATACTAGCCATTTGATCCACTTGATTCTCTAGATTTCTGATAGAAGATGCTTGGCTTTTTAACATCACATCATTGTTGTAACGCCCCGAAATCCGGTCTATCTTCACACCCGGATTCCATACGTCACGAGTACATCATTCATCCAACATACATCATTATATACTAAAATATAATAACATACATTCTGAATTCCCAGGTTCTAAAACCTTATAGCTTTTCACATTACAAATAATGATAATTATATTATTCTTTACATCTTGCAAGAGTGACTTTTATCCGCCACCAAGGATATATAATCGTTCATTAAACTAGTCTATAGTTTAATTTTCATCTTTCTACATTACAAGTCTTCACTTGATCTTCTCGCTCATTCACACTCTGAATGGCACTTCATCTGGATACCGTCGGCTTGATCTTTACGGGATCCTTAATTTCTTTCTAACATCATTCTCTGAAAATGTTTTTCATTTAAAGCAAGTGTGAGCATTCATTTGCCCAGCAAGTCATAACAGTTGAACATACAACTTCAAGAGTTTAACATTCCTTTGGAACTTCGATAACCGAACAAAGGTTATGAAGCAGCTTGAACATTAGGAATAATCTCGATTCCTATCATTTTAAAACATTAGTCACATTTACTTTGAAATACTTTCATTCTGTTCTCTCTTTCATACACATTCTGTCCAGCTAGAATCAATAACACAGACTTAACAATAACGGTTCATGTATAAACAAGTCATTCTTTTATTGAACAGTTCAAACATAAAACAATTCATCTCATAGAAACACCGAAGTGTTCACATTGTGGTACAAGGCCTCATACATTCTACCACCTTGCACAAATATTGCACATTCGCACATAGACAGAACTTCTCAAGTTCAACATCTGAGAAGTTTAAGAAACTAGCATTCATTTAAAATATGAATGAAGTTAGGAAACTTGCCTTACGCACATCTACAGCTTAAGCTGAACTGCTCATTCCAATCCCTATAATACATAAGGAAATAACAAATACACCAATTAGTCATATACTTGACTTACGCATTAGTTTACTTAACTTTACTTCTTAAGGTTCGCGTTATTACAATATAATTTTACACAACTAACTTTCATTACTGGTTTACGGTTTCATGACATACGGAGATGTCTTACACAAAACGTTCATCATCTTTGATGATTTACATTCTTATCTTCTTCTTATACTTCTCTAGGACTCAACACACATCGCTTCTCTACTAGTAGTTCATATGGTACTCTGAGTTGTTTCCACAAACAACCAACAAACAAGTTCCCGTCTCATCTACACTGCCATCACAGTGAGTTAGATCGGTTGCCACTTTCGTGTATACCTTCGCTCTCTGAAGGAATTGTTTAGCCCAACTCCCATATATCAACCATCAAAGGTTACGATTGTACCACAACTTAAATTTCTCTTAACTTATACGAACTATTAAATTATAATGTTCGTTAAGTTAATTTCTTATTCCTTATGGCTTTCTGGCAAGCAATTGCCATACCTCAGGACTCATTCTTTTCCGAATCACATTCGACTTTCATTAATCTTATTACCGTTCGTTATGGCTTTCTCAACAATTCATATTTTTTGTACTACCTTCGTCAACGTCTATGTCATACAACCAGGGTATACTTAGAACGTTCGTCCGACGTGAATACGATTTACGAGGATCGTTTACGTATTCAATGTTCACGTTGCTTTTCTCTTAATCTCTCATTCAACCTTTACTCAAGGTTTCAATTTCATTCATCGTTATCCATCCCATGAACCCCATGCTCATTATTCTTTCTTAATGTCGAAGCCATACCGTTCCTTGTATGCTAAGATCGATTGTTCATCGCAACAACTTTACATTCACAGCGTCTATACGCTTTACACTTATCTCTCATTATCACAACATAACATCGAAATGTTACTTGTTACCTTCATCACTCAACGTCTAAGGAATCACAATCATAGTAATCCCTCACGTTCGTTCATCGTGACTATGGTCCCCGGATATCGGTTCCGTAACCCGCGTTTGCATTCTTTTAGTCTCGTTTAATCTTTCTGTTCAACCCTTACTAAAGGTTTAACTTGTTTTCTTAAGCGTTATCGAACTTATATGTTCATACTTCTTTCTTGCACATCCCCCAGTATCTGAGAAATAAAAATCTCATTTCTGGGAATTGCCCTGCACCGGCGCTGCGGCGCCATTCCTCCTTCTCTCTCTCGCGCTGCGGCGCGACCTACTTCACCTTCTTCCTTGGTCTGGAGCTGCGGCGCCAAACCCTTTGTTATCTCTCGCGCTGCGGCACCAATTAACAACACCTGAGGCCCGAACTCGCGCTGCGGCGCCGAGCCAAAACCCTAGGAAATTTTTCTAAGTGTTAAGTCAAGTTTGAGATGCGTACTTTACAATCTCATAACTTCTTTGTTATAACTCGAAACGAGGTCGTTCCAAAGCCATTCTCTTCCTTATCTTACGTAATTCGATTACCCACAGACAAAAATTCATTCTGAATCCGTTAACATGCCATTCAATTGGCTTAATCTTCATTCTTCGTTTATTTTAACGTTTTTAACGTTCTTTGTTCGTTCGTCCGTAATTCGGTCATCCGAACTCGAAATTCATTCGTTCTTGAGTCCACGACTCACATTTTATACGTTCTCTTATATTCTTATGAAACCCTACACGTTCGAGTTCATTTACCAACTTTCAAATTTTCGTTCTTCTTTTACAAAATTTTCGCCATAACTTCGTTATAGCTCAGTTTAAATCCGTTCTTCATGAACGTTTCTAACGTTACTAACCAAGCAATAAACATCTAACTTATACGCAATGGTTTATAACTTGTCCATAAACAACAATTGCACTACGATGGTTTTAAATTTGTCCATCAATAACGTTCTTCGTGTTCTTCGCGTTCTTCGTTCGTTCTTCATTTTAATCGATATTTTGGATTACGATTTCACTTTTTCTTGGAATTTGATGTTATAGAACACCATTCCTTACTTATTTAGCCTACTCAATCATAAGATTCATTCGGATCGCTCAAAATCCTTACGAATCTTATACTTCCTTAAGAAATTTATAAAATAAATTTCTAATTCTTATTTCTTCATTTTCTTACGATTTCAACCATATGAAATCTTTTATAACTTAATCTACTTCTTATCTTCATTAAGTTATGTTTTTGAACATAAAAACTTAAAGAAAATTTAGAAGAAACTAGTGTTCGGATTACCGTTCTTCTTTATTTCTCTTACGTTATACAAAGCCGGCGATTCGGTAGCTTTTCTATTTCACGATCACTTTTGATCCGAGCATTCATGCTCACGCTCTTCCTCTTCCTCTCTCAACCGAGCTCTCTCTATCTCTCTCAAGTGTAGGATTTTCAAAAATCCTAGAAAATGAAATTCTAGGTTTTTATTTACAGAAAACCAAAGCTAGGGGAAAAATAGTCATTTCGCCCCTAAAGTCATTATTCCCACCTCCTCTTCAACTTAGCCACCAAGTTAACTTGACCACCACCTTTACTTGGTGGCCAAGTGGCCGGCCCACATGCCCATGGGTCACCCCATGAGTTTCCCCAATGGTTCTTACCCATCCGTTTACCCATCGGTTCGATCCGCAGTTTCTTTTCTTGGTTTGGGCCTTAACCTAAATTCTTATTGGGCCTAACTTGGGCTTGATTTCACAAATCATTGGGCTTTATATAATCCAAGTCCAATTGGATTCTACAAAGTCCATGAACACAAAGTCCATTATGACTAATCGTATTCTACATATTCTTTTCTCGTATTCTCGTAATCTCTTCGTATTTAACTCGTACAATATTCGTATTATACGTCGTAATATTCTTCTTTTTATACTCGTATAATAACTCGTATCATACTCGTATTTCTCACGCATAATAACCCTAGTTATTATACGTACTCATTACATTCGCGGAACTCACTTTTCCTAACCCTTAGGTTTTGAGTCCGCAGGCGAAAACTTCGTTTTTGCCATAACTGAAATATTATTGAATATTCCATCACGTCTCAACATTTAATGTAATCAATAACTTCTCGGAATTTCAAAATAAATCTCCGAGCAGAAACGGATGAATAGTGCTTATTTCGTCTTTTCCCCCAAAAATATTTGTGTTCCCGGAAAACATTCATTTTCGTCTTGAAAATTCTTACTCGTTAAATCTAGCTCGTAGCCAGAATCCTCCCGATTAATAATCATTCTAGGTTATAAAACGATTAATAAACACATAACACATAATAATATTAATAAAAATTCATTTTATTAATTACTAATTCTTTAAATCTTAATTTTTGGACAATCCGAATTTTCGGGTTGTCACAATTGTTAGCCATATACTTGATTATAAGCTCTTCTAAATCCAGTTTCTTCTCTGGTTGTGGAGGTGGAGCTACATGGTGTTGTTGATTATGAAACCCTGGGGGATATGATGGTCTTGGAGCTTGTTAATGATTTTGGTTATTGCTCAATGAGAAATTAGGATGATTTCTCGCCCCCGAATTATAGATAGTATGGTATGGATTTGGTGGTCTCTGGTAGCTACCCACAAACTGTACTTCTTCAGGATTGATGACACATTTCTCAATAGGATGTGCTCCTGCGTATAACTCACAAATAAAAGCCATTTGCTGAATTTTTGCCTCTGCAATGACATCAATCTTCTTTGACATTGTTGACAACTGAGCTGCTAATGCGGTGACTACATCTACCTCAAGTACCCCAACTACCTTTTGTTGATTCATTATAGAAGTTGGCCATTGATAATTGTTGACGGCCATGGTTTCTAATAATTCATATGCCTCCTCAAATGTCTTAGCCATAAATGCCCCTCCAAAAACTACATTAATGCTTGTCCGAGTATTACTACCTAAGCCATTATAAAATGTGTTCATCTGTAGCCACTGGGGAAGTCCATGATGTGGACATCTTCTCAACAATTCTTTATATCTTTCCCAAGACTCATAAAGTGATTCCCTATGTTGTTGCTCAAAGGTAGTAATGAATAGACTATATGCGGTGCTTCAGTATATCTCAATCCTAGGCATGAATAAAGAATTTCATCGCCATGTAGAAGTCATAAACACATGCTAATATGATCAGATCTGAACCTATACTCAATTTCTCAATTTCGTATAGGTTATCATCGTAATTGATGATCAAGCAATTAACACAAATCATATTAGACAATCCATCAATAATCAATTAGAAATTAATAAAGAATCATATCAATTTCAATTAAGAAATAAGATCCATTATAATCCCAAAATAGTGTTTAGTTCATATTAGAAATAAGATATATCATCAACTATTGAATATACATTGAAAGATAATAATAAGGAATAGGGAGAAAGTAGAAATAGATATGCAATTATGAGTTTTCTCTATAATTCCAGTCTTAAATCTTCAATAGTCTTCAATTACTTCAATCTCCAAAGATCTAACCTAATCTAAGCTAAACTAGTAATGACAATTAACAATCTAAGCTAGATCCAAAAAGTGGAGAATATAATATGTGAATATGTCTCAGATTCCCCAAAATGGCTAAAACTATGTTCTGATATATGGTCTGAACCTCCAATGACCCCCCTTCAAGCTACGCTCAAATTGTTCATTTTAAGTAAAAAGTCAATTCTGGTCAAGCCCGTCCTGGCGCGGCCACACAACATTTTGCCTGTGATTGGGCGTGGCTACGCTACAGAGCATTATTGAATGAGGCTTTCCCTTAATTCTATTTGGGCGCGACCGCGCTATGCATCATTGTTGTTTTCTGCTGTGGTGTTGCTGCTACTTCTGCTTCATTCTGTTCAAGCTTTTATCACTTTAACTTCCATCACACCACTTTTCATCCACATCAGGCCATTACCACATCAGATGCTTTCACATACCACCAATCATGAATCCTATAAAATGCAAATAAAATGCATGAAAAACTACTATGTAACACGGGATTAAGCAACAAATGTAGTTAGTTGATACCAGATAAGTAGGTATAAAACCTATTTATTAAGGGGAGACAACAATTGGAAATTCATGCTTATTTTATTATGTGTTATTTATGTTGCTACTTAGTTTCATTTATAATTATGTAGTTTGCACATGTACATATCAAATTTTTTTGTATTTCAAAATGATCTAAATAGTCGACATTTTCTAGTTCTATAAGGGAAGAAAATGGGAGAGTGCACTTGTGAGCTTGAAGGTTCTAGTTTTGGTTTTTGAGTTTTTTCATCAACCAAGACTAAAGAGCCCAATAATAGTAATTAAGTAATGATAATAAAATAAACTGCGATTTTTTAGACTCAAGGTATTTTAGCTTAGCTTCCAAATTACAATGTAATGTTTCCTATGTCATTTTCCGATTTGATATACTTTTCCTTTCATTACCATCTTTCGTGAAGAGATGACATGTTCAAAGCTATAAGGTAATGAAATATTTGGATGGTTATATAGGAAGCATTAATAGAGCAGTTATCACATAACATGTTTTTGGCCTAATAATAACTTATATGGGCTACATTTAAGTGTAGCTTTTTAGACAACAGGTGGATAAATGGGAAAATGGTAAAAACTCAGGTAGTGAAGTGAAATTTACCATAATAATAATAATAATTATGAGTACTCTACGATGCTTTTAGAAGACTTTGCAGACTTCTCTTTATTCTTTGAATACTTCAGCAACACTACGATTCTAAAAATAGCTCTATGAACTTTGTTGTCTCTTTGTAGCTCTACTATTACTCAACTGTTGGTCTACGAAGTCTAGGTTACTTTGTGAACTGACTTATCATTTATGAATAGACAGAGTAACTTTACGAATTAGTCTTTACCAAGTTATTCTTGAGATTCTTTACTATTAGGTCTATACTCATCACCTTTAGAGTATACTCTACGATCAACCTTCACTTATTCAATCTTTAACTTAACTTCACGATTAATGAGAGAGCTCTACGATCGATCATCTGATGTATCACGAAAGATGAGTTAACTCTACTATTCATGATAACACTACAAATATGCAGAGTAACTCTATGATCAAATGGACCTATAAATTATACAACAAAAACCTCAATAAGATCAACCTAACAACCTTGATCTTTCTTTCCTAAGTGTTTGTACATATGTTTCTCAGATAAGGACTTTACAAAACTTATTGGTACATATATACATTAATCATATTCATCATTAGATAAAGTTAATTCAATAAGATCATCCTAACAACCTTTATCTTTCTATTGTAAGTCCTTGTACAATTATAACATTATTAAGGATTTTACAAAACATACTGGTATAAATATACATTAATCATCAGATCTTATATTAACAATTCATTAGATCAAATCAATAAGATCAACTTAACATAACAAATTTTATCTTTCTATTCTAAGTTCGTGTACAATCATCACATTATTAAGGATTTTACAAAACTTACTTATACAAATATACATTAATCATATACATCATCAAATCGTATACATAGATCCCTAACAATCTCTTCCTATTTGATGACGTAAAAAATAATAATTGCGTAACATTCATCAATAAATAAGATGCGGTTGCTTGGAAATAAACATGAATTATATATTGCTAGAACAAAAATATGAATATATTAAATAAAAGCAATAATTAGTTCACTAATTAATCTTACTACAAAAATAAAAGCAAATATAAAGTCTTGAGAAATAATTACAATACTTAATTCAAACACAAATTTTGAACTTCTTGCACTTTATACATTTTCTTCTAGTTGCTTGTCTTTCAACCAACTTCTTGTTCTCCTTTCTACTTTTTTTCTAGACATAATCAAACCTTGCTCAACGATCATTGCTTTCTTTACGATCTTTTATCTTCGTGTTCTACGAACTCTGAGACCTGGTACCTTGTCCTTTCTCATGCTCTACCTGATCCTGCTTTCTTGCTCTCTACTTATCCTGCTTCTCCTTTTTGGCCTATTTCTCCCCCTCAACTTGTTGGTTCTCCCCTTTACCTTTTTCTCCCCCTTTTTATCATCCTACAATCTGGAGAGATGCTTCACTTGCTCAACAACCTCTTGAAGTTGGGAGGATGTAGTGGCAATGTCAGATCAGATCTCTTGCTGATGAATATCTGCTTGGCTACTATTAATGCCAAGTTTCGTCTACGCATCTAATCACAGAATTCACGCGCTGAAACCTGCACAATAACAGATCACACAGAAGCTTGACGGCAGTGCCGCCGGGTGATAGCTCCGGTGTGAGAATAAGTACAGGTCGTTCACAAGGTTTAACAATGGAGGCTTAAGTGTTTAGTGCTCAAAAGTGGGTAATACTTGTTAATTGTAACCTTGGCCTGATATTTATAGTACTCTCACTGCCTTAGCCCCCTTCTCCGAGTTGGAATAGGACACCTAAATATGGTAGTTACTATATTTGGATCCAACACAATCTCCTTAAAAGGTGCAAGTGCAATCCCTTTCCAACACTACCTTTGGAGTTTCCTTGTTGACATATGATTAGGGTTAGAACCCTTAACCACGTAATCCCTTTATTATGCCCAACTCTATATATGGGCCTGCTCAACTTCCCAAGCCCAACCCCCCAGTCATCATAGAACACCAGTTTAGGCCTCAGCCTAAAGGGACCGAGGACCCGACCCCGATCTCTCTAACCTCCACCAGGTCCCGACCTAATGGGCTCGAGTTAACCGACCCCGACCTTCCACCACTTTCGCCCCGAGCTCCTTGGTCTCGGCCCAAGCCTTCAGCCCACAAGAGGGTCGGTGAAACACTCCCAAACATTGCCCCCAGTCTCTTGTTATAAGATATTTATGACGTGAGACTTGAAAGGACATGAATTTGGATAGTCACACCATAATGATGAGCGGTCTTGGGAACCCAAGCAGTTTCTTCTTGGCTATCGAGCCGGTTCACATTTTACCAAGACTGGGCTCCACCTGCCATAAATATCCGCCCTTGAAAACTGTGTCAGACGTGCTATATAAGTCCCCCAACACCCATCACTTTCACTTTTTCGAACCTTCAATATTTCAAATTTCTCTGAAGCTTTTTCGGCGAGGACAATTTCCGGCGAACTCACTTCTTTCTCAAATTTGTCTGACTTTCCCGGCTCTATCACACTTTGAACTTCATTTCTACTTATTTCCTTCTCTAGTCATACCAAATGGCTGATTCCAACACTAATCCCCCCGCCGGTGGCTCAGTTCCTCCCTTAGTCACCACCGGCGATCTTGTTCCCATTGAGATGCCAGTGGCTCCTTCCGACGCCACTCCCTCCATGGACCTGCCTACTCCAACTAGCTCCGAGGCTAGGATCCGAAACGCTTATCAGTCCTGAGAGGAGTTCTCGCATCTGCACACTCCATCCACTGTCACCCCATCTCAGCTTTCCGATGTTCGGATTCTTTACAACATTCCCCCTGAATACAAACTTTGGGTCCCGAATCTCGACGAGAAGATGTTCTGGAAGTCCGAAGGTGAGTGGGTTTCCGTTCCTCTTTACAATCTGAAGAATGGGATCTGATTCCCTCTTCACGAGTTCATTTCATCCTTTATGAATTTTGCTGGTCTTGGGTTCGCACAAGTCGTGCCGAACTCATACATCCATCTAATCTCTTTAATTGCCATATGCCATGAGGTCGGAGTTACTCCTGGTCTCAACTTCTTTTTCGCTTTTTTCACCCTTACCGGTTCGAAAGAGCCCGATTTGTGACAATTAAATAAACGGACCAATCACCCTATCATCATCAAAACCCCTTCGAGCAACAAGGGATGGCACGACAAATTGATCTTTGTCCGAGGGACCGACCTTCAACTTCTTCCTCGTTGGGCTCACCCTGAGGACCCTATCGCCAAAGTACTAAATTTTCCGAAGGGTCGAACCGACGCCTTCAAGACTTTTTTTTTCCAGAAAATAGAGCAAGACTGAGTGGATCCTGATGGTTCTATCCAGTGAAGGTTGGTTATACAAACATGGATGTAAGTATTTCCCTTCATATTGATCGATTCCCCTTTAACTTTTTATCATTTGCCTCAGATGCCTCGTATCTTAACTTGTTTTCTTCTGTGCAGTGACAATTTTCAAACCTGAAGGGACCGCTGAGTTCCTAGCTCTTGCTTCAACCGAACCTATCCATCTGCCGGTAACCAATGATGTCCATGTCGAAGAGACCATTCCCATTACCGAGTTATTCGTGGGGTCCACTTCAAATCCCGATCCCTCATCCACCAAAAAGGTGGCTTTAAAGATGAGCCAGGCAGAGAAGGCGGCCTTTTTGAAGAGGTCCAAGAAGGTATCTAAACCTCCTTCAAAGGTCCCCACCAAGGTCGTCCTTCCAACGGTAGAGTCTACCCCTCCCCCTCCTGCTCAAATCACTGTACTCGAGGACTCGGAGGATACCGAAGAGGTTCCTTCGAGCCTCGACCAAAAAAGCCGTGACTCGCCCGGGACCCCGAGCCATCACCCTCCGAACAATGAGTTATTGAGGCTGATTCCATCACTGCTGCCACTCCCCTTCGCGAGCGAGCTCTTCTCAAGGAACGCCAACCACTTGCTGGCCGAAGAGTCCTTCGGACGTGTTTCCTTTCCATCTGTTCGATTAGTTCTAGCTTTCGGGCGATGACGAATGATTCAGAGGATTCATTTCCGAGGATTATCTGGTGTCGTACATCCGGGCCCAATGCCAGGTGAGTCCTCGGCCTTTTATTTCCTAATTGAGTCTGTGATTTCCCTAGTTGATATGTATGCTTATTGCAGGCCAATGCCATCCTTACTCGGGCCATCCCTCCATTAGCCAGAACCACAAAAAAGGAGATTCAGCAGGGAACATAGATACTGTTGCTTGAGGCTAAGGTTCGGGGTCTGACCTCGGATCTGAAGACTGAAAGGGATCGTCATGCGGGGACCCAAAATAAGGTCACCCATGCCCAACGTCAGGCCAAAAAACTGAAAGAATAATATTCCTTACTTCAACAGGAGTTCGTCGGTCTTAAGGGTCATGCTAAGAAGCTGATCGAGGAAAAGGAGCACCTGGCTTTGGAGGTCAAGGATCGGGAAAAGGCAATCGACTCCATCGCCGAGAAATATGCTGAGAATTTCACTAAGATGAGGTACCTAATGAAGGAGAATACTACCCTAACAGCCGAAACCGACTCCTTTCCAGAAAAGATCTCAGAGGCCAAGCAGCAGGCAATTGCCGAGTATGAGGAGTCCAAAGCTTTGAACGATAAGGTCATGGCCCAATTTGGGGAAGGGTGTGAAACTTATCGGGAAAAGGCTAAGGTAAAGCTGATGGCCGCGGGGCTCGACATCTCCCTTCTCTACTCATCAGACGACGAATTTGAGGCTGAAGCCGAAGACAATCCTCCTCCTGTATAACTCTTTTTAGGACTTATAATTTCTTGCAACTGTTGTTTCCCACCCGAATTGTAAGCGATCGGGTTTTGTAAAAATATCCAAGTATGAATGAAATATTATCTTTGTTTGTAATTTTTCTTTTCTCAGTTTTGTAATTTACCCGATCGGTGAGACCGATGCATGAGTTCCTTAGTTGTCATCTCGATTAGTTTTGCTTGTGACTTTTATCGAACAGTTAAGTCATTTCTGACTGTCTGGTCAATTTGTGTCTGAAGCTTACAAGATCGAATTTATGACTTTATCGATCAGTTATACTTGTGGCGTTTATCAATCAGTTAAGTTTTTTCAGACTGTCTGATCGTTTTACGCTCGAAGTTTGTCTGATCGGATGTGTAACTTTGTCAATCAGTTATACTTGTGACTTTTTCTGATCAGTTAGGTCCCTTCGGACTGTCTGATTAGTTAATGTCCAAAGCGTCTCTGATTGGTAAAGTAGTGCAAATTTAAACGAAGTACAAGAATTTCTCAAAGAGAAGTGTTTATTCCATTGATAAATTGCATAAATTACATAATTAAAGGGAAGAAATAGACATGCATTTACTGGTAATATTTTCTAAGTCTTCCAGCATGCCATGTATTCTTTACCTCAGACCCATCCATTGCTCGAAGCCGGTAAGTCCCTGGCTTCGGCGCATCCACTATCTCATAAGGCCCCTCCCAGTTAGGCATTAGCTTGCCTGTGTTTTGGGGGGGTTGATGCCTCTGCTTCTCGAAGCACAAAATCTCCTACCTCGAACCTTCTCAGCTTCACCTTCTGATTGTAGTGTCGGGCTGTTCTCTATTGATAAATAGACAACCTCAGCATGGCCGAGTCTCGGGCTTCATCCAATAGGTCTAAATTTTTTTTCAGACCTTCATCGTTGTATAGTTCTTTGTACTGACTGACCCGAAGAGTGGGGGACCCGATCTCCACTGGTATGAGTGCATCGGTCCCGTAAGCAAGTCAGAAAGGAGAGTCCCTAGTGGTTGTTCTCGAAGTTGTCCAGTATGCCCACAAAACGCTGAGTAGTTCCTCAGGCCGTCGACCTTTTAGCTCATCCAATCTTCTTTTTATTCCGTTGAGCAAGGTTCGGTTGGTCACTTCTACTTGACCGTTTGATTGAGGGTGAGAAATTGAAGTCTTCCGGTGCTGAATCCCCAATTCTTTCATAAAACTTTTGAATTTTGAACCCACAAATTATCTGCCATTGTCCGAGAATACTGCTATCGGAATGCCGAATCGATACACTACTCCTTCTTTTAGGAATTTCAGGCATTTTTGTTCGGTGATCTTATGTAGTGGTTTGGCTTCTACCACTTCGTCATGTAGTCAATAGCCACTATTATAAAACTGACTTGCCCTTTATCCTTCGACAGAGGTCCCAGGACGTCGATTCCCCATACTGCGAAGGGAATCAGTGATAGAACTGAGAAGAGCTCTTCGGGTGGTTGATGTGGGATATTACTGTTCAGCTGACACTTGGGACATCTTTTGAAGAGTTCCTTGGCTTCTGCGTAGATGGTCGGCCAGTAATACCCTTGCCTCAAAATTTTATGTGCCAGGGACTTGTCCCCCATGTGATCCCCGCAAATCCCTTTGTGTACCTCCCGAAGTGCATAACTCGCTTCTGATGGTGTTAAACACTTGAGTAATGGAGACCTGAAGGCCCTTCGGTATAGATCTCCATCGATGAGTACAAAGTTTGAACTTTTGTGCTTGATCTTCCTTGCTAGAATGCGATCCGAAGGCAGAACCCCATCTGCCAAGTAGAAGATGTAAGGTGTGAGCCAGCAGTCCAGCCGATCCACACATAGTGTCTCCTCTTTCGGAACACTTGGCTGCTCCAATATTTCTAGATACACCGAGCTGCTAAAGGAACTTGCTTCGGTAGTTGCCAATCGAGCCAAGGCATCTGCTATTGTGTTGTCGGATCGATCCACTCCCTGACAGCTGACCGAGCTGAAGTATGTCAGTTTATTTTTCATTTCGGCTAAATACTTCGTCATTCTTGCCCCCCGGGCCTCGTACTCCCCCGATATCTGTTTGATGACCAACTGCGAATCACTATAGATGACCAGATTTTGTACTTCTAGGCTTCGGGCCAATTTCAACCTGGCTAGAATGGCTTCGTATTCTGCTTCGTTGTTGGTCGCTTTGAACTAAAACCGAATTTCTTGTTGGACTTTGAACCCTTCGGGGCTTGTCAGTATGACCCCAGCTTCGCTGATGTCTGATGTTGACAAGCCATCAATATATAGCATCCATGAAGTCTTTATGTGTTGCGTTTCGGTCACTGATCCCACATCTGGTTCTGAGAACGAACATTCCACGACGAAGTTTGCTAATGCCTGCCCTTTGATTGCTGTTCAGGGTTGATACTCCAGCGCAAACTGTGTCAGTTCCATTGCCCATGCTGCCAATCTTCCCGAAACCTCTGGTCGATGTAAAATTTTCTTCAACGGCTGATCCGTGTATACCACCACCACCCGACCCTGGAAATAATGCCGAAGTTTCCTGCTTGCTATGATTAAAGCGTAAACGAATTTTTCCAAGTTCGGGTATCGAATTTCTGCGTCTCGAAGCACGTGGCTGACGTAGTATACCGGGAACTGATTTCCCTCTTTGTTTCAAACCAATGCTGCTTCTACTACCATCGAGCTTGCTGCCAAGTACAGATATAGAGGTTTCGAAGGGATTGGTTTCATCAGTAGTGGTGCCGAAGACAAATATTGTTTGATCCCTTGGAACGCGTCTTCGCATTCCGAAGTCCACTGGAAGCTTTTTTCGTTCTTGGGCCCTTTTAAGGTGTCAAAAAATGGAAGGCATCTCTCAGCTGATTTGGAGACGAACCTTCGAAGAGCCGCGATCTGACCTGTCAGTCTCTGCTCATCCTTATAAGACTTCAGAGATCTCATATCCAGGACTGCCTGGATTTTCTCTGGGTTTGCTTCTATTCCCCTTTTGCTAACCAAATATCCGAGGAATTTTCCCGATCCCAAACCAAACGTACATTTAGTCGGGTTCAACCTCAGCTTGCGTCTTCTGACCATCTCAAAACAGTTCTCTAGGTCTTCGATATGATCACGGACTAACATGCTTTTTACGATCATGTCGTCTACGTAGACCTCCATACTCCTCCCCAATTATTTCATGAACACAAAATTCATCATCCGCTGATAAGTTGCCCCGACATTTAGTAGCCCGAAGGTCATTTTCTTGTACGCGTATATTGCCCGATGTGTGATGAAGCTGGTCTTCGGGATATCTTCTTTACTCATTGAAATCTGGTGGTATCCTAAGAATTCATCCATGAAACTTAGCATACCGTATCCCGAAGTGGCGTCTATCAATTGATCTATGTTGGGCAAAGGGTAGAAATCCTTCGGACATGCCCTGTTCAAATCCGTGTAGTCGATGCACAACCTCCACTTCCCGTTCTGCTTTTGGACCAACACCACATTGGCTAACCACTCCGGGTAATCAATCTTGAAGATCAAATCGGCCTCCAGAAGTTTGGCAATCTCTTCGTCGATTATTTTTTGCCTTTCGGGGGCGAAAATTCTTCGCTTTTGTATAACTGGTTTCTTGCTTGGGTCTATGTGTAATCTTTGTAGGGCCACCGATTCACTTACCCCTGGCATATCGGTCGGTTCCCATGCGAAGATGTCGGCGTAGACTTGGAGTAACTCTATCAATTCGGTCCTGAAAGGTTCTCCTAACCCTGACTCGATCTTAATCAATTTTTCTATCTTTCCTTGCACCAGCTCTACATTTTCGGTTTCTTCGACAGGAAGAGTGAGCGGTTCTGTGCTACCATCAGCGAATGGGTCGATCTCAATGGCCATTTTCTATTTCTGCTTACTAACCCCGACCCCTGAATAAATCAAACTGTTCCGATAGCACCTTCGGGCTATATCTAAATCTCCTTTTACCTCCTGGATCCCGTTCTGTGTTGTAAACTTGATTTTGAAGTGGGGTATGGATGTTACTGCTTGCAGGGCTACCATGGTTGGCCTTCTGAGGATCGCATTGTATGCCGAATCTACTTGTACGACTAAAAATCTGACAATTATTTCGACCTGATTGGGTGCGGTGCCGAACTTGACTGGTAGTTCAATGGTGCCTGACACATATACTGGGTCTCCACTAAAAACATACAAGGGTCTTTCCCCTCCCAGATCCATCTTCTTTCCTTGTAGGTCCTGACTCTAGTAGGCATGAGTATATAGGATGTCGACCGAGGACCCGTTGTCTGTCATCATCCGTTTCATATAAACTATCCCGACCTGAGCCATTATCACTAGTGCGCCGTCATGTGGCTCGATGAGATCTGTCGGGTAATCCTCATCCGTGAATGAGATAGACGTTCCAAGATATGCCCGATCTTTTCTGGTAGTCGACCCCGTAACAGATATCACTGCTCCCAAATGCCTACTTCTTTTCCTTCCCGATACCTGTCCGACGGAACCCCTCGAAATGACATCGACTATGCCTCGGGCGGGAGGGTTCTGCGGAGGCTTGGTATCCTGATCGTGGTAGTTGCTTTCTTATCTGGGCGCTACTGTGGTACTCCGACCGGCTACATACTGTATCAACTGTCTGTTTTAAACATTTTTCTCTATTAAGTCCATCAGGTTGGTGCATGCTTCGGTCGAGTGTCCGGTACTCTGATGGTATTCGCAATACTTGTCCCGACCCCTCCTTCCGGGTTTGGTTCGTCTTGGGCAGGGTTTGTAGAAGGGTTGATTCTTCATCTCCTCCAAAATCTTCGAACGACCCGCAATAAGGGGGGGGTATAGACCTTGTTGACGTTACTGTTGGGCAGTGGAGGCCGGTTACTTCCTGACCCTCCTCCGTTGTAGCTTTTATTTTTCGGTCTGTCCGATCTCCACTGGTTGTTGTCCGAACGCTGCTAACTTAGTTTGTCTCAGTCCTTTGACTTCTCATACGACTGAGAGTGTGGTTTAAAATTGCCCAAAGCTTCTTCTATCGCGATAAACCCTTCAGCCCGATGGAAGGCCTCGGTCCGATCTACCGGAGGGTTGATCATCAAATCTTTTACCAGCTTCTTCGACCTCCCGATGTCTAGACTTGTTGTGAAGAATCCCAAGGCTTGTGGAGAATTCAACTCTGCTACCGATCCCACCACCTCCCGAAATCTTTTAACATACTGGCCTAGGGTCTCATTTGATTTCTGTCGAACCTGCATGAGGGACGCTGTGATCTTTCTTCGTCTTCGGTTGCTTCCGAACCGAGCATGGAACTTTTCTCAAAGATCGTTCCACGACCCTATTGATCCTGCTGCCAAGGTCCCCATCCACTCCCTGGCACTCTTCTTAAGAGTTGTAGCAAACATGTGATATTTGGCTGCATTCGAATGCCTATAGTACGACATCAGCCGGTCGTATCCATCCAAGTGGTCATAAGGGTCTCCCAGTCCGTCATATGTCTCCATCGGGGGCATCTTCCTTTTTGGATCGGCTGTCACCTGATTGATTTCGAACGAAAAGGGGGATCCTAGGCAGGCCGAAGACGTCCCCATCGAGTTTTTTGCCCCCAACAATTTTTCTAGTTCTGCCACTCTTCGAATGAGGGGGTCGGATCCTTCTTTCCGGGGGGACGATTGGGGTCTGAACCTCCCGTAATCAAGAGACGCGTCCCTCTTCGTCTGGCCAGATCTGCCTGGATGTTCTGATCTGTGTTCTACCGAACGGCTTCTTCTTCTGCCCCTGCCGTCTCGAGAGCGGCTCCTGTGCCTGCTCTATTCTCTTCTTGCCTCTCCTCTTCGAGGTGACCGGGATCGGCTTTGATTCCTACGCCTTTTAGAACACGCTTCTTGGTCCCCGACCATGTTGGCAATCTATTTCTCTAGTTCTTCCTGCTGCAGCCGGAGTGCCAACATGGCATCTTTGTTCTGCTCCAATTTCTTCTTCAGGAGAAACTCTCGCTGGTCTCGGCTACCCTCTTTTATGCCTCACGAGGGCCCGAGAGTGACTCTCATCAGCCTGAATCACTGAATGAGGGGTGTGTTGACTACCGTGGAAGAGCTTTCGCCGAAGATCTGGAACCGGTATCTCTTCTACCTCCGGAATTTTAGACCTCAATCGATCCTTCACCGACCCCCGCACCTGTGTGGTCTGGTGTGACTGATGGGTCTTCTCCTTTTCCGGTACGGAGACGTTATTTCCTTTACTCACCATAGCCTGTCGCCGAAAAATGTTTGTGATTGCCAGAAAAAGCACTAGCCCCTCCTTCTAGTGCCAATGTTAACGCCAAGTTTCGTCCACGCGTCTAATCACAGAATTCACACGCTGAAACCTGCACAATAACAGATCACACAGAAGCTTGACAACCGTGCCGCCGGGGATAGCTCCGGTGTGAGAATAAGTACAGGCCGTTCACAAGGTTTAACAATGGAGGCTTAAGTGTTTAGTGCTCAAAAGTGGGTATTACCTGTTAATTGTAACCTTGGCCTGATATTTATAGTACTCTCACTGCCTTAGCCCCCTTCTCCGAGTTGGAATAGGACTCCTAAATATGGTAGTTACTATATTTGGATCCAACACAATCTCCTTAAAAGGTGCAAGTGGAATCCCTTTCCAACACTACCTTTGGAGTTGCCTTGTTGACATATGATTAGGGTTAGAACCCTTAACCACGTAATCCCCTTATTACGCCCAACTCTGCATATGGGCCTGCTCAAATTCCCAAGCCCAACCCCCCAGTCATCATAGAACATCGGTTTGGGCCTCAGCCTAAAGGGACCGAGGACCCGACCCCGATCTCTCTAACCTCCACCAGGCCCCGACCTAATGGGCTCGAGTTAACCGACCCCGACCTTCCACCACTTTCGCCCCGAGCTCCTTGGTCCCGGCCCAAGCCTTCAGCCCACAAGAGGGTCAGTGAAACACTCCCAAACAGCTACTTTGCTTTTGCACGAGATCCATTGCCTTTCTAGTTTGAAATAACACATCAATTTTGAACATGGAGAGAGAGGAATTGAGCTCAACTACTTTGTCAAAGAGAAACTAAATGGTTTTCTCATTTTTCTGCTATAGTTTTAGAGTATCCTTCTTATGCTTTTAAAATGATTGTAAGAAAATTTAATCCCTTTTATGAAGACGAAGAGACATATCTGTGAACGTACTCTGCAATTGCTTAATAAATTTGCTCCCTATGTCTCCAGGAATTTGTTTTGCTGCAAAGGTAATGTTGGATATCTTCTCAAACAAATCTTTTGAATTTCATATGAACTTTTGGTCAAGTCGATGACTTTCCAAGATTGGGATATCAGAGTTTGTTTTCTAACTCTGATAGAGATTGTCAAGGGTAATTTATATATCAAAGAATTCATTCTTGGAGGACGATGGGATATCGAAGGGAACATTTGGTTTGAATTTTGGATCTTGAGAATTTGGAACTGAGGTATGGACAGGTGATTTAGTGGATGAAACACTTGAGAAAATTTTGGTTTCATCAATCGTAGAGTTCTGATACTCTACGATTGAACGCTCTATGACATGAGATTTTTTTAATAGAAACAAATTTAGATGAGTTTTGAATGAATGAATGAGGAATGGAAATACCTTCAGGATTTCTATATGCTTTGTAGTGACGTTGGGAAATTATGGACTATGAGTTTGAGATTAGGAAAACTAGTGTAGCACTAACGAATGAAGCTTTAGTCTCCCAAGGAAATTGATTTCAGTAATGGCATCGATGGGAAGAAGTAAAATTATTGTACACTCTCAGGGTCATACAGAGTGGTGCTTCTATCCATTTCTAAGTCATCAAAACTGTTGAATAATTCTTCTATGGTCATTGAAACCACTCACATCTTTCAATCACCATATCCAATCCATGTTTCAGGCAATTGAGATATTCAGATCTTTTATCCATTCTAACACTATTGGCCTTCTAATTCCTTGAGATGTTGACGAAATTGAGGGAGGTGAAACAGAATAACCAATGGGTTACTTCCCCTCAGAATTAGGTTCTTCAAGTTTTATTATTGTTGGATCAAAAAGAAGCTTTGGGGCTTCAGAGGGATTTGACTTAGATGAATCTCTAATCCTCATTTCTCTTTTCTTTTTCTTCTTTTTATTTTTCTTCTCCTTCTTATTTCTTTCCTTTTTCTTCCCTTTCTTAGGCTCAAGGCTTGAATCATTCACAACCTTTTCATCTTTAGATTCTTTTGGTTCTATCTTAGCAGCCATCTCAGCCATAACTTCTTAAGTAGCTTCTACAAGCTCTGGCTTAATAGCAGTCTCAGTCAAAATATCTTCATTAACTTTCACAGGCTCTGACTCATCAACCGTCTCAACCATGACATCTTCTTCCTGAGGCTCAGGTACAAAAACAATCTCAGCTGATTCTTTATCACTGATGGATTCATGTACATAAATCATTTTCTTCCCTTTGATCTTTCTTATGAGTTCAGGAGACTCATTATTTTCTTCATTATTAAGATTTATGATTTTGGGAGGCATGAATTCTTCATCTTGGTTATTAGATTGAAAGGGGGTCTTCTTTTGTTGATGGAGTCTTACACTCTGTCTCCTTGGAATGGGCTTAAAGATAAGTGTGATTGAGTCTTCTTTATCCCTCTTCTCAGAAATAGAGAGACTTTTCTGAGTGTCTTTGGGAGTATCTTTTTCAAGATAATCAACTTTCTTCTTCGTTTTTAAAGGAATTCCAACAGTAGAGACATGAGTTCTACGCTCTTGAGAAGCATCAGACCCTTGAGATGATCCTTCTTCGATTACATTTACCCTTATTTTCCCTTTTTATGGCTTTGGAACTTCGTTGCTACCATCTTTTGATTGGCGAGACTTCTTGTTCTTCATCGGGCACTTTTTCTAATTATCAAACAACTTTGGAGTCATTATTTTGTTTATATTAAGGGGCTCATCTTCTTCATCCCTGTTTTTGTTCTTCAGCTTCATCAGAATGATACCGACAAATCTCCCATAAAATAACTTAGAAAAAGGCTTATCTGCAACCTTTCTCTTCTTAGCATCTTCGATCCATTTGGCTAACCAATCAATCAATATGGCGCCAAAGTTGATTTTCTTCTTCATGACGATTACTGTTATGATTTTCATCTGCAACTCATTTACAATATCTTTGCATATAATACAATTGCCAACAATTTTGGAAAGAAATTTAAAATGTTGAGCAAAATATTTTGTTTAAATTCCTTTGAGCTGTGTGTTTTTCTGATAACCCATTAACTGAATTCATTCTTCAGTGTTTATTTCTTCAAAGGAGGAAAGACCTTGACTGTTAAATCCCAAGTAGTGGTTGATGTTAGTGATAAGTAGGTTTTATACCTACTTATCTGGTATCTTTTACTTGAATTAGTTGCTCAAACTCATGTTTCTTAGTTACTTTTCATACATTTTGTGATGCCCCCAAAATAGGTATACATCACTCATTCCGAGTTGCTAAATATATGGTACATAAATCAAATACAAACTTCTTTTATACAATACGGCAACAACGTAGCTTAGAGTTTTTACACGAATATTATCTCATAGACAATATTCAAACTCAAATGAAGTCATCATTACATTTATTATCACACCATTTCATAAAATATTGAGGAATACTATAGTCACCATGTAAGACCCCAACTTTTTAATGAATAAAATTGAATTTTCTCTATTTATTAGTGTGAATAATAAAGTGTTAATTTAATATAATACTTTGGTTATGGGTGAAATGTGTAAATTTTGCAAAATAAGCAAGTGGTTATAAAATATTCATTGTGTCGGGGAATATTTGTTTGGTCGTGGAATATTCTTTGTCCAAGTTGTTTATTATGGTTACTATCTTTGATTGTATCCATGTTTTGATCGTTATTCTTGAATTTTGCTTCATAATTGATTATTATAAGGTATTTTTGAACTTGGATAAACTAAAGTACGAATCCCTAATCTTTGATCTTTTATCTCACTAGATTCGTTTTCTTTAAGATATTTCTCATCATCCTCAGTCCTAAATGATGATATTACTGAATATCTTTGGCCTATAGTGCAAAGATGAATGATTAACTGATGAATATCTTTGGTCTGTAGTGCAAAGATGAATGATTACATAATGAATATCTTTGGCCTGTAGTGCAAAGATGAACATGTGTTGAGATGAACATGACCAACTGGTGATACAAATGAATATCTTTGGCCTGTAGTGCAAAGATGAATATTTGATTCAAGATGTCTATTGATTGATGCTACAGGGATAAAATATTGATGACGAACTTTAAAATCTTAGAAGATAGAAGAATTCTTTCTCTACTTGACTCTTCTAATGGATTGCTGTTCCGATGCAGTTGTTGATCTAAAACTTGTTGTCTATTATATTTTATCAAATTTTCCCTGTTGAAGACTAATGATAAATTGTTGTATATTATCTAAGTCATAATATTCTTTACTGGGCTAGTTGAGCTCACCCTTTTCCTTTTAGTTCCATTTTCTACTTAGGATGTGAGAATATAGCAGGAACTAGCCGGGGTATGGAGTGATGGTTCAGGATAGTTGTATTATTAGTCTTCACTATTTTGTAAAATAGTGTATTAATAATTGTAATGAGGACTTCTTTTGAGTTTGTATACTCTCTATTAGACAATAGTTGTATTCAAACTCACAGTATATGTGTTGTCGTATTTTGCACGACAATTATATTACTGAAGTTGTATTTGTTTATGTACCATGTATTTGGCAACTCAGAATGGGTGATGTATACCTATTTTGGGGGCGTCACACACCATCTCGGACCGTCACTCTGTTCCCCGATTAGTCCCGGCTACGTTCTCATTTCCTGAAGAGAACAATGAAAGCCAAAGGGTGAGCTCAACTAGCCCAGTAAGAAATATTATGACTAAGATAATGCAGAATAAATTATTGTTAGCCTTCAATAGTGTTAAACTAATAAAATGCAATAAACATCAAGTTTAACTGTAGCGGAACAAACAATCCATTAGAAGAGTCAAGTAGAGCATGATATCTACTATCTTCTATGATTTAAAAAGTTTTTCATCAACTTTATCGCTGAGACTCAACTTAATAAATAAACCACATCATCAAATCATCCCTGCACTACGGGCCATGGATATTCATGTAATCATCAATGGTTATGATCATACCCATAACTGTCCATCAATGCACTACGGGCCAATGAGGACTTTTACCACATCATTTGTAACATTACGGTCATGATTATACCGAATAATCCACGGTCATAATCATACCAATCAATAGTACATCTATGCACGTAAGCCAGAGATGACTTTTATCACAATATAAGCATGAAGATGATGACAATGATATAAAAATTCAATTAAAAGAAAGCAAATAATAAAATTTTAAAGATTTATAATTTAATTTATCCAGAATTCAATAATGTCCAAATTGTCAACATGATACTCCTTTGTGGAGTAAAATTCAAGAATAATATTGTATCAAAAATGATTTGGACAACAAAGAAATCAATTTTTGTCATGACTAATTCCCCGGGTGAATAGTACCTCGTGAATAGAACTTTGTGAATAGTATCCCATGAATAGTACCGTATAAATGAATACTACTCATGGACAGTACTCCGACATGAAAAGCTTAAAATTTAACAAGAATGTGCAGAAAATATCCTTGTAAAACGATACTAGATGAAGCACAAATTTCAAGGATATTCTACTAATTTCACGGAGTATAGAAGCAATACTTTAACAAATTGATGGTATAATCAGGAATACGAGACGAAATAATATTACTCATATACTACAGAGTATGGAAGAAAATATTATTCCTTATGAATACTGAACAAAATAATATCTCTTACCTCAGAAGAAGACTGGATATTGGAATAGTGAAGTAGCAGACTTCTCTTCTTCTTTCTCTCTTTATAATTGCTCTTGTGAGTCTTAGTGAATTATAGAGAATGAAAGAAAAATGAGCTTCTATTTATAGGAAAATATAGTTTTGATAATTACACGTTTTAGGGCTCGAAATATTACAGTATAATACCTTCATATTTTCCTTCATTTTTAATTTAGTCATGCAAGTATTATCAATTTTACACCACCTCCCCTAATAGTACATGCATATGAATCAATAGTACACACATGTGAATAAATAGTTATAAGCATGTGAATTAATAGTAATTAATTGCTCATTTATCCGATTAATTACTCGATTGGTCAATATAACCTCCAGACATTCATTAGTATCGAAATAGATGTCGATTTCCACTAACACTAATAATCCCGACACAATGGAAATATCAATTTCATCTTTAATCAACACAAACTTATTCATCATTAATATTATAACTCACAATATTTAACAACCAGATCATTCCCAGGAAAGAGGGGGGTTTTCGATAAGGATTTCTCCCTAGTGGTGTGCAATTAGGTGACTAAACCTCTCCTTGACAGAACTTTCTAGACATCGTCAATATTGTAAATAATAATATGAATAACTTTGTCGTCTCAATTATTGATTTAATAATATAAAATATTATGCAGATGATACTGTGACAATAATTAAATCAATAATATGAGAGATATTATTCAGTAATTACTGTAGCAATAATTGAGTATAACTGAGTGACTTTTCACGTAAGCATCAATAATCAATACTGTGTGTTACTATGCAACCACGCGTATTACTGTACTTTTACCACCCGGTAGTTCAACAGTTGAACGGTAAAACTTTTGCTATTAATTTTTTAAAAAGATAATTCTGTCATTTTCTAACTCCGACAATAATTCCATTTGTGGAGTCCACCAATGATTGTGCCATTATACAAATATTCTCTGTTAAAAAGAATATTCCCCGACCAATCGAATATTTTATAACCACTTACTTACTTTGCAAAATTTGTAAATATTACCCACAACTATAACATTATATTAAATCCACACCATAATATTCAAAAATATATTTTGAGAAAATTTAATCTTTATTCAAAAAGTTGGGGTCTTACAACCTCCCCTTTTTATGAAATTTCGTCCTCGAAATTAGGGTGCATGCCTGGTATGTTGAAGAGGTGAGGATACCTTGACTTCATTTCAGATTCTAACTCCCAAGTTATTTCCTCAACATCGTAGTTTCTCCACAAAACTTTGACTTGAGGTATAACCTTGGAGCGTAGAATATGATCCTTCTTATCCAAGATTTTAAAAGGTTTCTCTTCATACGTTAAATCTTCCGCTATTTCATTCGGTTCTAATTCAATAATGTGGTTCGGGTCTTTCACATATTTACGTAACATAGATATGTGAAAAATGTTATGAACACGAGACATACTTGGCGGTAAGGCGAGTCTATAGGCCATAGTTCCTAGTTGATCGAGGATTAAGCTTTTTTCTCTTTCCAAATCTTGTAACTCCTTTCCATGGAGCAACACGTAACAACACATGCTCTCCAACATTGAATTTTCCACGCCTCTTCGATGAAGATCATCATAACTCTTTTGTCGATCTTGTGAGGTTTTTATACGTTGCCGGATCATTTGAATCTTTTTCGTTGTCATGCCTACAAAATTTGGTCCCAACAACGTTGCTTCACCCACCTCTTCCCAGCATACTGGAGAATGACATTTGCGTCCATACAATGCCTCGAAAGGAGTCATGCCAATACTTGCTTGATAACTATTGTTATAGAAGAATTCCACAAATGATAAGAACTTGTCCCAACTTCCTTTGAAGTCAAGGACATATAGTCTTAATAAATCTTCAAGAGTTTGAATAGTCCTCTACGACTTTCCGTTTGTTTGAGGATGATATGCCAAACTAAATCATAAATCTGTGCTCGTAGATTTTTGCAAACTAACCCAAAATCGTGAAGTGAATCTTGGGTCTCGATCAGAAACTATGGATACTGGCATACCATGCAGTCTTACAATCTCATTTATGTAAATACGAGCAAGACGTTCTAGTGAATATGTTTCCCGTATAGGTAAGAAATGAGCAGACTTGGTTAATCTATCAACAATAACCCAAATTGCATCAATTCCATGAGAAACCTTGGGAAGACCAGTAACAATATCCATGGTAATGTGCTCCCACTTTCATTCTGGAATTTCAAGTGGTTGCAATGGACCTTTTGGCACTTAATGCTCCGCCTTGACACGGTGACAACTTAAACACCTTGAGATAAACTCTATGATCTCTCTTTTCATATTGCTCCACCAAAATGTATGTCAAAGATCATGATACCTCTTGGTACTTCTGAGACAGATTACAAAAGGTGTGTTGTGCGCCTCCATCATGATCTTATACTTTAAATCAGGGTCGTTAGGAACACAAGGTCTGGAGTTGACTCGTAGTATTCCTTGTTCATCGATTCTTGCTTCCGGAATAGCACCTTCTTGTACTTTCTTCCTCATACGCATCAGCTCTAGGTCTGTAGCTTGAGCAGCTTTAACTATATCGATTAAAGCGGTTCTACTCGTATATTTGCCATCATCACATGGGTCCCTAGAGTCTTTAATTCTATCTCCATCCTTTGCAAGTCATACAAAATGGGAATTTGTGTTGACAATATCGCACTCGTTCCCGCATATTGTGACGCCCCCAAAATAGATCCACACGACCCATTCTGAGTCACCATATATCGCACTATAAAAATAAAATATAAACTTTATTTATACAACTGTTGAACTGTCGTGCAGAGTTCGACAACAGATAAGCTGTGAGTTTTAATACAAATATATATAACTCTCGTGGTGCCTTGACCACAAGACCTTACAATGGTACCTTACATAAAGGTACAGTCAATAATTGTTTTAGAAATTAAAATCTTTGGAAAATACTCAAGGAAACCTTTGTACATGGGAGGCCATGTGTCTAGGTTATGATAGATATCATATGTCCACAGAATTATCCTTGATTGACCCAAAAGTCCCCAAAGAAAAAGAAGAAGATTACTATCATCTTCTTTCCAATGGTGAGTCTTCTCTTGACATATAATTATCTCCGTTGTCTCCAAGTGAAAATTATATTTCAAATATACTCCAAGATCATATAGGTAGTGCTCGTAGATATACTCAGCAAGTGGATATGCACAACCATGTCTTATGATAACACGAGGTTGTAAGTCATTAGACATCTTGTATGATAGTGGCAAAACATCTTTCCAAAGTTGGGTTCACCTCACCCTATTCGGTTCACCAAAATTAAATATCAAATGACGTATACAATACGACACACTTATCTAAAGTTCTCAACAAAATTATTTTCATGCTATTTAGGGAGAACCTCAACAGCTATAGACCACCGTTCTATTCCCCCGTTATCCCCGCTCGACCTGGCAACACTCTTATTACCTGAAATTGTGAAGCAAAAAGGGTGAGCACAATTACCTCAGTAAAGAATATCATGACTAAAGATAATTTACATCATCAATAGCCTTCATCAGTAATAAATCAGAGATTTAGAACATATGATAGATGATAAAACTTTTTAACCATAGTTGCAACGGAACAATCAATCTATTAGAAAAGTCAAATAGACCATCAGGTCTATTATCTTTTCCATGTTAAAAGTCCACCAATAATGTTTTATCCATGTAACATCAATCAACAATTTCTGTCCACAATCATATGAATAACTCGTAATCATAATTGTGATTCTAAATTCCTCTTTGCACCCAGGACGAAGATAATTTTCATCACCTATCTTCACCTGAAACATCAAAAATTATGGTTATACCAAATCACAATTTCTGTTCATAATCATACTAATAAATTCATCTTTGCACTACGACCAAAGATATTCATTAACAATTCATCTTTGCACTACAGGCCAAAGACATACAACTGTATTTTAGAAGAGTCAAGTAGAGCATGATATATACTATCTTCTACGAATTTAAAAGTTTATCATCAATATTTTATCATTGAGACTCAGCTTACTAAATAATCCACATCATCGAATCACCCCTGCACTACGGCCAAGGATATTCGTTAATATTACAACCACGAATTATCCATGCACTACGACCAAGGATATTCATTATTATCACATCTATGAATTAATATTTCATCGCTGAGACTCAGGTCAATAATTAATCTACATCATCGAATCATTCCTGCACTACATGCCAAGAATATTCTTTAGTATCACGACCACGAATTATCCATACACTACGGGCCAAAGATAATCGTGTTTTCATCAACGGTCATGATCATGCCATAATATAATTCATCTTTGCACCCTTGATCGAAGAGAATCCATGGCCACAATCATACCAAAAACTGTCCATCAATGCACTACAGACCAATGAGGACTTTTACCGCATCATTTGTAACATTACGGTCATTATTATACCGAATAATCTCTGGTCATAATCATACCAAGTCCATCTATGCACTACGACCACAGATGACTTTCATCATAATATAAGCATGAGGATGATGACAATGATATAAGCATTAATCAAACGAAATCAAGGATAAATATTAAAGACTTTAAATTTATCCAGAGTTTAAAAATATACAAATTGTCAACATGATACTGCTTTGTGGAGTAAAATTCAAGAATAATATTCATGTACTAAAAATAATTTGGACATAAAAGAAATATATTTTTCGAATAAATAGTACCCCGCAATAGTACCCTATAAAAAATACTTCGGGAATAGTACCTCGACATGAAAAGTACCCCAAATACCCGAGTGAATAATATTCGGGTGAATAGTAACCCGTGAATAGTAATCTGACACAAAAAGTGCTTCGAATACCCGAGTGAATAATACTAGAGTGAATAGTAACCGGGTAAATAGTAACCCATAAATAGTAACCTGTAATAAAATACCAAATAAAATGATATTCCATGGCGAGTACAAAAGAAATGATATCTCATACGAGTATAATATAATATACGAAACTGTAAATGGATTTTCACCCGCCATGCGGTAATCCACGTAGACAGATCATTTCCACAATTTAATAAAGAATGGATACGAAGGATCATTCACCATGCATGTGGTAATCCATATAGACATGTTATTCTAACAGAATAATAAAGAATGGAATAACAGAAGAATTCACCAGGCATGCGATAGACCGCATAGACTGGTTATTCCAACAGAATAATAAATAATGGAACAAGGTCATGCGTAATCCGCACAGACAGGATATTCCAACAGAATAATAAAGAATGGAACCAGGTCATGCGTAATCCGCACAGACAGGATATTCCAACAGAATAATAAAGAATGGAATAACAGAAGAATTTCACCATGTATGCAGTACTTCGCAGAGACAGGTTATTCCAACATAATAATAAAGAATGGAATAACAATAGCTCTCTTCATGAATACGAAAGAAATAATACCCCTTACTATAATAATAATAATAATAATAATAATAATAATAATAATATCCCTTACCTCAGAAGAAAACTGGATACTGGAATAGTGAGGTAGCAGACTTCTCTTCTTCTTTCTCACTATAATTTCTCTCTATAATAATTGCTCTATAGCTTTAGTGAATTGGTGAAAAATAATGAAGGAATGAGCTTCTATTTATAGGAAAATATAGTTTCGATAATTGCACGTTTTGGGGCTCAAAATATTGCAGTATAATACCTTCCTCTTTTTCTTCATTTTTAATTTAGTCCCGCAAGTATTATCAAATTTGCACCACCTCCCCTAATAGTAAATAAATGTGAATCAATAGTAAATCATGTGAATCAATAGTTCTAGACATATGAAAATACGAATTACAGTATAGTACCTCCATCTATAACTTAGTCATGCAAGTATTATCAATCTTGCACCACAACCCCTAATAGTACAAGAATGTGAATCAATAGTATACACATATGAACAAATAGTTATCATCATATGAATTAATAGCAATTAATTGCTCATTTATCCGGTGAATTACCCGATTAGTCAATATAACTTCCAGACATCAATTACTATCGAAATAAATGTCGATTTCCACTAACACTAATAATCCCAACATAATGAAACTATCAATTTCATCTTTAATTAGCACGAACTTATTCATCATTAATATTATAACTCATAATATTTATCAACCAGGTCGTTCCCAGGAAAGAGGGGGTTTTTCGATAAGGATTTCTCCTTATTGGCGCACAATTAGGTGACCAAACCTCTCCTTGACAGAACTTCTAGACATTGTCAATATTGCAAATAATAATATGAATAATTTTGTCGTCTCAATTATTGATTTAATAATATAACATATTATGCAGATGATACTATGACAATAATTAAATCAATAATATGCGAGATATGATGCAGCAATTATTGTAACAATAATTGAGTATAACTGAGTGACTTCTTACGTAAGTATCAATAATCAATACCGTGTGCTAATATGCAACCACGCGTATTACTGTACTTTTACTACCAGGTAGTTCAACTGTTTTAACGGTAACACTTTCGACGTTATTTTTATAAAAAGATAATTCTGTCGTTTTCTAACTACGATAATACTACCGTTGTGGGGTCCACAAATGATTGTGCCGTCATACAAATATTCCCTATTAAAACGAATATTTCTTGACCAATCGAATACAACGAATATTTTATAAAAACTTGCATACTTTGAAAAATTTTCACATATCACCCTTAACTTTAACCTTTTATCAATTTAATCATTTACGAAAAAAAATAATTACATGAAAATTGAATACTTTTATTTCATAAAATTTAGGGTCTTACAATCTCCCCTCCTTATAAAATTTTGCCCTCGAAATTTACGTACGTACCTGGTATTCGAAGATATGAGAATACCTTGCTTTCTCTTCGGATTGTACCTTCCCGGTTATATCCTCAGTATCATAATTTTTTAATTGCTCATCTCCTGTATTTCAGATATCATTCTAGAATATATCTTCAAAACAAAGGTCAATTGACATATCATAAATTGTCAACTTATCAAGTAAAAATTTCGGCTTAGGTAAGTCACACACTAGCGAAGTATATTACTCGTCTCTTCCCTCCAAGTTCTAGACTTATATCTCCGCCAGCGACCATATCCATAAGCTATGATACCATTTGTGACGCCCCCAAAATAGGTCCACACGACCCATTCTAAGTCGCCATATATCGCACTATAAAAATCAAATATAAACTTCATTTATACAACTGTTGAACTGTCGTGCAGAGTACGACAACAGATAAGCTGTGAGTTTTAAAACAAATATATATAACTCTCGTGGTGCCTTGACCACAAGACCTTACAATGGTACCTTACATAAAGGTACAGTCAATAATTATTTTAGAAATTAAAATCTTTGGAAAATACTCAAGGAAACCTTTGTACATGGGAGGCCATGTGTCTAGGTTATGATAGATATCATATGTCCACAGAATTATCCTTGGTTGACCCAAAAGTCCCCAAAGAAAAAGAAGAAGATTACTATCATCTTCTTTCCAATGGTGAGTCTTCTCTTGACATATAATTATCTCCGTTGTCTCCAAGTGAAAATTATATTTCAAATATACTCCAAGATCATATAGGTAGTGCTCGTAGATATACTCAGCAAGTGGATGTGCACAACCATGTCTTATGATAACACGAGGTTGTAAGTCATTAGACATCTTGTATGATAGTGGCAAAATATCTTTCCAAAGTTGGGTTCACCTCACCCTATTCGGTTCACCAAAATTAAATATCAAATGGCGTATACAATACGACACACTTATCTAAAGTTCTCAACAAAATTATTTTCATACTATTTAGGGAGAACCTCAATAGCTATAGACCACCGTTCTATTCCCCCGTTATCCCCGCTCGACCCGGTAACACTCTTATTACCTGAAAAAAATTGTGAAGCAAAAAGTGTGAGCACAACTATCCTAGTAAAGAATATCATGACTAAAGATAATTTACATCATCAATATCCTTCATCAGTAATAAATCAGAGATTTAGAACATATGGTAGATGATAAAACTTTTCAACCATAGTTACAGCGGAACAAGCAATCCATTAGAAGAGTCAAATAAACCATAAGGTCTATTATCTTCTCCATGTTAAAAGTCCACCAATAATGTTTTATCCATGTAACATCAATCAACAATTCATGTCCACAATCATATGAATAACTCGTAATCATAATTGTGATTCTAAATTCCTCTTTGCACCCAGGACGAAGATAATTTTCATCACCTATCTTCACCTGAAACATCAAAAATTATGGTTATACCAAATCACAATTTCTGCTCATAATCATACTAATAAATTCATCTTTGCACTACGGCTAAAGATATTCATTAACAATTCATCTTTGCACTACAGGCCAAAGACATACAACTGTATTTTAGAAGAGTCATGTAGAGCATGATATCTACTATCTTCTACGAATTTAAAAGTTTATCATCAATATTTTATCATTGAGACTCAGTTTACTAAATAATCCACATCATCGAATCACCCCTTCACTACGGCTAAGGATATTCGTTAATATCACAACCACGAATTATCCATGCACTACGGCCAAGGATATTCATTATTATCACATCCATAAATTAATATTTCATCATTGAGACTTAGCTCAATAATTAATCCACATCATCGAATCATCTCTGCACTACAGGCCAAGGATATTTTTTAGTATCCCGACCAAGAATTATCCATGCACTACGGGCCAAAGATAATCGGGTTTTCATCAACGGTCATGATCATGCCATAAAATAATTCATCTTTGCACACTTGGCCGAAGAGAATCCATGGTCACAATCATGCCAAAAACTGTCCATCAATGCACTACAGGCCAATGAGGACTTTTACCACATCATTTGTAACATTATGGTCATGATTATACCGAGTAATCTCTGGTCATAATCATACCAAGTCCATCTATGCACTACGGCCACAGATGACTTTCATATTAATATAAGCATGAGGATAATGACAATGATATAAACATTAATCAAACGAAATCAAGGATAAATATTAAATACTTTAAATTTATCCATAGTTTAAAAATATCCAAATTGTCAACATGATACTGCTTTGTGGAGTAAAATTTAAGAATAATATTCATGTACTAAAAATAATTTGGACAGAAAAGAAATATATTTTTCTGGTAAATAGTACCCCGCAATAGTACCCTATGAATAATACCTCGTGAATAGTACCTCGTGAATAGTACCCCGATATGAAAAGTATCCCAAATACCCGAGTGAATAATATTCAGGTGAATAGTAACTTGTGAATAGTACTCCGACACGAAAAGTGCCCCGAATACCCGAGTGAATAGTAACCAGGTGAATAGTAACCCATGTATAGTAACTCCTAAATAAAATACCAAATAAAATGATATTCCATAACGAGTACAAAAGAAATGATATCTCATACGAGTATAATAGAATATACGAAACTGCAAATGGATTTTCACCCGCCATGCAATAATCCACTTAGATAGATCATTTCCACAATTTAATAAAGAATGAATACGAATGATCATTCATCATGCATGTGGTAATCCACATAGACAGGTTATTCCAACAGAATAATAAAGAATAGAATAACAGAAGAATTCACCAGGCATGCAATAGACCGCACAAACAGGTTATTCCAACAGAATAATAAATAATGGAACAAGGTCATGCGTAATCCGCACAGACAGTATATTCCAACAGAATAATAAAGAATGGAACCAGGTCATGCGTAATCCGCACATGTAAGATATTCCAACATAATAATAATGAATGGAATAACAGAAGAATTTCACCATGTATGCAATACTTCGCATAGACAGGTTATTCCAACATAATAATAAAGATTGAAATAACAATAGCTCTCTTCATGAATACGAAAGAAATAATACACTTTACTATAATAATAATATCTTTTACCTCAGAAGAAAATTGGATACTGGAATAGTAAGGTAGCAGACTTCTCTTCTTCTTTCACGCTATAATTTATCTCTATAATAATTACTCTATAGCTTTAGTGAATTGGTGAAAAATAATGAAGGAATGAGCTTCTATTTATAAAAAAATATAATTTTGATAATTGAACGTTTTGGGGCTCAAAATATTACAGTATAATACCTTCCTCCTTTTCTTCATTTTTAATTTAGTCCTGCAAGTATTATCAAATTTGCACCACCTCCCCTAATAGTAAATCGTGTGAATCAATAGTAAATCATGTGAATCAATAGTTCTAGACATGTGAAAATACGAATTACAGTATAGTACCTTCATCTATACCTCCATTTTTAACTTAGTCATACAAGTATTATCAATCTTGCACCACCACCCCTAATAGTACAAGAATGTGAATGAATAGTACACACATGTGAACAAATAATTATCATCATGTGAATTAATAGCAATTAATTGCTCATTTATTCGGTAAATTACCCGATTGGTCAATATAATTTCCAGACATCAATTACTATCAAAATAAATGTCGATTTCCACTAACACTAATAATCCCAACACAATGAAACTATCAATTTCATCTGTAATCAACACGAACTTATACATCATTAATATTATAACTCACAATATTTAACAACCAGGTCGTTCCCAGGAAAGAGGGGGCTTTTCGATAAAGATTTTTCCTTATTGGCGCGCAATTAGGTGACCAAACCTCTTCTTGACAGAACTTCTAGACATTGTGTAAGACCCCAACTTTTTAATGAATAAAATTGAATTTCCTCTATTTATTATTGTGAATAATAAGGTGTTAATTTGATAAACTACTTTGGTTATGGGTGAAATGTGCAAAATTTTCAAAATAAGCAAGTGGTTATAAAATATTCATTGTTGTCGGGGAATATTCGTTTGGTCGTGGAATTTTCTTTCGGGAAATATTCGTATGACGGCGCAACCATTTGTGGGCCCCATAACAGAATAAATGATGGATAAAGAAAAAGATAAATTTGAATTTTTATAAATAAAGGCATAATCGTTACCGTTAACACAGTTGGAATACCCGATGGGTAAAGTAAATAATACGCGTTGTTGCACAGTAGCACACGGTATTGCACAATAATTTTGAATTATTGATTCTTACGTAAGAAGACACTACTCAATAATTGTTACAGTAATTACTGTTCAATATTTTATTTTATTAATTCAATAATTGCTACGTTGATATTTTATATTATTGTTGTTCAATAATTGTCACTACACAGTATTTTCCATTATCAGATCAATAACTCATATTATTTGAATAATATTATTAGATAGTATTATTGGCAATGTCTAGAAAGTTCTGTCAAGGAGAGGTTTGGTCAACTAATTGTGCGCCAATAAGGAGAAATCCTTATCGGAAAGCCCCCTCTTTCCTGGAAACTGCCTGGTTGTCATTATTGTAATTCTGTAATATTATTTGTGAATAATTAATTATTGATTTATATGATAAGAAAATATTTATTTGATGTGGATATAAACGATAGATTTATTTACGTGGTTATAAATGAAGGAATTAATGTTGAGGTGTTTTATCAGTATTTTGTCAGATTGGAGGTATTAAAATATCAAATCGGTGTTCTTAAAGCTCTATTGCGTGAGTTGTAGTTTTAATTCGACCGTTGGATCGTTGTAATTTTTGGATATGTTATACATATATAAGTTGAGTATATATCCACAAATTTTGAACCGTTAAAAATGAACGTATGATTTGTTATTAATTTTAAAAGTTGTTAAAAATCACCCGTTTATGGATTTCGGATATTTTCTGTCTGGAATTTGGAAAAACTTAAAGTTACAAAGATGTAGAGAATTCGATTTCGTGTGGAATGGACATAAAATTCGTATTTTTCTGATAAACGGGCTATTTTCTATGAATTATTGAAGTTTCGGAAAATAAAATGATTTTTATTAAAATTGGGTGGGACCTACTTTTGGTTGGTGTTGAATACACATGGGCTGCTATTTTTCTTCTAAAATGGCTGCTCATCAATTCAATTGAAGCATGCGTTGAGATTTAAAAAGAAATAATAATATTTTTTTTATTTTAGTCTTCTTTAGCGTTCTAGCATTTTTCTATAAATATGCGCTTAAGTTAGAATTGAAAATCACACCAGAAACATAAGTTTTCTCTCCCTATATTATCGAGCATATTTTCGTGAGTATTTAGATACTTTGAGAGTTGTTATTCAGTGCAAGGTTCCTTCGGCTTTTCATCCGATATTCCAGTCAGAAATACTGCTCTTTTGAGGTACGGGTAGGGGTGAGCATTCGGTTATAACCGAACCGAAATTGCTATTCGGTTATAACCGAAAACCGAACTATTGATGATTTTACTATCCGAACCACAAACCGAAATTTGAAACTAACCGAATTACCGAATACCGAATTACCGAATATAAAATTCGGTAATTCAGATAATAACCGAACCTGTACTTAGAATTAAAATTAAGAATAAATCAACAGATTACAAAGTAGCTTAACTGCTCAAGTACTTGAACATAAAATAAAGTTAACTGTTTAACTGTTACCAACATTAACATCCAACAAATACAGCATAAAACAAATACAGCAACATCCAAGTTGCGAACATCCAACATCCAACATCCAACATAATCATTAACTATTACAGCAACAAGCAAGCCAACAAGGCAACAAATACAGCACTCAGCAGCAAATTAACTGTTACAGCAGCAGCAAAGCAATACAGCACGACTCCAGTCACTCCATGGGATTACTAGCAACAAGCAAATCAATTGTCATTGGATCAATTCAAGGCTATTTATAGAAAACTATGCAAATGAGCAAATCAAAGAAAACAGAATATAAATATGGCACTAGTGGAACTAAAAGTATCACAGAAAACTAGTGTAGAAGTATACACTAGTCTAAAACTAGTGTAAAAGTATACACTAGTCTAGCATGAATGAGGAGTGATACAGTCAAGAAGGGCATGTGCTCCTACTTTACAGTTGATATGTCATTGGAGAAATTCTTGCATACTGAAGACTGCTAGTAACTTCTTTACAAAACATACATATTTTGAGCTTATACTGCAAAAATTGATAACAATCAACTATTTATTTAGGAAAAGACCTTTATGTATGATATGGCACATCAAGCAACACAAAAATATCAACCAAAAACACCTACAGGAACTTATTGAGAGGCTTGAACTCTAATGGTTATCCATTGTGAGTCACAAAAGCATCGGTTTGCAGGAAAATAAGGATCAATTAGTACTGATTTTAACCTATACCTCTCTCTTTTGGAAGAATCAAATGATTACCCACATTAGAAATCATAACCCTAAGTCCTAACTAACAAAATCAGATCGAATCAAATGATTACCCACCTTAGAAATCATAACCCTAAGTCTTAACTAACAAAACAAATATACCAGTATACCACAGAAGCACAGAGGCGTAAGAGATCACTGGGCAGAGGCCGAAGGGGGAGACCGGGAGAGGGCAGAGCCGCAGAGAGCACTGGGCAGAGGCCGTCGACCGAGGCGGAGGCTGGAGAGAGGCGAAGGCTGGAGAGGGAGTAGTCGACTGTTGAGAAAGAGGCAAGCACCTGAAGCAATCAAGAAAAGCAGAATGAAGAACTGAAGATAAGGGCTACTGGGCTAGGGCAAAATGGGATCTGAACTCTGAAGACTGAAATGTCAAATGTGAAGTGAAAGTGAAAATGGACCGCCGACTGAAATTATTTTTTTAAAAAAATTAAGGTTCGGTTATTCGGGTAACCGAATAATTAGTTTTTGAAAACCGTAACCGTAACCGAATACTAAATAATAATTCGGATCTAACCAAAATTGTAAAAAAAACCGAAAAACCGAAATAATTCGTTAAAAAATTTCGGTTCGGTTCGATAATTCGGTTTTATCCGTTTTTTGCTCACTCCTAGGTACGGGGTTGTAAGGGTTATTATGTTTTTCAGTTTCGTAATTTTTCTGACCCTCAAAAATTCTGGAAAAAATTAAAATGATAATTTGATGAGTTTTCTAGATTGTGTCCAAAAATGGTGATTTTTGGATGTATAGATTAAGAGTTATTAATTTTATGCAAAAAGACTATTTTAAAAGTAAACCCTTGTAACTCCTTGTGGTTAACTCCAAAATTGGTGAAATTTTTATTGGGAGTACATGTATATAACAGAAGTATACTCTATAAATTTAGGATTTTTTGCACAAAATTATAATTTATGATAAATGTCTAAATATTCGGCAGTTTTGGCCATATAAAAAATAGTAAATGAATTTTAAAAATTCTGGGAAAAATATATGTTCAATATGGGACTATATTCTGCTAAATCCCAGAAAAGAAATATTTTTGGGACTGATTTGGTATTTTTCATGAAAATGGACTAGTTATGAGTAAATGAATTAAATATGTTATGTGAAATAAGAAAATTAGAAAATAGAATTTTGTGGCTTGAGAATCCTATATAAGGTATATGCAGATTTTTTATGAGAGTTTTGGTTATTGGTGATAAAATCTTATGATTTTGACATTTTAGGATGATTAAATGCATTAATTAGTAAAGTGTAAATAATTAAAATAAATTGTTTATAAGTTTAAGAAATGATTAAAATATTATTGTAATATTAATAATATTAGATTATGAGATTATTAAGTGATTTATAACATTTGGATTAAGGTGTTGTAAATATCGATATGGATTTTATTGTGGAATTTCTACCTTTATGTGTCGGGGTTACTATTCACGTATACTACACTATTCACGTATACAACATTATTTATATGTGACGCCCCCAAAATAGGTATACATCACCTATTCTGAGTCGCCAAATACATGGTACAGAATACAAATACAACTTAATTATACAACTGTCGTGTAAAGTACGACAAAACATAAGCTGTGAGTTTTAATACAAATATTGTCGTCTAGACAATATTCAAACTCAAATTCAATATTATTACATTTATTTTCCACTATTTCACTGAATAGTGAGGACTACTAATGCTATCATCTGGTCCGTCACTCCGTTCCCCGACTAGTCCCTGCTACGTTCTCATTTCCTGAAGAGAACAATAAAAGTAAAAGGGTGAGCTCAATTAGCCTAGTAGGAAATATTATGACTAAGATAATGCATAATATATTATCGTTAGCCTTCAACAGTGTTAAACTGATACAATATAACAACCATCAAGTTTAACTGCAGCGGAACAAGCAATCCATTAAAAGTGTCAAGTAGAGAATAAAATCTACTACCTTTTATGATTTAAAAGGTTTTTCATCACTTTTATCGTTGGGACTCAGCTTAATAAATAATCCACATCATCGAATCACCCCTACAGTATGACCAAGGATATTCTTTAGTATCACGACCACAATTATCCATGCACTACGGGCCAAGAATATTTGTGTATTCAATAATGGTCATGATCATGCCAACAATTGTCCATCAATGCACTACGGGCCAATGAGGACTTTTACCACATCATTTGTAACATTACGGTCATGATTACACCAAATAATCCCTGGTGATAATCATACCAAGTCCATCTATGAACTATAGGCCACAGATGACTTTGAACAAAATATAAACATGAGGATGATGACAATGATATAAGAATTCAATAAAACAAGTTCAAGAATTATTTTATCCAAGAACTAATAACGTCCAAATTGTCAACATGATACTGCTTTGTAGAGTAAAATTCAAGAATGCTCAGAAGAATATTTTCATGAAAAGATACTGGATGAAGCACAAATATCAAGGATATTCCACTAATTTCATGGAGTATAAAAGTCAAAACTTTAACCAACTGAGTATAATAAGGAATGGAATAACAAAAGAAATCACCAGGCATGCGATAGACCGCACAGGCAGGTTATTCCAACAGAATAATAAATAACGGAATCAGGTCCGGCGTAAAATGCACAGACAGGATATTCTAACAGAATAATAAAAACGAAATCAGGTTCGGCGTAAAACGCATAGACAGGATATTCCAACAGAAAAATAAAGACGGAATCAGGTTCGGCGTAGAACGCACAGACAGGATATTCTAACAGAATAATAAAGATGGAATCAGGTCCGGCGTAAAACGCACGGACAGGATATTCTAACAGAATAAAAAAGACGGAACCATGTCCGGCGTAGAACGCACAGACATGATGTTCCAACAAAATAATAAAGAATGAAACAACAGAAGAATTTCACCAAGTATAGGGTAGCCCGAGTATACAGGTTATTCCAACAGAATAATAAAGAATGGAATAACAGAAGTTCTCTTCATATATAAGAAAGAAATAATACTCCCTACCTTTAGAAAAACTGGATACTGGAATAGTGAGGTAACTCTTCTTCTTTCTATAATTTTTCTCTATAATAATCGCTCTAAAGCTTTTGTGAATTGGTGAGAAATGAAGGAAGAATGAGCTTCTATTTATAGAAAAAATATAGTTTCGATAATTACATGTTTTAGGGCTCAAAAAATTTCAGTACAATACCTCTAACTTTTCCTTTATTTTTAATTTAGTCATGGAAGTATTATCAAACTTGCACCACCTCCCCTAATAGTAAATAATGTGATTCAATAGTAAATTATGTGAATTAATAGTTTTAGACATGTGAAAATACGAATTACAGTATAGTACCTCCATCTATACCTCCATTTTTAACTTAGTCATGCAAGTATTATCAATCTTGCACCAACTCCCCTAATAGTAACAAGAATGTGAAACAATAGTATACGCATGTGAACAAATAGTTATAATCATGTGAAATAATAGCAATCAATTGCTCATTTATCCGGTTAAATACCCGATTGGTCAATATAAACTCTAAACATCAATTATTATCGAAATAATTGTCGATTTTCACTAACACAAATAATTCCAACACAATGAAACTATTTTTATCAAAAATATAAATTTTGAAATTTCTAAGTTTGACTTCTCCCAAAAAAGTCAACTGTTGACTTTTTGACCAAATAGTGAATTCTAGAAAAATTTGTTTTTTATAGACTATTTTTACTAATTTCATCATTCCGGACTCAAATATCACGTCCGCGTCTCCAAATTCAAATCCGAACACAACTTCAATTTTAATAACATTCATCATTAATATTATAACTCACAATATAAATTAGGTGACCAAACCTCTCCTTGACAGAACTTCTAGACATTGTAAATATTGAAATTTATTAATATGAATAACTTTGTCGTCTCAATTATTGATTTAATAAAATAACATATTATGCAGATGGTACTATGACAATAATCGAATTAATAATATGAGAGTTATGATGCAACAATTACTGTAGCAATAATTGAGTATAACTGAGTGACTTTTCACGTAAGCATCAATAATCAATACCGTGTGCTACTATGCAACCACGCGTATTATTGTATTTTTACTACCGGGTAGTTCAACAGTTAACGGTAAAACTTCTGCCGTTATTTTCATAAAGTATTTTTGTCGTTTTCTCAATCCGACAATAATTCCGTTGTGGGGGGGTCCACCAATGATTGTGCCGTTGTACGAATATTCCCTGTTAAAACGAATATTCCCCGACCAATCGAATATTATATAACAACTTGCGTACTTTGCAAAATTTGTAAATATTACCCACAACTATAACATTATATCAAATCAACACCATAATATTCAAAAATATATTTTGAGAAAATTTAATCTTTATTCAAAAAGTTGGGGTCTTACATTATGTATATGGCACTATTTACGTTTATGACACTATTTATGTATACGTTACTATGTACGAATACGGGGTACTATTTACGAATTACTATTCATGGGGTACTATTCACGATAAAATTAGTTTCTTTTTCTGACCAAATTATTGTTGATTTATGAATCTTACTCTTGAGATTAAATCTATATGTTGATCATATTGTTTTTATTATTATATATAACATTTTTATAATCCTGGTGATAACATTACTCTTTGACTTGAGTGTACAGATGGGTAGATTATTTGTGAGACCCCGAATTTTATGAATAAAGATTTAAATTTCTCAAAATATTTTTTTAAATATTATGGTGTGGATTTGATATTATGTTATAGTTGTGGGTTATATTTATAAATTTTACAAAGTATGCAAGTTGTTGTATTATATTCGATTGGTCGGGGAATATTCTTTTTGTCGGAGAATATCTGTACGACGGTACAATCATTAGTAGACCCCACAACGGAAGTATTATCGTAGTAAGAAAATGACAGAATTATAATTTTATAAAAATAATGACGAAAGTGTTACCGTTAAAACTGTTGAACTACTCGATAGTAAAAGTACAGTAATACGCGTGGTTGCATAGTAGCATACGGTATTGATTATTGATGCTTACGTGATAAGTCACTCAGTTATACTCAATTATTGTTACAGTAATTGCTGCATCGTATCTCTCATATTATTGATTCAATTATTGTTACAATATCATCTGCATAATATGATATATTATTAAATCAATAATTGAGACGGGAAAGTTATTCATATTATTATTTGCAATATTGACAATGTCTAGAAGTTCTGTCAAGGAGAGGTTTGGTCACCTAATTGCGCGCCAATAAGGAGAAATCCTTATCGGAAAGCCCCCTTTTTCCTGGGAATGACCTAGTTGTTAAATATTGTGAATTATAATATTAATGATGAATAAGTTCGTGTTAATTAAAGATGAATTGTATAGTTTCATTGTGTTAGAATTATTTGTGTTAGTGGAATCGACATTTATTTCGATAATAATTGATGTTTGGAGGTTATATTGACCAATCGGGTATTCGGGGCACTTTTAGTGTCAGAGTACTATTCATGAGTTACTATTCATGAGTTATTATTCACGAGTTATTATTCACGAGTTACTATTCACGAGTTACTATTTACGAGTTACTATTCACGGGGTACTATTCACCCGTAAGATATATTTCTTTTCGGTCCAAATTATTTTTGGATACAATATTATTCCATAAGGAGATGTGCTAATTTTTCAGACCGTTGGTTGAAGATATAATAGTAAATCAGTATGGACCGCTGGTGGAAAGTTATAATAGTGAATCAATATGGATCGTTGGTTTAAAGTTTTAATAGTAAATCAGTATGGACCGTTGCTTTAAGTTTTAATAGTAAATCAATATGGACCGTCCGTTTAAAAGTAAATCAATCTGGACCGTTCATGAATTAGCTACTATTCAGTCCATTCTCCTATAAATAGAAGTTCATTCCTTCATTATTTCTTACGAATTCACTTAAACTCTAGAGAGAGAAACTATAGAGAGAAAGAAGAAAAGTATTCTGCCACTTCACTACTCCAATATCCAGTTTCTTCTAAGGTAGGGAATATTATTTGTTGTACTCGTAAGGGGTATTCTTTCTTTCTTATTCGTGAAGAGAACTTCTGTTATTCCATTCTTTATTATTTTTTGGAATAACCTGTACACGCGGGCTACCCTATACTTGGTAAAAATTCTTTTGTTATTCCATTCTTATTATTCTATTGGAATAATCTGTTTATGCGAAGTACCGCATACATGGTGAAATTCTTCTAGTATTACATTCTTTATTATTCTGTCGGAATATCCTGTCTGTGCGTTTACGCCGGACCTGGTTCCATTATTTATTATTCTGTCAGAATATCCTGTCTGTGCGTTTACGCCGGACCTGGTTCCATTATTAATTATTCTGTTGGGAATAACCTGTCTGTGCAGTCTATTGCACGCATGGTGAATCCTTCTGTTATTCCATTTTTTATTATTCTGTTGGAATAACCTGTCTATGTGGATTACCAAATGCATGGTGAATGATCCTTCGTATTCATTCCTTATTAAATTGTGGAAATAATCTATTTATATAGATTACCGCATGGCGGGCAAAAATCCATATGCGGTTTCATATATTCTATTATACTCAGTTGGTTAAAGCTTTGGCTTCTATACTCCATCAAATTAGTGGAATATCCTTGATATTTGCTCTTCATCCAGTATCTTTTCATGGAAACATTCTTCTTAGCATTCTTGAATTTTACTCCACAAAGCAGTATCATGTTGACAATTTGGACGTTATTGAGTTCAGGATAAATTAACTTATAAATCTTTAAAATTTATTCTTGAACTTGTTTTATTGAATTGTCATCATCCTCGTGTTTATATTATGTTAAAAGTCATCTTTGGCTTACGTTCATAGATGGACTTGGTATGATTATGACCAGGGATTATTCGGTATAATCATGACCGTAATGTGACGAATGATGTGGTAAAAGTCCTCATTGGCCTGTAGTTCATTGGTGGACAGTTGTTGGTATGATTATGACCAGGGATTATTCGGTATAGTCATGACCATTGATGATTACATGAATATCCTTAGCCGTGGAGCAGGGATGATTCGATTTTATTTATTAAGCTGAGTCTCAGCGATAAAGTTGATGAAAAACTTTTTAAATCATAGAAGATAATAGATTTTATACTTTACTTTACTCTTCTAATGGATTGCTTGGTTTGTTGCAGTTAAACTTGTTTTCTATTATATTATTCTATTAGTTTAACATTATTGAAGGCTAATGATAATTTATTCTGCATTATCTTAGTCATAATATTTCTTACTGGGCTAGTTGAGCTCACCCTTTCTTTCACTGTTCTCTTCAGAAAATGAGAACGTAGCTGGGACTAGTCGGGGAACAGAGTGATGGTCCTAGATGGTGAATTAGTAGTCCTCACTATTCTGTGAAATAGTGTGATAATAAATGTAATGAGGACTCTATTGAGTGTGGATATTGTCTAGATGATAATATTTGTATTAAAACTCACAGCCTATGTTTTGTCGTATTTTACACGACTGTTGTATAATTAAGTTGTATTTGTTTTCAGTACCTTGTATCTGGCGACTCAAGATGGGTGATGTATACCTGTTTTGGGGGCGTCACAGTTGGTATCAAAGCTTAGGGATATGATCCCTGGCTAAGATGTGAGACAAGAACTAGGAGGAGAGAAACGGGGAATTCCTTCGCTAGTATGACCTACCTAAGTTTATTTGGTATTTAATTGGTCGGTCAGAGTATATGGATAATATATGACATGTTAATTAACCCTTGTTTTGTGGCAGTATTTGAAAATGGCATCCAAAAATGTTGGGATAAGGAATGAAGTACATGAAACCATTGAGTCACCAACGATCAATATCCAGGATAATGTGCAACAGGAAGACAATAATCCTCAGGTAAACAATAATACCGATGTGAAAGTAATATGCATACAAGCCAATCATGTTTGATGATAAAGCATATACTTTGTAACAATCTTATTCATTTATTAATAAAAAGTATTAATTTATTAAAGGCTTTTAATTATCTACATGATGTTGTTTTATAATATGTGATAAACCCATAGTTTTAAGCAATGCTTTTAGAATAATGATGATGATCATTCTAATGAGATCTAAATTCTTAGAAAGCTTAAAACTAAAATAGTTCCCAATCGTTGGACTACTAAATTGGGGATTAGTGAATCCGGATAGATTGGTACATACGTTGCTTGCTCATTGGATGAGGATGATTGATCTCATGATCATTTGTGTGGAGACACTAAAGCAAGTATGTAGGTGCTTATTAGAGAATAAGTTCACTGAACGTGACTCGCTAAGGAATACCTAATGGAGTTTTACTTGCATGTCAATAGGAATTCCTGTAGTGATAGTAGTACGAGTGATCCTTGGACTTGAGATCATCATAGTATCTTGTGTATGATGAGTTATACTTTGACTTATTCCTTAAGACCCTTAGGGTATATCAAAGGGTATGCTTGGGTATAATAAGTTATACATGGAGATAATGTATGATCAATAAAGAATCTACCACTTCTAGTAAAAGAAGAGAAATGTCCTATGTGATTCGATAAATGACAACCCAGTAGTCCTTGGCCAAGGCAGAATGAAATTAGAAAGAAGTTTTTAATTTGCATTATTTGGGGTTGTGCATTTAAGAATCGAAATACATATAATTAAATAAAATAAGACTTGACAGTAATTCCATGTCTTATATTTAATTGGGACATTGTATAGTGGAAGGATTGAATTGTACGGTAACTATTTACTCAAAGGTTCTTTTATGATTAATGTTGAAATCTATATTATCTGGAAAGTCGTTGATCGCTAGGGAGGCTTATCCCTATTGTAGAATAAATATTATTTATTTAAATAAATTATTAGTTTAATTTATTTATTTAAATAAGATTAGAATTGTTCTAATTGATTTATTCACAACCGGTTTAATATGGAGAACCTAAAGGGTCATACCATAAAAGGAAGAATAATTATTTAAGAAGTTAATGGCATAATCGTAATAATAAGTTAAGTATATTTAATTTAATCTATGGTGATAGAATAAATTAAATAGCTTAATATTTATTATTTAATATTTTGGAAATATTAAATATAAATTAATAAGAGGAGTCTTATTATTATTATTATTACTATTATTATTATTATTTAATTCCTAAAGGAGTTTGGGAATTAATTTAATATAAGTACTCTCATTTATTCCTAATAAGATTAGGAGGGAAAATTAGTTAAAGGAGTTTAATTAAATATCCCTAATAAGATTAGGGAGCCCATTTAATTAAAAGAGTTTAATTAAATAAATAATACCTTATTTTTAATAGGGTTACTTGATATCTTTATAAGAGGAGTCTTATATCAGATATCAAATATACGTTATTCCAATGGTTGGAGAGTACGCTCCTTTTCTATGAGAGATAGAAAACTAGGGTTTTGCCAAATACCCATCTTCTTGAATTCTTCTCCTTCCTTGGTGGATCACCTCTAGAGGCCAAACACTTGGGTGGCTAACGTTGATCAAAGGAAGGAACCAAACCCGGTGGATTCAAGTTGAACGCGAAAAGGATTGGAGGTGAACTTGTACCTGAGGAAGCTCGATCTTCAAGGGTGTGATTTTATTCTTTATCTTTTCGTTTAATTAATAATTGTGCATAAAGGGTGATCCGGGTTTATGGTTTGTAAATTTTTTAAAACTCTGATTTTCCACGCTTCCGCATATTTTTGCAATTTGATTGCGTTCATGAATATTACAAACCTAACAGTGGCATCAGAGCCAAACCTTTATGCAAATTATTAATTGTTCAAAATTTGATATGTATATTGATATGTGTTTAGAACAATTTAATTGGGCATAAATTGTTGTATAAAATTTATTAAAAAAAAACGTTTTTTTTGGCTGAATCCGTTATCTGCATAGATTTTTTTTTAAATGCTGATGTTTTTTGAAAGTGGTGCTCACGCGGAATTTTTCTTTTTCATTGATCCTGTTAAGTGTTAACATGATAATCACTTTGGTATATATTCTACTTGGCGTGAATCACTTTACAGGAGAATATGGATTATAGCAATCCGGTTTCACGTGATTGTTATTATGACTTATATATTATATATTTATAATATATTACCGTAATATATTATAATATATATATATATATATTAATTTTAATAATTTTATAATTAAATTTCATGCTAACTAATTAGAGTTGGAATTGGATTCCATGATAACTAATTGGAGTTGAAATTGAATTTCATCTTTCCTTAAATAAAAGAGTTTATTTAGATATGAAATATGATTTCATATTATTCAAAATAAAGGAGTTTATTTGTGAATAAGAAAGAGAATCCTAATTTCATTAAATAAAGGAGTTTATTTAGATATGAAATAAGATTTCATATTATTCAAAATAAAAGAGTTTATTTATGAATAGGAAAGTGAATCCATATTTCCTTAAATAAAGGAGTTTATTTAAATATGAAATTAGATTTCATATTATTCAAAATAAATGAGTTTATTTGTGAATAGGAAAGAGAATCCATGTTTCCTTAAATAAAGGAGTTTATTTAGATGTAAAATTGGATTTCATATTATTCAAAATAAAAGAGTTTATTTGTGAATAGGAAAATAATCCGTGTTTCCTTTGATAAAGTTTTTTTTACATGGAATAGGATTCCATAATTAATTAAAATAAAGGAGTTTATTTTGATTAAAGATTTTGATTAAAATAAAATAGTTTACTTTATTCAACATTGGATAAATTAAAATAAAATAGTTTTATTTTGATTTAAATTTGGATTAAAATAAAGGAGTTTATTTTAATTCAAAATTAGATTTTATACTAACTAAATTTGCCCATTAAATGATATCAATATATATATATATTAAATGTTTATTATTCATAAGATGAATATTATTTATTGATGCATATTGTGATGTGTATGATAATAAATGGGATTGATTATGGACTATTGACCAATGCGATTGGATTTTATTTTAGTTGGATGCATGAATGTATGGGTTTTATTAAATGGGGTCTGCGTACCTCGTCTTCTCTAATTTTTCTTAATGTAAATTCTATCTCCCTCCTATGTATTTCCCCTTGACTGCTGATCAAGGTTTCTATTTATTTTAAATAGTTTTGTAATAGGAATAGTTAGAATTAATTTTGAAGAATTAGAGATCAAGGATCAAGGAGCGCGTGAAGACCCGTTTGTAATGAAGCCCGGGTTTAAATGTAATAGTTATATTTAAATATTAATTCTTACACCCCTAGGGTTTGACCTTTTGGTTCACTTGGTGGCTCTAGTGAACCAAACTAGAATAAAAGTCCATAATCAATCCAGGTAGAATATAGTATTCTATATGTGCATGCTTATATTATATATATTATATATTATGCAAACATGCTTCGCATGTTCATTAATATGACGCGTATTTTATATATATATGTGCATGCGCGCTAAACAAGATGAGACAAATTAATAACAAAACCCTCAAATTTTTTATATTAAGTTGTAACGTTCAAAGATATTTGGAATATCGAACGTCGCCTTCTAGCATGATAGAAACAATAGAGTATTGAATATTTAATATGAGTTTGTTGTGCACACACAAGGCGAGTATTAAATATTTAAGATGTTGTTTTTATTACATATGATGTTTATAAGGAATTGAACATTACTGCTTTGTTGTGCACACACAAGGGCTGTAGTTTTCTCTTCACTTATATGGAAATGCTGGGTCTGACTTAACTTAAATCATTTTAGTTCGGATGTGCACACACTTGACCATTACGATTTAAGAGGCAAAATACAAGGAGTTACATAGTTGATGTAATTGACAAGAGTTGTCTACCTATTTATTTATATATAGTTTGTTGTGCACACACAAGGCTATATACATTTGAAATGAGATCCTTATTCTCACTAGCAAATCTTTAATTAGATTTTGCCGAACTATATAAGTGAGGGTAATATAGTTTGAAGAAAATAGTGGGAGATACCAATTTAAAACAAGACCTAAATTATTTTGGTAATTAATAAAAGAATGTATGTTAAAATATTGTTAATTACAAATTCATTTACAAAATTTTACAATATTTAAATTACTATCACTGCGTAGCATATTAGATGCTAAATTAACCGGACCGAATTAAACGGATTGGTTAAGGTAATTGAGAATAGTTCTCACGGCTGAAAAGCTATCTTATGTCCTTAATACGCCTATCCCTACAATGGTTGCAGACAATGCCTCTGAGGAAGAGATTGCTACTTTTAGAAAGTGGCAAGATGATGCAAAGTTGGCTCAATGCATCATGCTCGCATCCATGAGTAACGAGCTTCAGCGTCAGCATGAAACTATGGATGCTCCTATTATATTCCTGCACATCAAGTAGTTGATGGTGAGGAAAGTAGGACTGATAGATATCAGATATCTAAGGAGCTCTTCCGATCTAGAATGACCGATGACACTACAGTACAGATAAAAGTCCTTAACATAATCAATTTGATTGATCAATTAGGACAAATGGGTTTTGTCATGGATGGAGAGTTGAGCCAAGATTTGATCTTGCACTCACTTCCGGACTCCTTTCACAATTGTTGTGAATTTTTCATATGAACGAGCTAGATATCAGCCTTGCTGATTTGCTTAACATGTTGAATAATGTTGAGAGTAACTTTCAAACCAAGAAAGACCAAGTCTTACTGGTAGGGGCCAAAGGATCTTCTGAAAAGAAGAACGATTCTAAGAAGGTAAATAGAAAGGGCAAAAACAAAGGATAATAAGAACAAAACTGATACGGATAGCAAAGGTGTTTGCTTCCACTGTAATAAGCCTGGGCACTGGAAAGAAACTACGAAAAGCATCTTGCAGAGGCTAACCAAAGAAGCTTAGTGAAGTTTCAGTTACAAATACAAATTTGTTCATGATTTATAATAAATTTTTCTTTAAGTCAATGTTCTACTTGGGTATTGGATACCGACTTTGGTTATCATAAATATAGATTTATGAAGGGACCAAACAGAAGTAGAAAACTAAACAAATATAAGTAAACCTATGTGTGGAAAATGAAGCAAAGGTTGCTGCATTAGCCATAGGAACTTATAGTTTAGCAATGCCTACGGGAAAATCTATTAAGTCAATAAGTTGTTATTGTATTCATATTCTTGTTAGAAACATTATTTCTATTTTATTGTTGGACAATAAAATTTTTGGTATTATAATTAAGAACAATTGTTGTTCTATTTATAATAATAATGTTTTGTATAGAACTGGAATATTACTTAATAAATTTTGTATACTTGACTTACGTGAAAAATTATTTTACAAATTGAACAAATTAGTATAAGAAAAGGAGATGATCATTCAAAAGGTTGAATGTTTGTATTTGATGAAATACAAGTGTGAATTATTTGAAAGGTAAAAAAAATTCAGAAGTGAAACAAATTGGCAAAGTATTAAGATTCTTTGATTAGATCAAGGAATAAATACTTGTGCAATAAGTTTCTAGATCATCTTAAATGGTTTTCTCATAATGGACGCCTCCTGATATGCAATAATTGATTGATGTATCTAAAAGGAAAAATCGTACCTTGTTGGACATGGTACGGTCCATAATGATTTTACCGACATTCCAGTATCCTTCTAAGATCATGTACTAGAAATGGCTGCATATCTACGGAAAAGGTAACCTCATAATCCGGCCCAAAGACTCCATAAAAGTTATGGATAGGGAGGATTCCTAATCTTAAATATGTTAAGATAAGGGATTGTCCAACTTACGTGAAACGGTTTCAAAGGATAAGCTTAGGACAAAATTTGACAAGTACAGATTTGTGAGACATCCTAAAGAAAGTTTAGGGCATATGTTCTATAATCCTACTTAGCAAAAGGTGTTTGTTGCGAAACATGCTGCCTTCTAAGATAAATGTGTTTATCATTGAAAGGGCTAGTGGGAGGATAATACATCTTGAAAAGTTCAAGAACCACAAAACACTACAAGTCAAATAAGAGGAACCTATAGATAGACCTATTGTACCATAACCGAATCGTAAATCTGGAATAGTACCGAAAATACCTAGGAGGTATGGATTCATCATGGATGATGATGATGAGGTACGTATCATAGAAGATGATGATCCAGTTATATACGATGAGGTAAGAGTTGTAGACACTCAGAGAAATGGATTGAAGCAAGTTTCTCAAAAATGGAACATTCATTTTGATATGATAATCAAAAGAGTTTGATTTTATCAAAAACAAGAATGAACCTAGTGTGTACAAAAGGGTCAGTGGGAGTGTCGTGACATTTCTGGTATTATATGTTGATATAATACGGATAAGGAATGACATGCCAATGCTAAAATCAATAAAGATAAATTTGTCTAAACATTCCTCCATGAATGATTTGGGAAGAGTATCTTAATTGGGGATGCAAATCTATATAGATAGATTTAAAAGGATGCTCGGCTTAACCTAAGGAACGTATATTCATTTGATGCTAAAGTCGTTTAGCATGGCAAACTCCATAAGATGTCTCATGTTAATGAGCCATGGAGTGTATCTCTCTTAATATTCCCATAAACTCCTAAAAGAGAGATCACATGAGTGACAATCATGTATGCAATGAAATATACGCGACCTGATGTTGATCAGTCATATTCTGGAGAAGTTCACTGTGAGACAGTGAAAAACATCTCAAAGTACTTAACCGGCACTAAGGATGTGATCATAATACATGGCGGGTCTGAATTAAAACTAGAGGGCTTAACAGACTCAAGTTTTTCAGACAGACCAAGATGACAGAAAATCCACTTTAAGGTAAAGTGTTACCTTGAACGGTGGTGCAGTAAATTGGAAAGGTTCCAAACAGCAAATAGTTGTTGGTTTAGTGATAAAGACAAAGTATATAGTTGTAAATGAAGCTGCAAGTTGATTGTTTGGATTAAAAGTTCATTACAGAACTAGGAATTGTTCCTAAGTCTCATCTTGGATATAAACATGTGTTGTGGCACTTTCATTTGATTATAGGAATCATTGAAAGATGGGAAATCACTATAGAGATAGTGGACTCTCAAGAACAACATTACATATCCATTAACTAAAGCTTATCCAACAGCAGAATAATCGTCACTTAGAGAAGAAGAGTATGAGATACCATGACGATTGGCTTTAGTGCAAGTGGGAGATTGAAAGTAATATGCACACAAGCCAATCATGTTTGATGATAAAGCATATACTTTGTAACAATCTTATTCATTTATTAATAAAAAGTATTAATTTATTAAAGGCTTTTAATTATCTACATGATGCTGTTTTATAATATGTGATAAACCCATAGTTTTAAGCAATGCTTTTAGAATAATGATGATGATCATTCTAATGAGATCTAAATTCTTAGAAAGCTTAAAACAAAAATAGTTCCCAATCGTTGGATTACTAAATTGGGGATTAGTGAATCCGGATAGATTGGTACATACGTTGCTTGCTCATTGGATGAGGATGATTGATCTCATGATCATTTGTGTGGAGACACTAAAGCAAGTATGTAGGTGCTTATTAGAGAATAAGTTCACTGAACGTGACTCGCTAAGGAATACCTAATGGAGTTTTACTTGCATGTCAATAGGAATTCCTATAGTGATAGTAGTACAAGTGATCCTTGGGAAAGCCATAACCACTTAAGGCGGAGATGTAGTTAAAGCAGATCACCAAGATATTTGATGTCTTGGGATGCTCTGAGGAGCAAAAGGTTCCATTTTCCACCTTTATGCTGCTTGAAGAAGCAGATTATTGGTGGAAATCTGTAAAACATACCCAGCCTGACGCACTCAAGATGTCTTGGGAGAAGTTCCAAAAGTTGTTCAGCGACAAATACTTTCCCGAAAGTATTCGTCACATGAAAGAGGTGGAGTTTATCAAGTTGGAACAAAAAATATGACTGTGTCGCATTACGAGGCTAAGTTTGTCGAGTTATCCCGATTTGCATCCCATTAGGTCGATAATGAGGAGCGAATGACGCGAATGTTTCTAAGAGGTTTGAAACCCGATATACGTTAATACCTCATTTCTCACAAACTTTGTTTATATTCAGATGTTGTGAATAGGGCTCAATTATTGGAGCGCGATAATGATTCAGCACAACTAAAAGGTAACGACCAATAAGGCGATAATAATCATACCGATGGCAACGACCATTGGAACAATGATAATCATCGTGGGGGAAATTATCATGCTAAGAATGGTAAACACTTCGGTGGTAATCATGGCCAAGATAGTAGAAGTGGAAATTTCAAGAAAAGAAGGTCATTTAGCTCGATTTTATCGTATAGTGGAGTCAAGTCCAGCTGGAACGGTGGCACCAAAGGCAGATATGGGTAAAACAAAGTCGGTGGTTTCAAGAAGAGCATTTTTTGTGACTTCTCAAAAAGCGAGTAACCCGAACGAAGTTAGCACGGGTTAATTAATTATAAATTCTTGAGAAGTCTATATATTATTAAATACCGGTTCTACCCATTCTTTTATCTTTCTTGCTTGCATTCAACGTTTAAATTTGACTTCGGAGAAATTAGACTTTGACTTATTGGTTGAAACTTCGATAGTAGAAACCTTCGTTACCTCCAGTGTTTATAAATCTTATTGATTTAAATCGACACTTTCACGTTACTTGTCGATCTTATCTCTTTGAAAATAATTGCCTTTGATGTGATTTTAGGAATCGATTGGTTAACTACTCATCAAGCTTTTTGGAAGGTTGTTAGCTTTCATATTCCTAACCAACCTATTATGCGAATTCAAGCAACCAAACCAATCATTGTCATATCAAGTCATAAGTAAAGAGCCCTGAGCCTTTCGCTGGTGACTTCCTTGTGTCTAATGCACCGAAGTTGAACTTTCCGTAGGGGACGTTGTGAATAACGGTGGCAAGTTAATAGGTATCAATGTGATGTGCTAGCCAAGTCTTGGATGAGAGTCACAGTTTTGAATGATATTTCTATTGTTAATAAATTTCCTGACGTATTATTGAAGACTTCTTAGCCTACCCCTAGAGCGTGAAATCGAATTTTGTATTGACCCCAGTACAAAACCCATTTCTAAAACCCTCAAATATTTTCTTCACCTAAAACGAACGTAACACGTGCCAAAGACGTTGGCTCGAGCTGTTGAAGATTACGATCGTACCATTCAATATCATCGTGGGAAAAATGAACGTGGTAGCTGACGCGTTGAGTAGAAGATCGTATGCGTTTACGAGTGCGATGTTGTTAACACAAAGACCTATCTCGTATAACTTATAAATGATGAAGATAGAGTTAAAGACTCTAGGAACCCACGTGAAGATAACGAATATACGAGTAGAATCGACTTTAATCGATAAAGTTAAAGCCGCTCAAGCTACACACCCGGAGTTGATGAATGTGAAGAAGAAGGTTCAAGAGGGCGTTATTCTAGAAGCAAGAATCGACGAAGAGAAGAAATCTCAAACCTCGATTTAATTGGCCCATTTAAAATCCTCGATCGAGTAGGAATTGTGGCCTATAAACTCGTTTTACCGCCAAGTATGTTGCCTGTTCAGAAAGTTTTTTTTACGTATCGATGTTACGTACATATGTGGATGACCCGAACCACATTATTAAATTAGAACTAAACGATATAGCAGAAGATTTAACGTATGAGGAGATACGTGTTAAAATATTGGATGAGAAGGATCGTATTCAACACTCAAAGGTTATACCTCAAGAGTTAGAATCTGAAATGAAGTCAAGGTATCCTCATCTCTTCGGCATACCAGGTACGTATGTAAATTTCGAGGGCAAAATTTTATAAGGAGAGGAGATTGTGAGACCCCGAATTTTATGAATAAAGATTTAAATTTCTCGAAATATTTTTTTAAATATTATGGTGTGGATTTGATATAATGTTATAGTTGTGGGTTATATTTATAAATTTTGCAAAGTATGCAAGTTATTGTATAATATTAGATTGGTCGGGGAATATTCTTTTTGTCGGGGAATATCTGTACGACGGTACAATCATTAGTGGACCCCACAACGGAAGTATTATCATAGTAAGAAAATGACAGAATTATCATTTTATAAAAATAACGACGAAAGTGTTACCATTAAAACTGTTGAACTACTCGATAGTAAAAGTACAGTAATATGCGTGGTTGCATAGTAGCACACGGTATTGATTATTGATGCTTACGTGATAAGTCACTCAGTTATACTCAATTATTGCTACAATAATTGCTGCATCATATTTCTTATATTATTGATTCAATTATTGTTACAATATCATCTGCATAATATGATATATTATTAAATCAATAATTGAGACGGGAAAGTTATTCATATTATTATTTGCAATATTGACAATGTCTAGAAGTTCTGTCAAGGAGAGGTTTGGTCACCTAATTGCGCGCCAATAAGGAAAAATCCTTATCGGAAAGCCCTCTCTTTCCTGGGAACGACCTGGTTGTTAAATATTGTGAATTATAATATTAATGATGAATAAGTTCGTGTTGATTAAAGAAGAATTATATAGTTCCATTGTGTTGGAATTATTTGTGTTTGTGGAATCGACATTTATTTCGATAATAATTGATGTTTGGAGGTTATATTGACCAATCGGGTATTCGAGACACTTTTAGTGTCAGAGTACTATTCATGAATTACTATTCACAAGTTACTATTCACGAGTTACTATTCATGAGTTACTATTCATGAGTTACTATTCACAAATTACTATTTACGGAGTACTATTCACCCGTAAGATATATTTCTTTTCGGTCCAAATTATTTTTCGGTATAATATTATTCCATGAGGAGATGTGCTAATTTTTCAGACCGTTGGTTGAAGATATAATAGTAAATCAATTTGGACCGCTGGTGGAAAGTTATAATAGTGAATCAATATGGATCGCTGGTTTAAAGTTTTAATAGTAAATCAGTATGGACCGTTGCTTTAAGTTTTAATAGTAAATCAATATGGACCGTCCGTTTAAAAGTAAATCAATCTGGACCGTTCATGAATTAGTTACTATTCAGTCCATTCTCCTATAAATAGAAGTTCATTCCTTCATTATTTCTTACGAATTCACTGAAACTCTAGAGAAAGAAACTATAGAGAGAAAGAAGAAAAGTATTCTGCTACTTCACTACTCCAATATCCAGTTTCTTCTAAGGTAGGAAATATTATTTGTTGTACTCGTAAGGGGTATTCTTTCTTTCTTATTCGTGAAGAGAACTTCTGTTATTCCATTCTTTATTATTCTGTTGGAATAACCTATATACGCGGGCTACCCTATACTTGGTGAAATTCTTTTGTTATTCCATTCTTATTATTCTATTGGAATAACCTGTTTATGCGAAGTACCGCATACATGGTGAAATTCTTTTAATATTTCGTTCTTTATTATTCTGTTGGAATATCTTGTATGTGCGTTTACACCGAACCTGGTTCCATTATTTATTATTCTGTCGGAATATCCTATCTGTACGTTTACGCCGAACCTGGTTCCATTATTTATTATTCTGTTGGTAATAACTTGTCTGTGCAGTCTATCGCACGCATGGGAATCCTTCTGTTATTCCATTCTTTATTATTCTGTTGGAATAACCTGTCTATGTGGATTACCACATGCATGGTGAATGATCCTTTGTATTCATTCCTTATTAAATTGTGGAAATGATCTGTTTATATGGATTACCGCATGGCGGGCAAAAATCCATATGTGGTTTCATATATTCTATTATACTCAGTTGGTTAAAGCTTTGGCTTCTATACTCCATCAAATTAGTGGAATATCCTTGATATTTGCTCTTCATCCAGTATCTTTTCATGGAAACATTCTTCTGAGCATTCTTGAATTTTACTCCACAAAGCAGTATCATGTTGACAATTTGGACGTTATTGAGTTCAGGATAAATTAACTTATAAATCTTTAAAATTTATTCTTGAACATGTTTTATTGAATTGTCATCATCCTCATGTTTATATTATGTTAAAAGTCATCTTTGGCTTACGTGCATAGATGGACTTGGTATGATTATGACCAGGGATTATTCGGTATAATCATGACCGTAATGTGACGAATGATGTGGTAAAAGTCCTCATTGGCCTGTAGTTCATTGGTGGACAGTTGTTGGTATGATTATGACCAGGGTTTATTCGGTATAGTCATGACCATTGATGATTACATGAATATCCTTAGCCGTGGAGCAGGGATGATTCGATTTTATTTATTAAGCTGAGTCTCAGCGATAAAGTTGATGAAAAACTTTTTAAATCATAGAAGATAATAGATTTTATACTTTACTTGACTCTTCTAATGGATTGCTTGGTCTGCTGCAGTTAAACTTGTTTTCTATTATATTATTCTATTAGTTTAACATTATTGAAGGCTAATGATAATTTATTCTGCATTATCTTAGTCATAATATTTCTTACTGGGCTAGTTGAGCTCACCCTTTCTTTCACTATTCTCTTCAGGAAATGAGAACGTAGCTGGGACTAGTCGCGGAACAGAGTGATGGTCCTAGATGGTGCATTAGTAGTCCTCACTATTCTGTGAAATAGTGTGATAATAAATGTAATGAGGACTCCATTGAGTGTGGATATTATCTAGATGATAATATTTGTATTAAACCTCACAGCCTATATTTTGTCGTATTTTACACGACTGTTGTATAATTAAGTTGTATTTGTTTTCAGTACCTTGTATCTGGCGACTCAAGATGGGTGATGTATACCTGTTTTGGGGGCGTCATATTATTGGTATAATCATGACTATGGACTCTCTTTGGCCAGTAGAGCAAAGTTGAATCGTTGACTGATATGATCATGACCATTGAATTTACAATTGAATATTTTTAGCTTAACTGCAAAGGTGAATTGATCAACATAGTTATAATTATGGTTTATATAAATTCTGAAATAATTATGTATTTCTTTGAGATATTAATATCTTTGGCATGTAGTACAAAGATGAATTATTGATGAATATCTTTGGCCCGTAGTGCAAAGATGACCTGTTGTTGAATATCTTTGGCCCGTAGTGCAAAGATTACCAGTTGTTGAATATCTTTGGCTCGTAGTGCAAAGATGACTTGTTGATGAATATCTTTGGTCGTAGTGCAAAGATGAATTTATTAGTATGATTATAAACATGAACTGTGATTTGGTATAACCATGATCTTTGATGTTTCAGGTAAAGACAGGTGATGAAAATTATCTTCGTCCTGGGTGCAAAGAGAAATTTAGAATCACAATTATGATTATGAGTTATTTGTATGATTGTGGAAAGGAACTGTTGATTGATGTTACAGGGATAAAACATTGTTGGTGGACTTTAACGTGGAGAAGATAATAGACTTTATAGTCTATTTGACTCTTCTAATGGATTGCTCGTTCCGCTGCAACTATGGTTGAAAAGTATTATCATCTACCATATGTTCTAAATCTCTGATTTATTACTAATGAAGGCTATTGATAATTTAATTATCTTTATTCATGATATTTTTTACTAGGCTAGTTGTGCTCACCCTTTTGTTTCACAATTCCTTTCAGGTAATAAAAGTGTAGCTGGGTCGAGCGGGGATAACAGGGGAATAGAACGGTGGTCTCTAGCTGTGGAGATTCTCCCTAAACAGTATAAAAAAGTGTGTTGTATTTTATATATCATTTAATAGTTATATTTGGTGAATCAAATAGGGTGAGGCGAACCCAACGTTGGAAGGGTGTTTCGCCACTATCATACAAGATGTCTAATGACATACAACCTCGTGTTATCATAAGACAGGGTTGTGCACATCCACTTGCTGAGTATATCTACGAGCACTACCTATATAATCTTGGTGTTTGGTTGAAGTATAACTCTCAATTAGAGACAGTGGCGATAATGATATGTCAAGAGAAGACTCACCATTGGAAAGAATATGATACTAATCTTCTTATCTTTCTTTGGGGTCTATTGGGTTAACCAAGGATAATTCTGTGGGTATATGATATCTATCATAACCTAGACTCATGGCCTCCCATGTACGAAGGTTTCCTTGAGCACTTCCCAAAGATTTTAATTTTTAAAACAGTTATTGACTGTACCTTTATGTAATGTATCAATGTGAGGTGTTTTCCATAGTTGGGACATAAGTCACAGTTGGTATTAAAACTCACAACATATGTGTTGTTGTATTTTGCACGACAATTGTGATAATGAAATTGTAGTTGTTTTATGTACCATGTATTTGGCAACTCAGAATAGGTTGGATGGATTGAACCTATTTTGGGGGTGTCACACATTATTAATATTGCAAATAATAATATGAATAACTTTGTCGTCTCAATTATTGATTTAATAATATAACATATTATGCAGATGATATTGTGACAATAATTGAATCAATAATATGAGAGATATGATGCAGCAATTACTGTAGCAATAATTGAGTATAACTGAGTGACTTCTCACGTAAGCATCAATAATCAATACAGTGTGTTACTATGCAACCACGCGTATTATTGTTCTTTTACTACCGGTAGTTCAACTGTTTTAACGGTAACACTTTCGCCGTTATTTTTATAAAAAGATAATTCTGTCGTTTTATAACTACGACAATACTTCCGTTGTGGGGTCCACAAATGATTGTGCCATTGTACAAATATTCCCTGTTAAAATGAATATTCCCCGACCAATCGAATACAACGAATATTTTATAACAACTTGCATACTTTGTAAAATTATCACATATCACCCTTAACTTTAACCTTTTATCAATTTAACCATTTACGAAAAAAAATAATAATTATAAGAAAATTGAATACTTTCATTTCATAAAATTTGGGGTCTAACACATATGATCTTCTACTCAATGCGTCAGCTACCACGTTCACTTTTCCAGGATGGTACTGAATGGTATTATCATAATCTTTCAACAGCTCGAGCCAACGTCGTTATCGCATGTTGAGTTCCTTTTGGGTGAAGAAATATTTGAGGCTTTTATGATCCGTATAGATCTCCACATTCTCCCCATACAAGTAATGCCTCCAAATTTTAAGCGCAAAAATAACAGCTGCCAACTCTAGATCATGAGTAGGATAATTCCTCTCATATTCTTTAAGTTGTCCTGATGCATATGCTATGACTTTCCCACATTTCATGAGAACACATCATAACCCTCTACTTGAAGCATCGCTATAGATAACAAATCCCTCCGAACCAGATGGTATTGTCAGAACAGGTACTAAAATGAGTCTCCTCTTAAGTTCTTGAAAACTCTTCTCATATTCCTCGCTCCAATCGAATTTGTATCTTTCCGAGTCAGCTGAGTTAATGGAGTAACGATTCGAGAAAACCCTTCTACGAATCTCCGGTAATAACCAGCTAAGCCGAGAAAGCTACGTACTTCGGTCACTGACTTAGGCTGCTCCCAGCTTTGAATTTCTTCAATCTTTGTCGGGTCAACAGATATTCTATGATTTGATATCACGTGCCCAAGGAATGCTACTTTCTCAAGCCAGAACTCACATTTCTTCAACTTGGCATAAAGCTTGTTTTCAAGAAGCTTTTGGAGTATCATCTTCAAGTGTTGCTCATGATCTTCACGGCTTTTGAAGTAAATGAGGATGTTATCAATAAAGACGACCACAAAGTGACACAAATATTCCTTGAATACTCGGTTAATCATATCCATGAAAGCAGCAGGAGCATTAGTCAATCCAAAAGACATGACTAGGAATTCATAATGCTCGTATCGAGTTCTGAAAGCAGTCTTTGGGATATCATTGGTTTTAATCTTTAACTGATGATATCCGGAACGAAGAACAATTTTTGAAAAGAATTTGGCGCCTTGCAACTAGTCAAAAAGGTCATCAATGCAAGGCAACGGTTACCTATTTTTTATGGTGACATGATTCAACTCCCGATAGTCAATACAAAGTCGCATACTTCCATCTTTCTTCTTCACAAATAGAACAAGAGCACCCAAAGGAGACGTACTGGGACGAATGAAACTGATATCTAACAATTCCTGTAGTTGAATTTTTAACTCCTGAAGTTCAATAGGAGTCATTTGATATGGGGCTTTAAATATGGGTTTTGTACCGGGTTCAAGGTCGATACCAAACTCGATTTCACACTCCGGGGGTAGGCCAGGAAGTTCTTCGGGGAATACGTCAGGAAATTTATTAACAATAGAAATATCATTCAAACCTAACGTATTTTTGTTTAAATCTGTGACATGGGCTAAGAAAGCTTGACATCCGTTTTTCAATAAATGAATAGCTTTATGGTTTGATATGACAGTGATTGACTTTAGTGGTTTGGTTGCTTGAATTCACATAATAGGTTGGTTAGGAATATGAAAGCTAACAACCTTACGAAAATAATCAATTTTTGCATGATGAGTAATTAATCAATCAATCCCTAAAATCACATCAAATGCAAGTATTTTTAAGGAAATAAGATTGACAGGTAATGTGAGGGTACCGATTTGAACCAAACAAGACTTAAAAATAGTGGATGTAATGAAGGTTTCTCCCAACGAAGTTTCAACAGATAAGTTAAAGTTTAATTTCTCCAGAGTTAAATTTTAACGTTGAGCGCAAGTAGGAGAAATAAAAGAATGGGTAGAACCGGTATCAAATAAGGTATAGACTTTGCTAGAGTTTATGATTAGCTTAGCCGTGATCACCTCGTTCAGATTCCTCGCTTTTTGGGAGGTTACGATAAATGCTCTCCCTTGAACTACCGATTTTGTCTTGTCTAGGACGATATTTGATGCCTCCATCCCAGCTGGACTTGACTTCGGTGCACGACAAAATCAGGCTAGGTGACCTTCTCTTCTATAATTGTAACATGCTTTGGATTGATGCGTACAGTTTGGACTGATGTGTCCCTCCCCTCCGTATTTGTAACATACGACCGACGGTCGTTCTCCTTCCTTAACAATAGGTGTTGGTGCTGACGTCTTTCCATCTTTATTGAATTTCCTCTTCTTGAAATTTCCACTTCTATTATGTTGGCCATGATTACCACCGAAGTGGTTATCATTTCTGGAATGTTGATTCCCTCCACATTTATTGTCACCGCTTCGATGACTGCTACCACTGGTATTATCGATTTGCGTCCCGCACCATGATTTACTCTCAGACAGCGCAGCCCGCGCTACCCAGCCAGTGACAAGCCCACGCACTAGCGCGCCCCGCGCCACTTTACTCAGCATCACGGCGCGCCTCGCGCTGGTCATGCAGAATGACAATAATTGCTTGAAATTCCTTCCAATGTTAGCATCTTGATAAGCTTACTGATTATCCTACAACAAGCATAAAACCCATCAAAAGTAACATGAAGTCATCAAAAAACTAACAATATAACAAGCTAAATGAATATAAATCATAGGTTAAAAACCTACTCATCACTAATCACAAAGACAAGAGTAGATTTTCTCAGTGCATATACTTCAGATATCTTTCTCAAGAGTTCATTTTCAGCTTAAAACTTGGATAAAGTGACAGTATTTTGCAGAGTACATCATAGTTTTGCCTGCACTCTCTCATTCTCCTTTTGAAGTAGAAAATGATTCTTTAATATGATACTGAAAAAATTTAAGATTATGCAACACACATATATCAACATATAAAACAATTCTATAATTGTAATACTCGTAAAAAAATAAATATTGAATAATAAAAATTATTTTGTTTTAAAACATATTAATTGGATTTTGTCATTTATTTGGGTCAAACTAGTTATTTAATTTGTGTGGGCTAATATATATTAATAAGAGATGGGAAAATTAATTTAGTACAATTTGGGCCCTTAAAATTAATTGGGTTTAAGTTACTTAAATGTGGGTAATAATAAATCCAATTATAATTAGGAGAATTAATAAGATTTATTAATAAATAAATAAATAGCTAGACCTAATTTACTTGAGCATTATACCTAATACGTAACTGGGAGAAAGAAAGGAGGCGGAAAAGAACAGAAGAACAAGGGCGACAACATAAGAGGAGGAAGAGGAATTTAAATTTCTTTTTAACATACATGTAAGTCTGTTTTTATTTTGTTTTCAAAATTATTGGGGGTAGCAATCATTGTAAGTATATTATATATACATATATATATATATATATATATATATATATATATATATATATATATATTCAATTGATGATATCAGATGTACATATATACAATTAACCATGCATAAGCATATTCTGCTTTAACAATCATATGCTTAACTATGTACTGCTTTGAAATCCATGTTGCGGTTTAATAATTTAGATATTATATTTATATATATACTGAACATGTGAAGAAGAAAAAAAAAGCAAAACGTTAACATGATGCAACAAAAAAAAGCTACTGTACTTTGTTATAATAAGGATTATATATTATGTTTTTGCTAAGTTAGAAAAATACTTTAACAGTCTCTCGAAATAAGGAAGTGATAATTTTCATTAATATTTTATTAGTAGTTCTAGATTATGTAATATTATAGAACTATATATATATATATATATATATATATATATATATATATATATATATATATATATATATATATATATATATATATATATCAATACATAATTATTTGATTTTACAAAATGTTCATGTATTAACATTAAAGTTTTTAAAATTTGTAAATTATTAAAATTCACAATTTAGTAATCTAATTTAAGGTATTATATTATTTTGGTGATTAGTTCGAACATAGAGAGTTTAAACGAGTAATAATTGAAATATACTTTGGGTATTACGTTTCTTAATCCAGGTACGGATTACGTACTCTTTCAGCGAAACTCTTTTGTTTTTAATTTGTTTGTTTCGTTATTTGTTTCGAAATTTAGTTTTGCCTTTCATAATTGTTCCTTCTTAAATTTGTGAGAATGTTTCATTTTGGCATTAGTATTTGAAACTAGTATTTGTACTCTTTGGTTTAGTGTGTCATGGTTAATATTTATTTTGATCTTTGTAGAAAGTACATGTTAATATTTTTGGAGACTTTGTGTTGATATTTCATTTCAGTTTAACATATACATATTAGAACCCCTTTGTTGTGTTGCATGTGTTGCATTTTGCTAGAATACCGTAGGGTATACCTGAGCTATAACCACCTGTGGGGGTACCACATGCATGTCCTATGACAACCCGAATTTTTATAAGTTATTAAAATAAGAATTTAATAATTAAAATTCTTATTATGAGGTTTATATATTTTGAATTATATGATTTGGTGTGAAGAGAATTATATATTCATATGTTGGAGAATGTGAGATTTAATAGTTAATTAAACTATTAAAGAAATTAAATAATATTAGTTAATTTAATTAAGTTGAAATTATGTTATGAGATAATATAATTTTAATTATTATGCCTTGTGTGCAATGAAAATTATTATGAGTTAAGTTTCATAAATAGTGTGAATAATTCACTTAATTAAAATAGTGAATTAATACAAGTATAATTGATTTAATAAAGTGAGAAGGTAATCTGTTGCATGAAAATGTAAATATTAGTATAATGTGAGTAAAATATTTATTAAATACATTAAATATTTTAGTTGGAAACTTTATGGAATAAAATGAATATTTATGATATTAAATAAATATTTGATGAAAATTGTTATGGGATGGTTTATTTAAGTATGATAAAATAGATGCGATTTATACGTATTTTATTACGCGAGTATAATTGTGATATTCTAATTTAATTAAATAATTAAATTAGAGGAGTGAGAATTTGTTAAATAATGTTATGATTATAATGGTTGAATAGAAATTATAATTTTACTGATAAGGTTAATTTTATTTCTTAAGGAATTAAAGGTACATAATCTAGTTTATATTTCTAGTTTATGTGTTCTTGAGTTTCTTTTAAAATTGGAGTTTTGGTTAATGAATTTATGGGTTACGATGTTATATATGTTATTAGATATTTATAATTTGATAGTGGTCATCTAGAAATAAATTTTCAGAAATCAAATTTATGTATTTATACTAAAGAAGAGGAATTTGGGTTTTGATTGTAATGCGTGTTTTGGTGTACTTTGGGACTAAAGTGATGATGAATTCGTGATGGAAACTTTAAATTGATGGATGATTGTTGTTCTCATCTATAAAACAAAAACAACGCAACTTGAACGGATCGAATTGGTTAAGAAACGAATTTGTGATGAATGAATACACTCAGCATGTTAAAAATAGGAAAAAATTAGCATAAACAAATTAGAATTAGTATAAACCAAGTCCCACATCAACTAAATTGAGAATTTTACCCTTTCCTAAACCTATAAATAGAAGGGCTTGATCCTTTGTTTCATTCACCAACAATAAGGCCTCCAATTTTGAGAAAGGCTTTGTTGTGGGAGGACTTTTTATAAAGATCTTCTTAGTTAAATTTTGGTCGAGTACGTATTCAGTTTGTGAAATTCGTATTTTCGGGTATGTTTCTTATTTAATTTTTTGTAATGTTATTATTTTAAATATTGTATTTAGTTTGTTAGTTAAAGTTTGTATTTTGGAAGTTTAGTTAGTTTTGTTAGTAAACCAGTTAGTTTACTATGTTTATTTTGGCTTGTAATTGATTATGTAAATGAGTTCTAATGATTGTAATTAGAGATATGAAGCCTTAACATCATCCAAGTGTAACCAAAACTCACAAATAAAAGATTTACAAAGAACCTTGTTGGGAAGTTTTTGAGACTGAGCTTGAGGACCTTTTGTGCTTTTGATTTATGTCTAAGAGCTTAATTTGATGATTGTATGTTATATCCCTCTAAGTTTTGAAGATTTCCTAACTTGAATGAACCAAAACGGAGTTAAAATGAATCCGTGGTGAAGATTTTAGTAAACCATGTCTAGAAATAAAAATTGAATGAACAGTGACTATAGTGTCAAATTCTGGAATAGCTATGTTACCTAAAAAATTCTGAGTTTCTGGGTAGTTGTAGTGCACTGAGTTAGGAAGTCACAGGCTTTGGAATGACCTCATTCCGACCTCGGATGAGGGAGTTACGGTGATTAGAAAGAAATGTGTCGAATTTTTCAAACTGAAGGTCAGCAGCGGGATGTGCTATTCGGGACACTATTTCGATCAGTTAATATTTCCAAAAACTTCTGGGATTTTGGTATGTTATAGTACACTGAATTAGCTTTCCATGGACTCCGGAACGGACTAATTCTGATTACGGAGCAAAGAGTTATGACCATTCAAAGTAGTCGCGTCAAAATTGTCTAACCAACTCGGGGCAGTCACCTTGAACGAATTTTCTGAAATTCTGTGTTTTTAATTTGGAAATGGTCAATGATTAAAAGTTGTAGCCTCGGAAGTTAGCTTCGCGTGGGCTCAATAATCGCTCAAAAATGTTTTGAAATGAATTAGTTATGACTGTTTTAGCGAGAGAGGGTAAAGCTGGGAAAAAAATTGAAGACTGCTATGAACGTCAATTTTTGGCACGCTTTTTAGACTACTTATCAAACCTGAAATGAGAGCTTAGTATTTCTTAAAAATAGTCTTGTATGCCATGAAAAATATACTAAAAAATGCCTTATGATTGGATAAGTAGATTGCAAGCTATTAAGCCGCGGAGTGGGTGTCAAAGGTGAGGGGCTGCTGCCTTGTGGCAGCAGCAGATAGCAGCAGCCATGGGCTGTTCAGCGGCGATTTTTCTGTAACGCTTTTGGGTGGTCTTTTGGCTATTTAACATGTAACAAAACACCGAGAGAGATGTATAGATATTATATAATGCTTATATATCGCGAAAACTCACTTTAAATATAAAGAAAACGATAGAAATGTAATGTAAATGTAAGTTTTCATAACTATGCGAGCGTAATTCAGAAAATGATATGTAAAACGTATATGTAAAATAATGAAATGAGCAAATCCGTTTGAAATTATATTGAACCTAGTAATATAAAATGAAGGGGATATAAATGGTTTATGTTTTGATACGTAAAGTATTTACATACTAAATCTATGAGAGAACCTTTTTGGGCGTAAAAATGTTATAACGGACAAAAGTTTCTAAAGAAACATGGAATGGTTTTAAGACAAGAACACAATATTATAATTAAATAAAATTAGTTTACATTGAGTACGTAAATTTTGTATATGAAACTAATATGTAAATGTATGTATCCTCAATTTGTGTATGATCATCACAACGCAGATAAGTTATAAACATTAAACAACATCCAAGACAAGTTTTTCAGTTCTATTATGTTTGTGGATTAAATGTGCTTCTGTGGTGAGTTACATACCATGCTTTATGAATTGTTAAAGTCAAAATATGACCAAGTTAATTGGGTTATGGAACTCAATTTATATGTGATATGTGATAACACATGCCTGTTGTATAATGTAACTTGATAAATTAGAAATATATAATGCATGAATTGTGTGCTATGTGAAACATGATAGACTGTTAAATTTGTTGGGCTGTTGAGCTTAACCTTGTAAATAACCACTTTCGCAGGTTCAAGATTCAAGGTAAAGTTATGTGTTACTTGAAAGACATGAATCGGATGTGATACTTGAAGATTTATATACTTTGGTTGTGTTATTATTATTTGAACCATGTTTAAGGTTTCGAATAATGTATTAATGTTGAATTGTAATATTATTTTGCAAATGTAAACTATTGTAGTATTAAAATGATTCTGGGATATTTAGATGTAAAGGTTGAAGGTTTTGTGAATGAGGATAGTTTGTAATAGAACATTTTAATTATTCTGCAAATTTCAATGGTTGTATTATCGTTTAATGATATAAAATAAGAGGTTGAATGTATTATTAACGACCGAAGTCGAGAATTAAATTGTATAAATTTTGGGGTCGTTACATATCCTCTTAGCACCGAGGCATGACACCTTCTGTGGCGGTGTGATCAGTCCACGGCGTCTCCGTTTTGTGCTCCGGTGGGAGTTGGCAATTTGGTGTTTTGTTGTGGGAGGCGTATGGGTCGACCCTAGTTTCTGTTCTGGTCTGTTCTGCAGATTGGTGATGTTTGTGCCAAACACACCTTCCGATTTTACATGCATTAGATTCGCGGTCCAATGTGTGTGACTTGCGTGTGTGGCATTATTTGATTTGCCTATGTGGCATTATTTGACTTGCCTGTGTGGCAAGGTATATTTCTGTTTTGAGCTCGATATGAAATAACACCCAACCATTTGATTCAGCCTATTATTTCGTTGTGTTAGTTTTGTTCATTTCGTTTTAGTTCATTTCGTTTCATTTCATTTAATTGAGTTAGTTATTTCAATTCATTATTTGTATTCTATATCCGTACTGGGCATTTGGCTCATGCCGTGTTTTTCTTCCGGCAGGTAATTAGGGGGATCAAGGGCAAGTGTGATAAGAGTTCCCTTCATTCCAATGGTTTAGAAATATTATGTTTAGGTTGTGATACATTTGTTTGTTCGGGATTGTAATAATTATTTTAGATTGTGGTTTGAGGTAGTTTGATATTTATTATAGTTGACTTGTGGTAATTATCAGATATTAAGACTATTCTTTTGTGGCTTTGAGACTTGCTATTAAATTCATCAATTTTGTTATGTTTTGAGTAACCTCTCTTTCTATTTTGGAAAAGGGGTGTTACAGAGTTGGTATCATAGCTTAGGTTCTTTCTTGTAGAAAACCTATTTAGGTTTGACCTGTGATTTATGGGTAGACTTCTTGGTTAGGTTTTTGTTCTGTTTGACTTTCTGTTCAGCTATCATATCCGCTATATCCGAATTTGTCTCTAATCTGCTTCTTAAAATTCATGATCTCTTTCTTAGATGGCTCGTATATCTGCTAGAGTTGCTGGGAGGCGAGGCAATAATAGGGGAAGAGGTGATGGTCAGCCCAATGAACAACCTAATGATCAGATAAATGCTCAATTGGCTACCTTGGTGAATCAGGCTTTACCTCAGTTGGTAGCACAGGTTGTACAGGTAATGCAGCAGCCGCCACCAGAAATTCTTGAGCAATGGAATCCAGGAAATAATGGTCAGCAAGCAAATGTTGAGGAAGGGAATACAGATGGTCATGATTAGCAGGTGGTTCCGATGTATGTATGGTTGAAGAGGTTTTAGAAGTAGAAACCACATGCCTTCAGTTCAGCTCCGACTCCAATTGATGCAAAGAATTGTTCAGCTCCGAGCCAAGTCAACGATCGTAGTGTGCTCTCGGAAACATAGAGTCAACAACACGAGCAGGTGAAGATCGTAGTGTGCAGAGGTTTAAAAAGAATCGTAGTGCTCTTGGCTGATAGCATCAGACAAGGCACTACGATCTGAATCGTAGAGTATCATGACATGAATCATAAAGCATCTGTCTTGTGTCAGAGAACGTTGAGTCTCATGATCTGAATGAAGATAGATTCCAACATATGAGGAATGGATTCTAGACATTGCAATACTCATCAGTCCCAGAGTATATGTAATATCCTTAGTATGCAACAAAGAAGCGCATTAAAGAAGCTAAGGATAGTACCATGGGTAAGAGGGACAAAACACCTTTTCAGGTGGTAGGTGAGAAAGCAGTTTGCAATGTCAGTGGGCCAGAATGCAGAATTTAGAAGATGTACAGAAATGTCTCTATCACAGTACAGAAAGTTCAGACGCATTCAATGCCTCAATGGATGGATCCAACGGATAGTTTTCAAGATCACATATATACAGATCAGACAGATGAGAGAGAACCAAGCAAGCATTGAACAAACAACGTGAACATCTCTCTCAAGCTCAACTCTACAATTTGAGATATTGCAAAGCTTGCTTAGCTACTCAGTTCTTTAGAACAAGTGCTTACACAGCAACTGAGTAGCAACCATCAAGAACTCAACATTATCAACCAACTGAAGAAGAGTACCAAGTCTGCTAGACTTGAAGAGTTCGTAGTGAACTGTAAGAAAGCCAAGTCTACTGGTCTTGAAGAGTTCAAGAGTGAACTAAGAAGTTCCTAGACTGCTGGTCTAGAAGGAATCTGTGTGATTCAGAAGTTGTAACATACATCCTTAGTGGATATCCTACTCGTTGAGTAGAAGAGTGGACTAGGAGCTTTAAGTGCTCTGAACCACTTAAAAATGACTGTGTCTTTTACGTTCATGCCATAACTGCCATATCTGTTATATCTGCCATAACTGCCTCACTCTCATAACTCCACTGCTTGGTAAAGAAGATTAAAACAAATATTAATTCTGCTAAGTTTTAATCATTATCAAAGAACTAGTTTAAAAAGAAAAGATTTTAAATATCTATTCAACCCCCCCCCCTTCTAGATAACTATTATGCCAACTAGGAACTAAGAATTGGTATCAGAGCAGGTTCTATTTTATAGCTTACAAGCTTTAGTAGATCCAATGGCACTCGTACCAAGCAAATCTTGGACCGGGGGTGTGACGCCCCCAAAATAGGTCCATTCCATCCAACCCATTCTGAGTCGCCAAATACATGATACAAAAAACAACTACAACTTTATTATTACAATTGTCGTGCAAAATACAACAACATATATGTTGTGAGTTTTGATGCAAAGATATACCAACTGTGACTCTGGACACCAACTTGGATAGCACGTCACAATTGCACCTTACATAAAGGTAAAGTCAAAAACTATTTTAGACATTAGAATCTTTGGGAAGTGATCAAGAAAATCTTCGTACATGGGAGGCCATGCGTCTAGGTTATGATAGATATCATATGGCCACATAATTATCCTTGGTTGACCCAATAGACCCCAAAGAAAAAAGAGAAGATTACTATCATATTCTTTCTAATGGTGAGTCTTCTCTTGACATATCATTATCTCCATTATCTCTAATTGAGAGTTATACTTCAACCAAACACCAAGATTATATAGGTAGTGCTCGTAAATATACTCAGCAAGTGAATGAGCACAACCCTGTCTTATGATGACAAGAGGTTGTATGTCATTAGACATCTTGTATGATAGTGGCAGAACACCCTTCCAAGTTAAATTCACCTCACCCTCAACATCCATAGACCACCGTTCTATTCCCCTGTTATTCCCCGCTTGTCCCAGCTACACTTTTATTACCTGAAAGGAATTGTGAAGCAAAACGGTGAGCACAACTAGCTCAGTAAAGAATATTATGACTAAAGATAAATAAATTATCAATAGTCTTCATCAGTAATAAATCAGAGATTTAGAACATAAGGTAGATGATAAAACTTTTCAACCATAGTTGCAGCGGAACGAGCAATCCATTAGAAGAGTCAAATAGACCATAAAGTCTATTATCTTCTCCATGTTAAAAGTCCACCAACAATGTTTTATTCCTGTAACATCAATCAACAATTCCTTTCCACAATCATGTGAATAACTCATAATCATAATTGTGGTTCTAAATTCGTCTTCGTATCCAAGACGAAGATAATTTTCATCACCTGTCTTTACCTGAAACATCAAAGATCATGGTTATACCAAATCACAGTTCCTGTTCATAATCATACTAATAAATTCATCTTTGCACTACGGGCCAAAGATATTCATCAACAAGTCATCTTTGCACTACATGCCAAAGATATTCATCAATAATTCATCTTTGCACTACATGCCAAATATATTCATCAATAAGTCATCTTTGTACTATGGGCCAAAGATATTCATATCTCAAAAAATATATAATCATTTCAGAATTTATATAAACAATAATTATAACCATGTTGATCAATTCACCTTTGCACTTAAGCTAAAGATATTCAATTATAAATTCAATGGTCATGATCATACCAATCACAATTCAACTTTTCACTACTGGCCAAAGAGAACCCTAGTATTGATCATACCAATAATCTACCCATATTTACACTCGAGTGAAAGAGAATTTCAACATCAGGGTTATAAAAATGTTATATATGATAATAAAATCAATATAATCAATACATAGTTTTAATCTCCAGAGTAATATTCATAAATCAGCTATAATTTGGTTAGAAAAAGAAACCGATTTTGTAGTGAATAGTAACTTGTGAATAGTAACTCATGAATAGTAACTCATGAATAGTAACCCGTCGTGAATAGTAACTCATGAATAGTAACTCGTGAATAGTAACCCCTACATGAAAAAGTTTTAAATTTGATAAAAATTCAAACCAATATTTTGGCATAACGATATTGAAGAAATAATATCATTTATGAAGAAAATAATCTCCCTTACTATCCCTTATTATCCCTTACAATCCCTTACAATCCCTTACCTCGAAAGAGCAGTACTGGAATGTCGGATATAACGCTGAACGAACTTGCACCGTATAACAATACTCAAAGTACTAAAATACTCATAAAATACACTCGATATTATAGAGAGAGAAATAGAGAGAAAACTTCAGTTTCTGGTGTTATTTTCAATTCTAACCTAAGCACCTATTTATAGGAAAATGCTTAGAACACCAAAGTAGAAAATTTAATATAATAATATTATTATAAAAATTATTCACGCTCATCTCTTTGACAACTGAATTCAGCATGTTTGCAACACCATTGGAGCCCACCAAATGACAAAAAACGTTTTTCTTTTAAAAAATAATAAAAACTTCTAAAAATCAATTGTTTCGTAACTTCGGAACTTCAATAATTCATAATAAATAGCCCTTTTATTAGAAAATTCGAATCTCACGACTTTTTATAGGAAATTCAATTCTATACAACTTTGCAGAAGAAAGTTTTTCCAAATTCCAAACAGAAATTAACCAAAATCCATAAACGGGCGATTTTAAAGGCTATAATGAAATTTCAGTCAAGAAATGGGGTCCACCGACACACAAAACATGTGTTAATCATTTAATGCAACAAAATACTCCTCCACCTCATATACTCATATATCCCACATTCATTGTAAAAATATCATCATTATTCTATTATAATAATATAATAAAATATTATTTTATCAGAAAAGATAAAATATCAATTTTTTAACAATTGTCACTTTAAAAAAAATTTCCAACTATATCCACATAAATCAATATTTTTCTCATCATATAAATCAATAATTAATTATTCACAAATAATATTACAGAATCACAGTATTGACAACTAGGTCGTTCCCAGGAAAGAGGGGGCTTTCCAATAAATATTTCTCCTTACTGGCGCGCAATTAGGTGACCAAACCTCTCTTTAGACAGAACTTTCTAGACATTGCCAATAATGTTTTCTAATAATATTATTCAGATAATATGAATTATTGCTCCGATAATGAAAAATACTGTGTAGTGACAATTATTGAAATAACAGTAATATAAAAAATCAACGCAGCAATTATTGAATCAATAAAATAAAATACTGAACAGTAATTACTGTAACAATTATTGAGTAGTGTAAGACCCCAACTTATTATAAATGAAAATTAATTTTCTCTATTTATTATTTTGAAATAGTAAGAGTTGATTTGATTAATGTGGATATTTATGGGTAAAATACGCAAATATTTCAAAATAAGCATGTGGTTATAAAATATTCATTGTTGTTGGGGAATATTCGTTTGGTCGTGGAATATTCGTACTGTCGGGGAATATTCGTACGACGGCGCAGCCATGTGTGGGCCCCATAACGGAAAGCAATTGGATGAAGAAAACGACAAATATAATTTGTTTAAAAATAACGGCGTAGTTGTTACCGTTAATACTGTTAAAATACTCGGTGGTTAACACACAGTAGCACACGGTATTGCACCAATTATTGATTCTTACGTAAGAAGACACTACTCAATAGTTGTTACAGTAATTACTGTTCAGTATTTTATTTTATTGATTCAATAATTGCTTCATTGATATTTTATATTGCTGTTGTTTCAATAATTGTCATTACACAGTATTTTTCATTATCGAAGCAATAATTCATATTATCTGAATAATATTATTAGATAACATTATTGGTAATATCTAGAAAGTTCTGTCTAAGAAGAGGTATGGTCACCTAATTGCGCGCCAGTAAGGAGAGATCCTTATTGGAAAGCCCCCTATTTCCTGGGAACTGCCTGGTTGTCAATATTGTGATTCTGTAATATTATTTGTGAATAATTAATTATTGATTCATATGATGAGGAAAATATTGATTTTATGAGGATATAGATGGAGAAAATTTTTAATGTGACATTTGTTGAAAATTGGAATTTTATCTTTTTCTGATAAAATAATTATTATATTTTAATAATATAATACTGATGATATTTTTACGATGAATGTGGGATATATGAGTATATGTGGAGGAGGAGTATTTTTGTTATCAAAAATATTTAAAACATGTTAAACATGTCGGTGGACCCCATTTCTTGACTGAAATTTGATTATAGCCTGTAAAATTGCCCGTTTGTGGATTTCGGTCAATTTCTGTTTGGAATTTGAAAAAACATTCTTCTGTAAAGTTGTAGAGAATTGAATTTCCTATAAAAACTCACGAGATTCGAATTTTCTGATAAAAGGGCTATTTATTATGAATTATTGAAGTTCTGAAGCTCCGAAATAATTAATTTTTGAAAGTTTAAAATATTTAAAATAGGAAAAACGTTTTTGATTTGTTTGGTAGACTTATTTGTTTTCAAGCATGGCTGAATTCAGATCATGCATTGTGAGCGTAGGAATTTATATATAATATATTATTATTATATTAAATTTTCTACTTTGGTGTTCTAAGCATTTTTCTATAAATAGGGTGCTTAGGTTAGAATTGAAAATCACACCAGAAACTGAAGTTTTCTCTCTCTATATTATCGAGCGTATTCTTGTGAGTATTTTGAGTATACTTTGAGTATTGCTATACGGTGCAAGTTCAAGTCATAGCTATATCCGGTGTTTCAACTAGAAGTACTGTCTTTCGAGGTAAGAGATATTATTTTTTAAAAAATGATATTATTTCTTCAATATCATTATGCCGAAATATTGATGAACTTTTTTATCAAATTTGGAACTTTTGGTGTCGGAGTTACTATTCACGTATGCGGCACTATTCACGTATACGACACTATTCACGAATACGGCACTATTCATCAAAAAATGAAATTTTTTTTCTTTTTGTCTAAAATATCTATTGTGGGTACTAGCTTTGATTGTATCCATGTTTTGATCATTCTTGAATTTTACACCACTATTATTATTTTTGAGGCATTTTTGGACATAGATAAAACAAAGTACGAATCCTTAATCCTTAATTCTTGTCATTTTGTTTCACTGGATTCGTTTCTTTAAAAATATTTTTCATTATCCTCAGTCTTAAATGATGATATTATTGAATGTCGTTGGCCTGTAATGCAAAGATGAATGATTTTTGATAAATATCTTTGGCTCGTAGTGCAAAGATGAACAGGTGTTTAGATGAACATGACCAACTGATGAATATCTTTGTCCTGTAGTGCAAAGATAATATTTGATTCCAGATATATATTGATTGATGTTACATGGGATAAAAGATAGACGATGAACTTTAAATTCATATATAGAAGATAGTAGTTTGCATTCTCTACTTAACTCTTCTAATAAATTATTATTTCCGCTGCGAATATTGATTTAAAACTTGTTGTCTATTGTATTCTATTAGATTTTTCCCTGTTGAAAATTAACGATAATTTGTTGTATATTATCATAGTCATAATATTCTTTACTGGGCTAGTTGAGCTCACCATTTTCCTTTTTGTTCCATTTTTCTTCTCAGAAGGAGAGAATGTAGCGAGTACGAGTTGGGGTATGGAATGATGGTTATAGAGAGAGTTGTTTAGTAGTCCTCACCATTTTTGTAAAATAATGTATCGATAAATATGATGAGGATTTATTTGGGTATAGATATTGTCTAAAAGATAATATTTGTATTCAAACTCACAGTTTTACTATTGTAATAATAAAGTTGTAGTTGTTTCTGTACCATGTATTGACAACTCAGAATGGGTGATGTATACCTATTTTGGGGGCGTCACAAGTAGTGCCTTTTTACGTAAGAATCAATAATTGGAGTAATACCGTGTGCTACTATGCAACAATGCGTATTACTGTATTTTAACCACCGGGTATTCCAACAGTATTAACGGTAACAACTGCGCCGTTATTTATAAATAACTTATACTTGTCGATTTCTTCATCCAATCACTTTTCGTTATGGGACCAACAAAAGACTACGCTGTCGTACGAATATTCCCCGAAAGCAAGAATATTTCATGACCAAACGAATATTCCCCGACAACAATGAATATTTTATAACCACCTGCTTATTTTAAAAAAATTCATATATCACCCTTAACTTTAAACTTTTATCAATTTAACCATTTATTGAATAGTAATTATAAGAAAATTGAATACATTTATTTCATAAAATTCGGGGTCTTACAGGGGGAGGCAGTAAACCACCAATGTGCAACAAGGATAAATTTGCTAACTGGAAAGTCAGGATGCAAGCTTACATAGACTCAATAGATGAAGATCTATTTGATACCACTCTTAATGGGCCCTATATACCAACAAAGCTTGCACCAACCACTGACGATCCAAATAGAGTACAAATCAAAGTTAAAGAAGAATAGACAGACTCAGAGAAGAGATCTATCCAACTTGACAAAAAGGCGAAGAACATCCTATTCCAATCCTTAGAGGACGATCTGTTTGAAAATATTGTAAACAGTAAAACAGCTAAGGAAGTTTGGAAAGCACTGCTGATCATGCACGAAGGAACTGAAAAAGTAAGAGAGAACAAACAGTCTCTCCTGACACAGCAGTACGAAATGTTCGCTCATGTGCAAGGAGAAAATGTGACTGCCACCTATGAAAGATTTAACGTTCTGCTCAACTCTCTATGAGCGTATGGGAAGATCTATCCTAACAAAGATCTGACCATAAAGTTCATGAGAGCTCTACCGAGCAGGTGGGATGTCAAGACCACAGCAATAAGAGAATCAAAGAATCTCAACGAGATGACAGTTCAACAACTATATGGCAATCTCCTGACATACGAGCTGGAGCTGACCCAACGTGCTGAAACCCTATCAGAAGGAAGAAGGAAAGACAAGGGTGTTGCTCTCAAGGCAAATAAAGGTGCATCAAAAGTCATCACTGAGATTGACTTTAATTATGATAAAAACGATGATGAAGACTTTGCTATGCTGGTAAAGAGACTAAGAAGGTTCATGCGACAAAGCAGAATCAGCAAGCCAAAGAAGGTCAGGAATTACAATAGCCATGAGCAAATGAATAACCTATGCTACAACTGCAAAAAGCCTGGCCACTTCATCGCCAACTGCAACAAACCTATCAAAGAAGAACTAAAGAAGAAAATACATGCAAAGAAGGAATACAAAAGAAACAAGAGGCCTCAAAAAAGAGACAAAGGCCTGGTAGCTGGAGGATCGTGGAGTGATTCAGATAATGACTTAAATGCTGACTCCGGAGAAGAAGAAGAACCACAGATGGCCAATTTGTGCTTAATGGCCAAACATGCAAAGGATAAACAAAGCCTCAACATACATGATGTAAATCTCGATGAGGTATTTGATTTCAACTCACCTGATGTAGATATAAATGACTTAAGAACTGTACTGCATGGCATAACCACTGATTTACATCAATATATGAAGTGGTTCAGAGTCTTGTCTAAAGATCATTCACTTCTTCAAGAGGAGAAGAAGAAAGTTCAAGAAGAGCTTGAAACAGCCCTTCTAAGTACTAATCTTCTTTTCAATCTTGAGGTTGAGAATGAGACTTTAAAGTAGACAAACACACTCAATGCACAAAGAGAGTCTAATCTAACCTCTAAAATTAAGGATCTAGAAAAGAATATCTCTACATGGAACAAATCCTCATCATCCATGGACTGCCTGCTCTCTAATCGGAGAAGCACATTCGACAGAACAGGTCTAGGCTTTGGGGAATCCATCTCAGAGCCTTGTGTGGAAAAGACAAAGGAAACTAGCACTAGTAATGCCTCAAGTTTTAGTGGTGGCATTGCCTTTGTGAAATCCTCACAGTTAGAAGAACCAGTTAAACCTTATCCTACTGTATCTATTCTTACTCATAGGAGTAAAGGATCTCATGCTGGTCTGGGGTTCATAAAAGAGAAGAGTAACCTAACCTCTACTCACCAACCTCAAAGAATCGTAGAGTCAAGCAAGACCAACTCTACTAATCAACCGGGAAGGCACACTCATCACTATTTATGATATCCAAGGACACGTGGAAAAATGAGAATCAGTTTAACAGAAGGATACTTAAGGAACCACACAAGTCCAAGTAGAGAATGAATCATCATACACACATAGGCATGCATCATAATAGATGTTTCATATGCAATAAATATGGTCATAGGGCTATAAAATGTTATTATAACTCCATGCATGTGAGACCCAAGATTAGACAGATTTGGGTCCCCAAAGACACTAACAATGAAGGACCCATGCAGATATGGGTACCAAAATGAAGGTTCAAATGTTTTGACAGGAAAAGAGCTCCACGACCTCAACATGGTATCTGGACAGTGGATGCTCGAGGCATATGACACGGAACAAAGCTCTACTATTTAACTACATAGAAAAGGAGGGTCCCTCAGTCATCTTTAGAGATAACGGCTCGGGCAAGACAAGAGGATATTGCTCTGCTGGAAATGATGCAGTATCTTTCAACAAAGTAGCTTATGTGGAAGGTCTCCAACACAATCACCTAAGTATCAGCCAACTCTGCGACAAGGGTCACCAAGTATCATTTCTCAACAACCAATGTCAAGTCAGAGATTTAAAGACATCTGCCATAAAGCTAACCGAGACAAGAGAAGGAAATGTCTACACAGTGGATCTTGGTCAACTAAGCTCAGATGAGACAATATGTTTTCTGGCAAAAGCATCTGAAGAAATGAGCTGGCTATGGCATAGACGGTTGTCTCACTTAAACTTCAAAAGCATGTCCAAACTGGCATCAAAAGACCTCGTAGCTGGCCTACCCAAGTTTAACTTTGTGAAGGAAAGGCCATGCAATGTCTGTCAGTTTGGAAAGCAAACCAGAAGCTCATTAAAAAACAAGACTGCCAACTCTATTGAAAAGCCCCTGCAGTTACTCCACATGTATCTCTTTGGGCCAATCCCAACAACTAGTCTTGGAGGAAAAAGATACTCTCTAGTCATAGTCGACGACTACACCAGATTCACATGGGTATTCTTCCTAACCTCAAAGGATGAAACAAGCTCCGAATTAATCAAGATGTTCATACTGGTAATGAACGAGAAAGGAGAGAAAATCAAGGCCATAAGGAGTGATCATGGAAGAGAATTCAATTTCTCATAAATAGACAAGTTCTGCTCAGACAATGGCATCAGTCACAACTTCTCAGCTCCACGAACTCCTCAACAAAATGGAGTTGCTGAAAGAAAGAACAGAACTCTGATAGAGGCTGGAAGTACTCTACTAGCAGCAGCTCGCCTGCCTGAATACTTCTGGGCAGAAGCTGTCAACATTGCATGCTACACGCAGAACAGATCATTAATTCACACTACGATCAAGAAGACACCCTACGAACTGTGGAAAGGTAGAAAGCCAAGTGTCAGCTACTTCCATGTCTTTGGCTATGCATGCTACATTCTCAACAATGGAAAGCAGTATCTGACAAAATTCCAGCCCAAGTCAGACGAAGGGATCTTTCTTGGATATGCCACAGACAGCAAGGCTTACAGAGTATTCAACAAGAAGACACTGAATGTTTAAGTCTAGATACACATCATCTTTGATGAAACTGACTTAGACAAAATAGTGCCTCAAGACACTACGATCGATAGTGCAGACACTACGAATGACGTCGTCGAGCTCAACACTACGATCGTAGTACTAGACAGTGAAATCGTAAAGCATGAGAATGTGATCGTAGAAAGGTCAATGCAAGACAGCGAGCCTCCATTCTAAGAAGAAGAGATAGACCTTGAAGACTTAAGACAGGAAGGCATCAGGATAGATGTCCCAACCGGTAACAGATGGGCAAGAGATCACACTCAGGATCTAATCATTGGAGATCCGAGTGCTAGAGTCAAAACAAGAGCTGCTACACAGAATGAATGATTTTATCTAAACTTCCTGTCACAAATAGAGCCAAAGAAGATAGAAGATGCTATGAAAGACTCCAGTTGGATAGAAGACATGCAGGAAGAACTCAACCAATTTGAAAGAAGCAAAGTATGGAGATTGGTACCAAGTCCAAAGAGTCATCCTGTGATAGGAACTAAGTGGGCCTTCAGAAACAAAATGGATGAAGATGGGGTCATAACCAGAAACAAGGCAAGATTAGTGGCAAATGGCTATTCTCAAGAAGAAGGTATCGACTACGATGAGACATTTGCACCTGTTTCCAGACAAAAGCCATCAGAATCTTTCTTGCCTTTGCTGCCCACATGAAGTTCAAAGTCTTTCAGATGGATGTCAAGAATGCATTTCTAAATGGAGAACTCCAAGAAGAAGTCTATGTAGAGCAAGCTCCAGGTTTCATCAATCCATCTCTTTCCAATTATGTCTATTGATTAGATAAAGCTTTATATGGTCTTAAACAAGCACCTAGATCATTGTATGAAACACTGACTAACTTCTTAATCGAAAATGGGTTCACTAGAGGTAGTGTAGATACCACACTATTTCTTAGAAAGCATAAAGACAAAGTCTTACTAGTTCAAATCTATGTTAATGACATTATCTTTGGTTCTACTGACGAAAAGTTATGCAAAAGATTCTCTAAGCTAATGCAGAGCAAGTTTGAAATGAGCATGATAGGTGAGCTGAACTTCTTCCTTGGACTGGAAGTAAAGCAGACTGAAGAAGGAATTTTCATAAACCAAGGCAAGTACATCAAAGACTTACTGAAGAAGTATGGCATGAAATCAGCCTCTCCCATGAAAACACCAATTGTTCCTGCAACCAAGCTTGACAAGGATGAGAAAGGTAAAAGTATTGATATCACTCAATACAGAGGTATGATAGGCTCTCTTTTATACCTAACTGCCAGTAGACCAGACATAATGTTTGCAACATGCATATGTGCTAGATTTTAGGCTAACCCTAAAGAGTCACATTTATCTGCTATAAAGTGGATCTTCAGGTATCTCAAGGGTACACCTTACTTGGGGCTTTGGTATCCCAAGGAATCCTCATTTGAACTAACAGGATACACAAATGCTGATTTTGCAGGATGCAAAATAGATAGAAAGACTACCAGTGGCACTTGTCAACTTCTAGGAAACAGACTTGTGTCCTGGTTTAGCAAAAAGCAAAACTCAGTGTCTACTTCAACTGCAGAAGTTGAATATATTGCTGCTGGCAGCTGCTGTGCTCAAATCCTATGGATGAGAAATCAGCTAGCTGACTATGGGTTCAATTTCAAATCTATTCCCATACACTTTGATAACACAAGTGCTATAGCAATAACTCATAATCCTGTCATGCATTCTAGAACTAAGCATATAGAAATAAGGTATCACTTCATTAGGGATCATGTGCAAAATAGAACTATATCTTTACAATACATCCCTACTGAAAATCAACTTGCTGATGTTTTTACAAAACCACTAGATGAATCCAGATTTCATAAGTTAATAAGTGAGCTAGGCATGCTAAATCTACAACCATGAGATATATGCTCTAGATTGTGCTAACCATGATAGATACAAAGGCTGAACTCAAAATCGTAGACATGATCAAGGAAAGCTCGTGATTGTAGAGCTGAAAAGAAAGTTACCTCAACGATCGTAGCAAAGACTTAACTATCGTAGTGAAGACTCAACAATGACACAAGCCCCATCCACAAAGCAAAAATGTATCCTGTGATAACAAGCTTCATAACAAAGCAATCTCTCTAAGAGGTGACTCAGGAACAAACCTAACCCTTGAATCTCTCCAAGAGGTTGGCCCTTCCTGAGCTGCCTTAAAAGAATGCTTTATCAAAAACTCATCACAAGGATTCGGACTGACTCGACGATCGCAGGACAGACTCAACGAATGATTAACAGACTCGACGATCGTAGGACAGACTCAATGAATGATTGATCAGACTCGACGATCGTAAGATAGACTCAATGAATGCTGGACAGACTTGACGATCGTAGGACAGACTCAATGGATGATTGAACAGACTTGACGATCGTAGGACAGATTCAACGAATGCTGGACAGACTCGACGATCGCAGGACAGACTTAACGAACTTAAGACTACCTCAACGATCGTAGTCTTCCTAAGGACACCTCAGTTCTGAACAAGTCAAGGGAAAATCAGTACATCCCTGAACAGTTAAAATCGTAGAACCAAGTAAAAGTCGACACCTGTCCCACTAAGCAAAAAAGAAGAGAGAGAAGTTACAAGTACAAGTTGAAATCACATTTTTGAAATCTGAAGTCCAAAAGATTATCTCTCTCTCATTCTCCCCCTCTCTCTCTCTCAAAGCAAAAGCCCTAAATTAGCAGAAAGTTCAGACATATCTCATTTCCAACTACAGAATCAATGGCTGCTTAAAATGTAGTATCCGGCTACAGACTCTATTTTGACGAGTTCAAAATAGCTCCACCAAAATTTTACAAGACCCTGGCGCTACTGAAGAAGGCGGGTCTCGAAGAGGCTCTGAGCACAGATACTCTTGTCTATCCAAAGCTAGTGAAGGAGTTCTACAAGAATGGTGTGTTTAAAGACAACACCATCACTACAAGAGTAAGGGAAGTAAAAATCAGACTAAGGGCAAAGGACTTCAATCTGGCCCTAGGTTTCAAGAATGAATGGCACCCATTCTTAGATTCTGTAGACTTCCAAGAGGGACTAAGAAAAATGCATCACAAGAAAAACTCCTCTGTGAAAGGGCATAAGAAGAAGGAGTTCCCCCAGAGGTATGAATTTTTAGCTGATATTATTGGGAAATGTTTATGCTGCAAGAGCTCAGGACATGACTCGGTGAATGAAGCTCAACTTAAGCTCATGACTGCCATGTACTATGGTATTCAACTCAACTATGGAGCTATATTGCTCAAGTGGATTGGGAAGTGGATAGTAAACTCGAAGAAATCAAAAATCCCTTAAAAGATGCTATATGGGCGCTTCTTAAGTATCATTCTGCAATCTGCACTAGGTGACAAAATTAGGGATGAAGAGGGAGAAGCCATAAACCCAAATCGAAGAATGACCCAGCAGTTGTTTGAAAACTGGAAGAGAAACCCTACTAAGTATGTACGAATGATGACTGAGTCCAGTGGAAGAACTGGGGAACTGAAGGTCGCAGGCTTTCCAGGAAACATGTCTGTTGTCAGGGAAGCTGAAGAAGAAGGAGAAGCCAACAAGGGAGAACCCTCTGTCCTTACCAGAAAAGGCAAGGGCAAGAGGAAGCTATGGGCTAGACAGATAGAAGATCCTCAAGGATCTACAACTGATATTCCTGTAGAGTCCTCTGATATAGAGACTCTGAGGATGCTAAGAAGGAAGCAGCAGTAAGATGAAGCTAATGAGGATTAAGCCACCATATCACAGATCCTAAAGAAGAACAAAGTTGGCCATAAGTCCAAAAGGCCATCAATCTCCTCTATCGTAGAGTCTCTACTGTTCACAGAGGCCAGACCAAGTATGGCAGGCAAGGAAGGAGATGTCTCAAGTATAGTGGCTATTGAACAGGACAAAGCTGAGATTCAAGAGAGTCCTGAAGTTGAGGCTAAACCCAGAAAATCAAGAAGAAAGCTGCTCAAGAAGTACATTCTTAAAAATGAAAAGGTGCTGAAAAAGGAAGCAAAGAGTGTGGATGCAAAAGAAGAACTGTCCCGAGCAAATCAAGAGGACAGTACTCCAGCTAAGGGGGAGATCCCTGAAATTCTCATGATAGAGAATACACCGGCTGAGGGGGAGATGTCTGCAGCTCAAGAAAATGTTCCAGCTGAGGAGGAGTTTCTGAACTCTCAAGAAGATGTTCCAGCTGAGGGGGACTTTCTGAACTTATAAGAAGATAATCATGCTGAGGGGGTGCCTCATGATATCCACATGGCAGAAGAAGAGGTCTCTGCGCAAAATAAAGATGAATCAATGCAAGACCATCCAGAGACCATTGAGATAATGGAATCCTCATAAGAGAACAAAGAAGAAGAACAAGATGATGATGATGATGATGATGATGAACTCGAAATCACTGGTGTGGGTAAAGATGGATATAGAAGCTATCTGTATAATCAAATTTTTTCTTACCTACCCATGATGGCATACCATCAAGCTCAAATCCTGAACTCATGGGATCACATGTTCTGGAGCTTCAAAGAGTATCCAGCCATCTCAGTTCTGGCTCATGGATTCCCAGGGAAAGTCAACTTTGCCAAGAAGCTGCTTACTAACCATTCTTCATCCAAGGATAAACTTGAGGTGCTGGCTATCCCTAATCTCTTCAAAGTTAATCACTTGCCATCATCTTCATTCAGTCAATTCAATGAATTTCTTCGATGGTTGGAAGTGATTCTTCACCCACTCAATCGATTTCCAGTTGCAGAATCCCAAAATTCTGTAACTGAAGAACCAAATTAAGTCAACTTTACTTTGCTCCCACAAACTACCAACTCTACGATTCCAGACTCTAGACCCATCATAGAGTCCCAAATAGAGATTGTAGAGGCACTTGTCCCAAACATCCAAACCCAAGACCCTCCATCTGATATACCATCCTCCTCATCAAATGACTACTTTAGTCTTGATCTTGCTCTCTACAACCTGAAAGATCAATCCCAGCAAACAACCCCTCCAATCAACAATCCTCAAGCCAATGATACTCTCCCAAACCTGCCTACAAAGGATGACTTGAAAGAAACCTCTGAGAAAATGGTCAAGTCTATAGAATCAAGTCTGGAATCTCACTCCGATCTCATTAATATCCGACTGAATCAAATGATCACAGCTGCAAACAATTTCCCTGGCACTATGAATACTGAGCTTACAAAGAAGCTGAGAGAATTTATTCAAGAAATTCTTAAGAGCATGAAGGACAGAGATGAGATTCACTTCCAGATAGCTTCCAAGCAAAGAGAGGTTAATCTTGAAATGCAGAAACATCAAGACACTCAACATAAACTTATGCTGGAGAATATCATCAACTTGAAAGCTTCTATCTACGACTTCCAGAAATCATATGTCAATCAGGAAAAATAGAATGACATGGTTCTAACAGCCCTCCGAAACAATGAAGCAAGATCTGAAAGATAGATCAAGGAAAGTAGAGAGGACATTGCTCAGACACAAAGCCAACTGAACGAGCTTGTCCAAGGTGTTAATCGACTGTCTGCAGATATTCGAACCCTTGATACTGACATAAAGGGGGAGAATAAAGGGAAAAGAGTTCAGGGAGGACACGGATGTCAAGGCAAAGGTAGAGGAGGTCATGGAACTCAAGAAAGGGGAAGAGGACAATTTCATGCTCAAGCATCACAAAGCCCTCCTACAAGACAATTCCACCATCAGACTCAACGATCTGATCAGTAGGGAATTTTAACGGCTATACCTTTAAGTCGTCAGGAGTCAACTCCCAGCTCACAAGATGTGTCTACCGTACGAATAAGAATGCCAACTGGAGATCCTACATTCATGTACAGGCATGAGGAAAATCCAAGACTAAGTCCAAGCGAGCTGGAAGAGTTAGCCAGAAACGAGGAAGCTTGTAGAAAAAGAAGGGCTGAGGAGTATGCCAACCCACCAAGAAAAAGGCCAAAGAAATAGAGATAAGTTGAAACTTTAAATTCTTATTGATGTAAAGCTAAAATTGTAATATTTCTTGAACATCAATAAATTTATGTTTATTCTCTAGAAATTTCAGCTACTCACTGAAATACTAAGTCATGTTTAAATTTCCTGCAAATGCATCTAGACACTAATAAATCATGACAAAAAATCTCCTTGGTTATGTCAACATCAAATAGGGGGAGATTGTTGGGAGAATGCATATTATGATTTGATGTTTTAATGTATATGTTCATGATTATTTTTAAAGTCCTTCCAAGTAAGATATGTACAAGGACTGAGTGGTAGATCAAATTTGTTAGGTTGATCTAAGATCTTAACGTGTGTCATTCTGTAATAGAATGTATAGATAGAAAGATCAAAGCTATTAGGTTGATCTTGAGATGTAATAGATAGGCTTTGAAGAAATCGTAGTGTATCATCTGATCAACATTACAGAAGTCAAGGCAAAAATGTAGAGCCTGAAGATCGTAATGTGCCTGCCTTGAAGGGACTCTTCGAAAATCGTAGAGTAGTCCCAACGTTTGCTGAGCCAAGTCAACGATTGTAGTGTGCTCTCAGAAACATAGAGTCAACAACACGAACAAGTGAAGATCGTAGTGTGCAGAGGTTTAAGAAGAATCGTAGTGCTCTTGGCTGATAGCATCAGACAAGGCACCAAGATGATAAGGCACTACGATCTGAATCGTAGAGTATCATGACATGAATCATAGAGCATCTGTCTTGTGTCAGAGTACGTCGAGCCTCATGATCTGAGTGAAGATAGATTCCAACATATGAGGAATGGATTCTAGACATTGCAATACTCATTAGTCCCAGAGTATATGAAATATCCTTAGTATGCAACAAAGAAGCGTATTGAAGAAGCTAAGGATAGTACCATGGGTAAGAGGGACAAAACACCTTTTCAGGTGGTAGGTGAGAAAGCAGTTTGCAGTGTCAGTGGGCCAGAATGCAGAATTCAGAAGATGTGCAGAAATGTCTCTATCACAGTACAAAAAGTTCAGACGCATTCAATGCCTCAACGGATGGATCCAACGGATAGTTTTCAAGATCACATATATACAGATCAGACAGATGAGAGAGAACTAAGCAAGCATTGAACAAACAACGTGAACATCTCTCTCAAGCTCAACTCTACGATCTGAGATATTGCAAAGCTTGCTTAGCTACTCAGTTCTTTAGAACAAGTGCTTACACAGCAACTGAGTAGCAACCATCAAGAACTCAACATTATCAACCAACTGAAGAAGAGTACCAAGTCTGCTAGACTTGAAGAGTTCGTAGTGAACTGTAAGAAAGCCAAGTCTGCTGGACTTGAAGAGTTCAAGAGTGAACTAAGGAGTTCCTAGACTACTGGTCTAGAAGGAATCTGTGTGATTCAGAAGTTGTAACAGACATCCTTAGTGGATATCCTACTCGTTGAGTAGAAGAGTTGTAAAAAGGACTGTGTCTTTTACGTTCATATCATAACTGTCATATATGTTATATCTACCATAACTGCCTCACTCTCATAACTCCACTGCTTGGTAAAGAAGATTAAAACAAATATTAATTTCGCTAAGTTTTAATCATTATCAAAGAACAAGTTTAAAAAGAAAAGATTTTTAAATATCTATTCAACCCCCCCCCCCCTTCTAGATAACTATTGTGCCAACTAGGAACTAACATATATCATTAACACAAAGTTTACAGATGTGTCAGCAGTGGCCAAAGCTGCCAAGAATATTGAGATGGAGCGACAGAACTTTTGGTCTTCTAAATCAGAGGGGAGTAGAAAGAGGGACAGAGATGACCAGCAGGGTCAAACTTCAGTTCAGTATGGGAAAAATCAGTGTGGTCAGTGGAACAGGAATCGTGGTGGCCAGCATGACAGTGGTGTGGCCAGAATCAAAATAGGGGTTATCAGCAGATGCCTAAACAAGGGCAGAATTGTCAGCTGCAGCTACCTTGGCATGGTCAGAATCGTCAACAGTGGTAGAATCGTTAGTAGGGACAGAATCAGGGTCATTACCCGGGACCAGCTGGTGGGGGTAACCCAAATTTTATTCTGATATCTCCTTGTACTACTTGTGGGGCCAATCATCTGGGGAGGCAGTGCCACGGACTCACAAGTGCATGCTTCTTGTGTGGACAGATGGGTCATATTGCTAGGGATTGTACCGGTCCACGTGGTAATGGTGGAGATGGTGATAATGGTGGCAATGGAGGTCAGCGTCAGGGTTGTTGAGTGTTTTCCTTGACATATAATCAGGCGACAAGTGCACCAGGTATTTTTTCTAGCACTCTTTTAGTTGGAAATCGTGAGGCTTCTATTTTGTTTGATACGGGTTCTACTCATTTCTTTATTGCTCAGTCTTTTATTCGACACCTGGGTGTGCCATCTCAGTCTTTAGATTCTGTTATGTCTATTGCTAACCCAATGGGGACTTCTGTTGTTATTTCTGATTTGTATCGAGGGTGTGCAATCAATTTTGGGGATAAGATTCGTAGGGCTAATCTTCTTCCGATGAGTATGCACGATTTTGATGTCATTCTTGGGATGGACTAGTTGGATAAACACCATGCCACTATCGATTGTCAGGTGAAGAAGGTTATATTTGGAGATTTGAAGTCTCCAGAATTCATGATTCAGGGTTCACAGCCGAGTAGAGTGGTGAATTTAATTTCAGCTTTGAAGGCTGAAAAGTTGTTGGCAAAGGGTTGTGAGGGATATTTGGCGTTTGTGAAAGATACCTCTAAGGGTGAGTCTCGTATTGAAGATGTTCCAATTATTCATGACTTTCCCGATGTGTTTCCTGAGGAGTTGTCAGGGTTGCCACCACAGCGGGAAGTAGAGTTTTCTATTGAGCTTGTTCCTGGTACAGAGCCTATCTATAAGGCGTCATATTGGATGGCACCGTTAGAGTTACAAGAGTTGAAGGATCAGTTGCAAGAGCTGTTAGATCGTGGTGTGATTCGGCCGAGTGTTTCGCTGTGGGGTTCTCCGGTCTTGTTTGTGAAGAAAAAGGACGGGTCTATGAGGCTGTGTATAGACTACGGGGGGTTGAACAAGATTACCATCAGGAATCGGTATTCATTACCGAGGATTGATTACTTGTTTGACCAACTTCAGGGGGCAAAATATTTTTTGAAGATAGACTTGAGGTCGGGTTATCATCAATTGAGGGTGAGAGATGAGGATATCCCTAAGACGGCCTTTCATACTCGATATGGGCATTACGAGTTTCTGGTGATGCCATTCGGGTTGACTAACGCTCCAGCGGTGTTTATGGATTTAATGAATTGAGTGTTTAGGCAGTAATTGGACCAATTTGTTATTGTCTTTATTGATGACATTTTTGTTTACTCCAAGTCTTAGGAAGAACATGAGGAGCATCTTCGCACAGTGTTGTGGATTTTACAGAAAGAGAAATCGTATGCTAAATTCTCTAAATACGAGTTTTTGTTGGAGCAGGTTGTATTTTTGGGTCATGTTGTTTCTGCTGAAGGCGTTAAGGTGGATCCTACGAAGGTTGAGGCTATCACTAAATGGTTAAAACCTACTACGGTGACAGAGATTAGGAGTTTCTTGGGTTTGGCAGGGTATTATAGGCGGTTTGTGGAAGGGTTTTCCTTACTTGCCTTTCCCTTGACTCAGTTGATGAGAAAGGGCACGAAGTTTGTGTGGAATGAGGAGCGTGAGAAGAGTTTTGAGGAATTGAAGAAATGACTTGTGACAGTTCCTATAATTTCATTGTCATCGGGGACTGGAGGTTACCAGATTTATAGTGATGCTTCTAACAAGGGCTTGGGGTGTGTTTTGATGCAACATGGTAAGGTGATTGCTTATGCTTCTAGGCAGTTTAAACCTTATGAGGTGAACTACCCCACACATGATTTGGAGTTGGCAGCGGTGATCTTACCTTAAAGATTTAGAGGCACTATTTATATGGAGAGACTTGTGATATCTTCACCGATCATAAAAGTCTTAAATACATTTTCACTTAGAAGGAGCTCAACATGAGGCAGAGGCGTTGGTTGGAGCTTCTAAAGGATTATGATGCTAGGATTCAGTATCACCCGGGGAAGGCAAATGTGGTTCCAGATGCTCTTAGCCGAAAGATTTCAGCGAGTGTAGCAGCCCTTGTTAAACAACCTAAGCTTATTTCGGATATGGAGAGGCTCGAGTTGGAGTTGTATGTACAAGGTTGATATGGGCATTTGGCGGGTATGAGAGTGGAGCCCTCTCTTATCTCGAGAGTAAAAGAAGTTCAAAAGGAAGATGGGGAATTGTGGAGCATGGTGCAGAATCTAGAGGAGGAAAAGTAGCCCTAGTTTCGTACTGATGACTATGGTGTGATTTGGTTGGGTGAGCGGTTGTGTGTACCATCGGATCCAATTATTCGGGAGGCGGTGTTGGTTGAGGCTTATAGTTCTCCATTTTCTATTCATCCAGGTTCTACAAAGATGTATACGGATTTGAAGAAGAATTTTTGGTGGAATGGGATGAAACGAGACGTGGCTGAATATGTTGGGAAGTGTCTTACTTGTCAACAAGTGAAGATAGAAAATCAACGAGCTAGTGGGTTGCTGCAACAGTTAGACATTCCAGTGTGGAAATGGGAAGATATCACGATGGATTTTGTAACTGGTTTGCTGAAGACTTTCAGGAAGAATGATGCCATTTGGGTAGTGGTGGACCGACTGACCAAATCGGCACACTTTTTGGCTATCCATGAGGGTTACTTGGTGGATAGGTTGGCACAAATCTTTCAGCAGAAGATTGCTAGACTTCATGGTACTCCGGTGTCTATTGTTTCAGATCGGGACCCACGTTTCACTTCACAGTTTTGGAAAGGGTTTCAATGAGCTTGGGGTACTCGGCTCAACTTTAGTACTTCTTTCCATCCGCAAACTGATGGGCAATCCAAACGGACTATTCAGACATTAGAGGATATGTTGAGGTCTTGTGAACTTTAGTGGTCGGGTAATTGGGATGATTATTTGAGCCTAGTTGAGTTTGCTTACAACAATAACTGGCATGCAAGTATTGGAATGGCTCCGTTTGAGGCATTATATGGTAGGAAGTGTCGAGCACCAACTTGCTGGGATGAGGTTAGCGAAAGGTCCATAGAAGGGCCTGAGTTAGTTCAAATCACTACGGAGAAGGTAGTAGTGGTTAAGGAGAAATTGAAATCGACTCGATTACGGCAGAAGTGTTATGCTGATAAGCATAGGAGGACTTTCGAGTTTGAACCTTGTAAGCACATATTTCTAAAAGTTTCTCCTTGGAAGGGCATTCGACGATTTAGGTTGAAATGGAAACTTAGTCCGCGTTATATTGGCCCATTTGAGATTTTGGAGAGGGTTGATGAAGTTGCGTATCGGTTAGCTTTGCCTCCGCAGCTACCTCACGTGCACAATGTATTCCATGTGTCAGTGTTGAGGAGTTATCATTATCATCCGTTGCACGTGGTGCAATATCCATTCGATAAGATTCGGGAGGATCTTACTTGTGATGAGCAAGCTGAGGCAATTTTGTATCGTCAAGAGCGAATTATGAGGAGGAAGACTATTCCGTTTGTTAAGGTTTTGTGGAGAAATCATTCGGAGCGGGAGGCTACATAGGGGATGGAGGAGTCTATTCGAGCGGATTATCCGCATCTCTTTGAAAATTAGGTGCGTTCCATTCTTTGGATTCCGGGGTCGGAATCCTTCTTAAGGGGTAGGTGATGTAATATCCGAAAAAAAAATATTGAATAATAAAAATTATTTTGTTTTAAAACATATTAATTAGATTTTGTCATTTATTTGGGTCAAACTAGTTATTTAATTTGTGTGGGCTAATAAATATTAACAAGAGATGGGTAAATTAATTTAGTACAATTTGGGCCCTTAAAATTAATTGGGTTTAAATTAATTAAATGTGGGTAATAATAAATCCAATTATAATTAGGAGAATTAAAAAGATTTATTAATAAATAAATAAATAAATAGCTAGACCTAATTTACTTGAGCATTATACCTAATACGTAACTGGGAGAAAGAAAGGAGGCGGAAAAGAACAGAAGAACAAGGCGACAACATAAGAGGATGAAGAGGAATTTAAATTTCTTTCTAACATACATATAAGTCTGCCTTTATTTTGTTTTCAAAATTATTGGGGGTAGCAATCATTGTAAGTATATTATATATATTCAATTGATGATATCAAATGTACATATATATAATTAACCATGCATAAGCATATTCTGCTTTAACAATCATATGCTTAACTATGTACATCTTTGAAATACATGTTGCGGTTTAATAATTTAGATATTATATTTATATATATACTGAACATGCGAAGAAAAAAAAAAGCAAAACGTTAACTTGATGCAACAAAAAAAGAAACTACTGTACTTTGTTATAATAAGGATTATATATTATGTTTGATTGCTAAGTTAGAAAATTACTTTAACAGTCTCTTGAAATAAGGAAGTGATAATTTTCATTTATATTTTATTATTAGTTCTAGATTATGTAATATTATAGAACTATATATATATATATATATCAATACATAATTATTTGATTTTTCAAAATGTTCATGTGTGACGCCCCAAAAATAGGTATACATCACCCATTCTGAGTCGCCAAATACATGGTACATAAATCAAATACAAACTTCTTTTATACAATACGACAACAGTGTAGCTGAGAGTTTTTACACGAATATTGTCTCATAGACAGTATTCAAACTCAAATGAAGTCCTCATTACATTTATTATCACACTATTTCACTAAATAGTGAGGACTACTAAAACAACCATCTGGACCGTCACTCCATTCCCCGACTAGTCCCAGCTATATTCTTATTTCCTGAAGAGAACAATGAAAACAAAAGGGTGAGCTCAACTAGCCCAGTAAGAAATATTATGACTAAGATAATGCAGAATAAATTATCCTTAGCCTTCAACGGTATAACAACTGATAGAATATAATAGACAACAAGTTTTAGATCAACAATTGCAGCGGGATAAGCAATCCATTAGAAGAGTCAAGTAGAACATAATGTCTACTATCTCCTCTAGATTAAAAGTCCATCGTTAATATTTCATTCATGTAATACTCATCAACAGTTCTTTGTTATACCCAAGACAAAAAGAACTCTCATCACATGTCTTTACCTGAACCACCAAAGATTATAGTTAAATCCATAATTCATATTTATAATCATGTAAATCAACAGTTTCTCATTGCCATAAAGGCTTAATAGAACGTTTACTAAATATCCTTACCCCAAAGGCTAAATATATTCAAATGTAATAACAATGATCATACCAATCAGTTGTCTACCTTTGCACTACAGGCCAAAGATATTCAACAATAAAATCAATGGTCATGATCATATCAATCAATTATCTGTCAGTGCACTACGACCAAAGACATTCAACTGTTAACTAATGGTCATGATCCTGCCAATCACATCATCGAATTGTCCATGCACTACGGCCAAGGATATTCGTTAGTATCACCAGTGGTCATGATCATGTCATACACCAGTTCATCTTTGCACTACGGGCCAAAGCTATCAATCAACATTTTATCTTTGCACTACGACCAAAGATATCAATCAACAGTTCTTCTTTGCACTACGGTCCAAAGACATACAACTATAAAACTAATAACCAATAGTTCATCTATACACTTAAGCCAAAGATGACTTTCATCATAATATAAGCATGAGGATGATGACAATGATATAAGCATTAATCAAACAAAATCAAGGATAAATATTAAAGACTTAAAATTTACCCAGAGCTTATAAATATCCAAATTGTCAACATGATACTGCGTTGTGGAGTAAAATTCAAGAATAATGTTCACGTATCAAAAATAACTTGGATAGAAAAGAAATATATTTTTTGGGTGAATAGTATCCCGTGAATAATACCTTGTGAATAGTACTTCGGGAATAGTTCTTCATGAATGGTACCCCGGCATAAAAAGTGTCCCAAATACCCGAGTGAATAATACTAGAGTGAATAGTAACCAGGTGAATAGTAACCCATGAATAGTAACTCATGAATAGTACTCTGGCACGAAAAGTGCCCCGAATATCTGAGTGGATAATACTAGAGTGAATAGTAACCTCGACACAAAAAGGTAGAAATTCCACAATAAAATTCGTACCAATATTCCGGCATAATGATATTGAAAGAAATAATATCATTTACGAAGAAATAATACCCCTTACAACTATTGAATGAAAATAATATTCCTACAAATATTGAACGAAGATGATATTCTTTACGAATATTGAACGAAAATAATATTCATACGAATACGAAAAATAATATATCTTCAGAATATGAAATAAATAATACCCCTTACCTTAGAAAAAGACTGGATACTGGAATAGTGAAGTAGCAAACTTCGCTTCTTCTTTCTCTCTATAGCTTTTATCTCTATAATTGCTCTTGTGAGACTTAGTGAATTGGTGAGAATTATGGAAGAATGAGCTTCTATTTATAGGAAAATACAATTTCGATAATTGCACGTTTTGGGGCTCGAAATATTACAGTATAATACCTTCCTCTTTTTTTCATTTTTAATTTAGTCCTGCAAGTATTATCAAACTTGAACCACTTCCCCTAATAGTAAATCATGTTAATTAATAGTATAATCATGTGACTCAATAGTATAATCATGTGAAAAACTAATTACAGTATAGTACCTTCATCTATACATTTATTTTTAATTTAGTCATGCAAGTATTATCAATCTTTCACCAACTCCCCTAATAGTAAATCATGTGAATCAATAGTACACACATGTGAACACATAGTTATAAGCATGTGAATTAATAGCAATTAATTGCTCATTTATCTGGTTAATTACCCGATTGGTCAATATAACCTCCAGACATCAATTATTATCGAAATAAATATCGATTTCCACTAACACTAATAATTCCAACACAATGGAAATATCAATTTCATCTTTAATCAACACAAACTTATTCATCATTAATATTATAACTCACAATATTTAACAACCAGGTCGTTCCCAGGAAAGAGGGGGCTTTCCGATAAGGATTTCTCCTTATTGGCGTGCAATTAGGTGACCAAACCTCTCCATAACAAAACTCTAAGACATTGTCAATATTGAAAATAATAATATTAATAACTTTGTCGTCTCAATTATTGATTTAATAATATAACATATTATGCATATGATACTGTGACAATAATTGAATCAATAATATGAGAGATATGATGCATCAATTACTGTAGCAATAATTGAGTATAACTGAGTGACTTCTTACGTAAGCATCAATAATCAATACCGTGTGCTACTATGCAACCACGCATATTACTGCACTTTTACTACCGGATAGTTCAACAATTTTAACGATAACACTTTTGCCATTATTTTTATAAAAAGATAATTCTATCATTTTTTAACTACGATAATACTTCCATTGTGGGGTCCACCAATGATTGTATCATCGTACGGATATTCCCAACAAAAAGAATATTCTCCGACCAAACGAATATTTTATAACAACTTGCTTACTTTGCAAAAAAATTCACATATCACCCTTAACTTTAACCTTTTATAAATTTAACCATTTTCGAAATAAAATAATATTTATAAGCAAATTGAATACTTTAATTTTATAAAATTCGGGGTCTTACAACTCTCACACACATCATACTCGTTATATCACTCTCACCATACACACATTTTATTATATATATACACACATCACATACATATATATAAATTCCCTCCCCTTTACGTATACTCTTCCCCCCATTTCCAAATTCATTTCTTCCACACGTGTGCCCCACATGTGGCCCCTACCTTTAATATAAAGAATAAATTTCTTAGTTCACTCTTAAACTCTTCAAGTCCAGCAAACTTGGCTTTCTTACAGTTCACTTAGAACTCTTCCAGTCTAGCAGACTTGGTACTCTTCTTCAGTTGATTGATAGATGTTGAGTTCTTGATGGTTGCTATTCAGTTGCTGTGTAAGCACTTGTTCTAAAGAACTGAGTAGCTGAGCAAGTTTTGCAATATCTTAGATCGTAGAGTTGAGCTTGAGAGAGATGTTCACGTTGTTTGTTGAATGCTTTCTTAGTTCTCTCTCATCTGTCTGATCTGTATATATGTGATCTTGAAAACTATCTGTTGGATCCATCCGTTGAGACATTAAATGCATTTGAATTTTCTGATATTTGATGGAGACATTTCTGCACATCTTCTGAAACTGCATTTTGGCCCACTGATACAGCAGACTGCTTTCTCACCTAACACCTGAAAAGGTGTTTTGTCCCCTTACCTATGGTACTTTCCTTAGCTTCTTCAATACGCTTCTTTGTTGAATACTAAGGATATTTCATATTACTTTGGGACTGATGGGTACTGCAACGTTTAGAATCCATTCCTCATATATTGGAATCTGTCCTCACACATAACATGAGGCTCGACGTTTTCTGATATAAGACAGATGCTCTACGATTCAGATCGTAGTGACTTGTCGCCTTGGTGCTAGATCTGATGCTATCAGCTGAGAGCACTACGATTTCTCTTAAACCCTTGCACACTACGATCTTCACTTGCTCGTGTTGTTACTCTACGTTTCCAAGAGCACACTACGATCGTTGAATTGTAAACTCCATGTTTCCTTCATCACACTACGATCGTTGAGATGGCTCGGCAAACGTTGGGACCACTCTACGATTTTTGAAGAGTCCCTTTAAGGCAGGCACACTACGATCTTTGAAGCTCTACGTTTCTGCCTTGACTTCTGTAATGTTGATCAGATGATACACTACGATTTCCTCGAAGCCTATCTATTACATCTCAAGATCAACCTAACAGCTTTAATCTTTCTATCTATACATTCTATTACAGAATGATACACGTTAAGATCTTAGATCAACCTAACAAATTTGATCTACCATTAAGTCCTTATACATATCTTACTTGGAAGGACTTTATAAATAATCATGAGCATATACATTAAAACATCAAATCATAATATGCATTCTCCCAACAATCTCCCCCTATTTGATGTTGACATAACCAAGGAGATTTGTTGTCATAATTTATTAGTGTCTAGATGCATTTGCAGGAAATTTAAACATGACTTAGTATTTTAGTGAGTAGCTGAAATTTCTAGAGAATAAGCATGAATTTATTAATGTTCAAGAAATATTGCAGTTTTAGCTTTACATCAATAAGAATTTAAAGTTTCAACTTATCTCTATTTCTTTGACCTTTTTCTTGGTGGGTTGGCATACTCCTCAGCCCTTCTTTTCTTGTTGGCTTCATCTCTTCTGGCTAACTCTTCCAGCTCACTCGGACTTACTATCGGGTTGTGATCATGCCTATTCATGAATGATGGATCTCCAATTGGCATTCTTAGGCCTGTGGTGATCACATTTGGTGAGCTGATAGTTGGCCCTTGATTTCTTAAAGGCTGAGCCATCAAGATTTCCTGCTGATCAGATCGTTGAGTCTGATTGCTTGATCGTGCAGTCTATTGATGGAACTGTCTTGCAGGAGGGCTTTGTGAAAATTGTCCTCTTCCCCTTTCTTGGTTTCCTCTACCTCCGCCTTGATCTCCCTGTTGAACTCCGTTCCCTTTATTCTCCCCCTTTATGTCAGCATCAAGGGTTCGAATGTCTGCAGAAAGTTGATTCACTCCTTAGACAAGCTCGTTCAGTTGACTTTGTGTCTGAGCGATGTCCTCTTTACTTTCCTTGAGCTGTTTTTCAGATCTTGCTTCTTTGTTTCGAAGGGCAGTGAGAACAATGTCATTCTGACGTTCCTGATTGACATAACATTTATGGAATTCTTGGACTGAGGCTTTCAAGTTGATGAAGTTCTCTAGCATAAGTTTATTTTGAACTTCTTGATTTTTTTGCATTTCAAGAACAACCTCTCTTTGATTGGTGGCTACCTGGAAGTGAATCTCATCTCTGTCCTTCATGCTCTTAAGAATTTCTTGGATAATTTCCCTCAGCTTCTTTGTAAGCTCAGCAATCATAGTACTAGGAAAGTTATTTGCAGTTGTGATCATTTGATTCAGCCGGATATGAATGAGGCTGGAGTAAGATTCCATAATTTTTTCTATATTCTTGACCATGTCCTTGGTTGCTTCCTTCAAGTCATCCTTTGTAGGCAGATTTGGGAGAGAATCATTGGTTTGAGGATTGTTGGATGGTGGGGATTCTTTCTGAGACTGATCTTGTATGGAGTAAAGAGCAAGATCAAGACTAAAATAGTCATTTGAGGAGGAGGATGGTATATCTGATGCAGGGGTCTGAGTTTCAATGTTTGGACTATAGGGCTCTACGATATCTATTTGGGACTCTACGACTGGGTTAGAGTCAGGGATCGTAGAGATGGTGTTTTGTGGGAGCAAAATAAGGTTGGCTGCATTTGGTTCTTCAGTTACAGAATTTTGGGATTCTGTAACTGGGAATTGATTCACTAGATTGAGAATCACTTCCAACCATCGAGGGAATTCGTGGAATTGACTAAATGATGATGATGGCAAGTGATTAACTCTGAAGTGAGTAGGGATAGATAATACCTCAAGTTTATCCTTTGAGGAAGAGGTGTTGGTGATCAACTTCTTTGCAAAGTGGAATCTCCCTGGGAATCCATGAGCCAGCACTGAGATAGTCAGATATTCTTTGAAACTCCAGAACATGTGATCCCACGAGTTGTTAATTTGGGCTTGATGGTATGGCATCATGGGTAGGTATGAGAACATCTGATTGTATAGGTAGCGTTTATACCCATCTCTGTCTACACCAGTGATCTGAAGATCATCATCATCTTCTTCCTCTCTTCTTTCTTCATTGGAGGACTCCATTATCTCAATGGGATCTTTATGATATTTTATTGGTTCCTCTTCATTTCTGGTAGGAACATCTTCTTCTTCCATGGGGATATCTTGAGGCTTCCCCTCAACTGGAGCATTTTCTTGAGCTTCAGCCATCTCCCCCTCAGCTGGTGTATTTTCTATCATGAGAATTTCAGGGATCTCCCCCTCAGCTGGAGCACTGTCTTCTTGACTTGCTCTGGATAGTTCCTTCTTAGCAGCCATGCTCTTTGTTTCCTTCTTCAGCACCTTTTCATTTTCAAGAATGTACTTCTTGACCAGCTTTCTCCTTGCTTTGCTGGGTTTAGCCACAACTTCAGGACTCTCTTGAATCTCAGCTTTGTCCTGTTCAACAACCACTATGCTTGAAGCAACTGCCTTCTTGTCTGCCATGCTAGGTCTGGTCTCCACAATCAGTAGAGACTCTACGATTAAGGTGACTGATGGCCTTTTGGACTTTTGACCAATTTTGTTTTTCTTCAGGATCTTGGATATGGTAGCCTGATCCTCATCTGCTTCATTTTGCTACTGCTTTCTCCTTAGCATCCTCAGAGTCTCTATATCAGAGGACTCTACTGGTATATCAGTAGTAGATCCTTAAGGCTCTTCCATCAGTCTAGCCCTTAGCTTTCTCTTGCCTTTGCTTTTTCTGGTAAGGACAGAGGGTTCTTCTTTGTTGATTTCTTCTTCTCCTTCGATCTCCCTGACCACAGACATGTTTCCTAGAAAGCCTGAGTTCTTTAGATCCCCAGTTCTTCCACTAGATTCTGTCATCATTCGAACATACTCAGCTGGATTCCTTTTCCAGTTTTCAAACAACTGCTGGGTTATTCTTTGATTTGGGTTGATGGCTTCTCCTTCTTCATCCCCAATTTTGTCACCCAGAGCAGACTATAGAATGATGCTATGAATCTCCCATATAGCATCTTTTGAGGTCTTTTTGATTTCTTAGATTTCACTAACCACTTTCCAATCCATTCGAATAATAGGGCTCCATAGTTGAGTTGTATACCATAATACATGGCCGTCATGAGCTTAAGTTATACTTCATTGACAGAGTCATATCCTGAGCTCTTACAGCATATACATTTCCCAATAATATCAGCCAAAAATTCGTACCTCTGTGGGAACTCCTTCTTTTTGTACCCTTTCACAGAGGGGTTTTTCTTGTGATGCATTCTTCTTAATCCCTCTTGGAAATCTATGTTGTCTATGACCGGATGCCATTCATTTTTGAGACCTAGGGCAAGATTGATGTCTTATGCCTTTAGTCTGATTTCTACTTCCCTTACTCTTGTAGTGATGGTGTCCTTTTCTAGCACACCATTTTTGTAGAAATCATTCACCAGTTTGGGATATATCAGAGTGTCTACGCCCAAAGCCTCTTCGAGACCTTCCTTCTTCAGTAGCGCCAGAGTCTTGTGAACTTTAGGTGGAGCTATTTTGAACTCGTCAAAACATAGTCTGTAGCCTTAGATAACACTGGATGAAGCCATTGATTTTCTAACCGGAAGTAAGATTCGACTGAGCTTTCTTCTGAGTTAGGGTTTTTTGCTTTGAGAGAGGATGGGAGAGAGATAATCTTTTGAATCTTCAGATTTCAAAAATACGATTTCAATTTGTACTGTAACTTCCCTCTCTCCTTTTTCGTTTAGTGGGACAGGTGTCGACTTTTGCTTGGCTCTACGATTTTGTCAGTTAAGGATTGTACTAATTTGCCCTTGGCTCCCAAGAGCTGAGGTGTCCTTAGGAAGGACTACAATCATTGAGGTAGTTCAGTGATCGTTGAGTGCTTTGCCTTTGCCGAGTCTGAGCTACAATCATCGAGTCTGTTCATCAACCGTCATGTCTGATCTATGATCGTCGAGTCTGTCCATCATTCATAGAGTCTGAGCTACGATCGTCGAGTTTGTTCATCAACCGTTGTGTCTGATCTACGATCGTCGAGTCTGTCCATCATTCGTAGAGTCTAAGCTATGATCGTCGAGTCTGTCCTGAACCTTGTGATGAGATTTTGATAAAGCATTCTTTTAAGGAAACTTAGGAAGGGTCAACCTCTTGGAGTGAGTCAAGGGTTAGGTTTGTTACTGAGACGCTTATCAGAAGGATTGCTTTGTTTTGAAGCTTATCATCACAGGATTTGCTCTTACTTTGTGGAGGCTTTTGTCATCTTTGAGTCTGATCTACGATGGTTGAGTCTTTTCTATGATCGTTGAGGTAGTTATCTTTTTAGTTCTATAATCGTGAACTTTCCTTGATTATGTCTACGATTTTGAGTTCAGCCTTTGTATCTGTCATGGTTAGCACAATCTAGAGCATATATTTCATGGTTATAGATTTAGCATGCCTAGCTCACTTATTAACTTATTAAATCTGGATTCATCTTGGGGTTTTGTAAAAACATCATCAAGTTGATTTTCAGTGGGGATATATTGTAAAGATATAGTTCCATTTTGCACATAATCCCTAATGAAGTAATACCTTATTTCTATATGCTTAGTTCTATAATGCATAACAGGATTATGAGTTATTGTTATGGTACTTGTGTTATCACAGTGAATGGGAATATATTTGAAGTCAAACCCATAGTCAGCTAGCTGATTTTTCATCCATAGGATTTGAGCACAGCAACTGCCAGCAGCAATGTATTCAGCTTCTACAGTTGAAGTAGACACAGAGTTTTGGTTTTTGCTAAACCAGGACACATGTCTGTTTCCTAGCAATTGACAGGTGCCACTGGTACTCTTTCTATCTATTTTGCATCCTGCATATGTGTATCATGTTAGTTCAAATAAGGATTCTTTGGGGTACCAAAGCCCCAAGTAAGGTGTACCCTTGAGATACCTGAAGATCCTCTTTACAGCAGATAAATGTGACTCTTTAGGGTTAGCCTAAAATCTAGCGCATATGCATGTTGCAAACATTATGTCTGGTCTACTGGAAGTTAGGTATAAAAGAGAACCTATCATACCTCTCTATTGAGTGATATCAATACTTTTACCTTTCTCATCCTTGTCAAGCTTGGTTGCAGGAGCAATTGGTGTTTTCATGGGAGAGGCTGATTCCATGCCATACTTTTTTAGTAAGTCTTTGATGTACTTGGCTTGGTTTATGAAAATTTCGTCATCAGTATGCTTCACTTGCAGTCCAAGGAAGAAATTCAGCTCACCCATCATGCTCATTTCAAACTTGCTCTGCATTAGCTTAGAGAATCTCTTACATAATTTTTCGTCAGTAGAACCAAAGATAATATCATCAACATATATTTGAACTAGTAAGACTGTATCTTTAAGTTTTCTAAGAAACAGTGTGGTATCTACTCTACCTCTAGTGAACCCATTTTCAATTAAGAAGTTAGTCAGTGTTTCATACCATGCTCTAGGTGCTTGTCTAAGACCAAATAAGGCTTTATCTAATCTATAAACATAATTGGAAAGAGAATGATTGATGAAACCTAGAGGTTGCTCTACATAGACTTCTTCTTGGAGTTCTCCATTTAGAAATGCACTCTTGACATCCATCTGAAAGACTTTGAACTTTATGTGGGCAGCAAAGGGAAGAAAGATTATGATGGCTTCTAGTCTGGCAACAGGTGCAAATGTCTCATCGTAGTCGATACCTTCTTCTTGAGAATAGCCCTTTGCCACTAATCTTGCCTTGTTTCTAGTTATGACCCCATCTTCATCCATTTTGTTTCTGAAGGCCCACTTAGTTCCTATCACAGGATGACTCTTTGGACTTGGTACCAATCTCCATACTTTGCTTCGTTCAAATTGGTTGAGTTCTTTCTGCATGTCTTCTATCCAACTGGAGTCTTCCATAGCATCTTCTATCTTCTTTGGCTCTATTTGTGACAGGAAGTTTAGATAAAAGCATTCATTCTGTGTAGCAGCTCTTGTTTTGACTCTAGCACTCGGATCTCCAATGATTAGATCCTGAGTGTGATCTCTTGCCCATCTGTTACCGGTTGGGACATCTATCCTGATGCCTTCCTGTCTTAAGTCTTCAAGGTCTATCTCTTCTTCTTAGAATGGAGGCTCGCTGTCTTGCATTGACCTTTCTACGATCACATTCTCATGCTTTACGATTTCACTGTCTAGTACTACGATCGTAGTGTTGAGCTCGACGACGTCATTCGTAGTGTCTGCACTATCGATCGTAGTGTCTTGAGGCACTATTTTGTCTAAGTCAGTTTCATCAAAGATGATGTATATCTAGACTTAAACATTTAGTGTCTTCTTGTTGAACACTCTGTAAGCCTTGCTGTCTGTGGCATATCCAAGAAAGATCCCTTCGTCTGACTTGGGCTGGAATTTTGTCAGATACTGCTTTCCATTGTTGAGGCATCACAGCCAAAGATATGGAAGTAACTGACACTTGGCTTCCTTCCTTTCCGTAGTTCGTAGGGCATCTTCTTGATCGTAGAGTGAATTAATGATCTATTCTGCGTGTAGCATGCAGTGTTGACAGCTTCTGCCCAAAAATATTCATGCAGATGTGCTATTGCAAGTAGAGTTCTCCCAGCCTCTATCAAAGTTCTGTTCTTTCTTTCAGCTACTCCATTTTGTTGAGGAGTTCGTGGAGCTGAGAAGTTATGACTGATCCCATTGTCTGTGCAGAACTGGTCCATTTCTGAGAAGTCGAATTCTCTGCCGTGATCACTCCTTATGGCCTTGATTTTCTCTCCTTTCTCGTTCATCACCAGTCTGAACATCTTGATTAATTGAGAGCTCGTTTCATCCTTTGAAGTTAGGAAGAATACCTATGTGAATTTGGTGTAGTCGTCGACTATAACTAGAGAGTATCTTTTTCCTCCAAGACTAGTTGTTGGAATTGGCCCATATAGATCCATGTGAAGCAACTGCAGGGGCTTGTCGATAGAGTTGGCAGTTTTGCTTTTGAATGAGCTTCTAGTTTCCTTTCCAAGCTGACAGGCATTGCATGGCCTTTCTTTTACGAAGTTGAACTTTGGTAGGCCAGCTACGAGATCTTTTGATGCTAGTTTGGACATGCTCTTGAAGTTTAAGTGAGACAACCGTCTATGCCATAGCCAGCTCATTTCTTTAGATGTTTTTGCCAGAAAATATATTGTCTCATCTGAGCTTAGTTGACCAAGATCCACTTTGTAGACATTTCCTTCTCTTGTCCCAGTTAGCTTTACAGCAGATGTCTTCAAATCTCTGACTTGACATTGGTTGTTGAGAAATGTCACTTGATGACCCTTGTCACAGAGTTGACTGATGCTTAGAAGGTTGTGTTGTAGACCTTCTACATATGCTACCTTGTTGAAAGATACTGCACCATTGCCAGTAGAGCCATATCCTCTTGTCTTGCCCGAGCCGTTGTCTCCAAAGATGATTGAGGGACCCTCCTTTTCTCTGTAGTTAGATAAGAGGGCTTTGTTCCCGGTCATGTGCCTTGAGCATCCACTGTCCAGATACCATGTAGTGATCGTGGAGCTCTTTTCCTGTCAAGATATTGAGCCTTCATTTTGGTACCCATATTTGCATGGGTCCTTCTTTGTTAGTGCCTTTGGGGACCCAAATCTGTTTAATCTTGGGTCTCATATGCATGAAATTATAATAAGACTTGGCAGCCTTGTGACCATATTTATTGCATATAAAACACCTAGTATGATGCATGCTAGTGTGTGCATGATGATTCATCCTCCATTTGGACTTGTGTGGTTCTTTAATTATCCTTCTGTTAAACTGATTCTCATTTTTCCACGTGTCCTTGGTTTTCATAAATAGTGATGAGTGTGTCTTACCTCTATTGTACCTTCCCGGTTGATTCGTAGAGTTGATCTTGCTTGACTCTACGATTCTTCGAGGTTGGTGAGTAGAGGTTAGGTTACTCTTCTCTTTTATGAACCCCAGACCAGCATGAGATCCTTTACTCCTAAGAGTAAGAATGGAGACAGTAGGACAAGGTTGAACTTGTTCTTCCTTCTGTGAGGATTTCACAAAGGTAATTCTTCTACTGAAACTTGAGGCATTACTAGTGCTAGTTTCCTTTATCATTTCCACACAAGGCTCTGAGATGGATTCCCCAAAGCCTAGGCCTGTCTTGTCGAATGTGCTTCTCTGACTAGAGAGCAAACAGTCCATGGATGATGAGGATTTGTTCCATGTAGAGATAGTCTTTTCTAGATCCTCAATTTTAGAGGTTAGATTAGACTCTCTTTGTGCATTGAGTGTGTTTGTCTATCTTAAGGTCTCATTCTCAGCCTCAAGCTTGGAGAGAAGATTAGTACTTAGAAGGACTGTTTCAAGCTCTTCTTGTACTTTCTTCTTCTCCTCTTGAAGAAGTGAATGATCCTTAGACAAAACTCTGGACCACTTTATATATTGATGTAGATCAGTGGTTATGCCATGCAGTGCAGTTCTTAAGTCATTTATATCTACATGAGGTGAGTTGAAGTCAAATACCTCATCGAGACTTACATCATGTATGTTGAGATCTTGTTTGTCCTTTGCATGTTTGGCCATTAGGCACAGATTGGCCATTTTTGGTTCTTCTTCATCTCCAGAGTCAGCATTTGAGTCATTATCTGAATCACTCCATGATCCTCCAGCTACCAGGCCTCTGTCTCTCTTCTGAGGCCTTTTGTTTCCTTTGAATTCCTTCTTTGCATGTTATTTCTTTTTTAGTTCTTCTCTTAGAGGTTTGTTGCAGTTGGCAATGAAGTGGCCAGGCTTCTTGCAGTTGTAGCATAGATCATTTATTTGCTCCTGGCTGTTGTAGTTGCTGACCTTCTTTGGCTTGCTGGTTTTGCCTTGACGCATGAATCTTCTCAGTCTTTTTACCAGCATAGCAAGGTCTTCATCATCGTCTTCATCATAATCAGAGTCAATCTCAGTGTTAACCTTTGATGCACCTTCATTTTCCTTGAGAGCAACACCCTTATCCTTCCTTCTTCCTTCTGATAAGGTTTCAGCACGTTGGGTTAGCTCTAGTTCGTATGCCAGGAGATTGCCATATAGCTGTTGAACTGTCATCTCATTAAGATTCTTTGACTCTCTTATTGTAGTGGTCTTGGAATCCCACCTGCTTGGTAGGGCTCTCATGAACTTTATGATTACATCTTTGTTAGGATAGACCTTTCCATATGCTCGTAGAGAGTTGAGCAGAACGTTGAATCTTTCATAGGTGGCAGTTACGTTTTCTCCTTGGACATGAGCAAACATTTCATACTGTTGTGTCAGAAGTTATTGTTTGTTCTCTCTAACTTCTTCAGTTCCTTCGTGCATGATCAGCAGTGCTTCCCAAACTTCCTTAGCTATTTTGTTATTGACAAAGTTTTCAAACAGATCGTCCTCTAAGGATTGGAACAGGATGTTCTTGGCCTTTTTATCAAGTTGGACAGTTCTCTTCTCGTTGTCTGTCCATTCTTCTTTAACCTTGATTTGCATTCGGTTTGGATCGTCAGTGGTTGGTGCAAGCTTTGTTGGAATATAGGGCCCATTTTGAACAGTCTCAAATAGATCTTCATCTATTGAGTCCATATACGCTTGCATCCCGACTTTCCAGTTAGCAAATTTATCCTTGTTGCACATTGGTGGCTTGCTGCCTCCCCCGGTCCTGGATTCGCTTGGTACGAGTGCTATTGGATCTACTAAAGCTTGTAAGTTGTAAAATAGAACCTGCTCTGATACCAATTGTTAGTTCCTAGTTGGCACAATAGTTATCTAGAAGGGGGTTGAATAGATATTTAAAAAACTTTTCGTTTTAAACTTGTTCTTTGAAAATGATTAAAACTTAGTGGAATTAATGTTTGTTTTAATCTTCTTTACCAAGCAATGGAGTTATGAAAGTGAGGCAGTTATAGCAGTTATAGCAGATATAGCAGTTAATATGAATGTAGAAGACACAATCGTTTTTAAGTGATTCAGAGCACTTAAAGCTCCTAGTCCACTCTTCTACTCAACGAGTAGGATATCCACTAAGGATGTCTTTTACAACCTCTGAATCACACAGATTCCTTCTAGACCAGTAGTCTAGGAACTTCTTAGTTCACTCTTAAACTCTTCAAGTCCAGCAAACTTGGCTTTCATACAGTTCACTTAGAACTCTTCAAGTCCAGCAGACTTGGTACTCTTCTTCAGTTGATTGATAGATGTTGAGTTCTTGATGGTTGCTACTCAGTTGCTGTGTAAGCACTTGTTCTAAAGAACTGAGTAGCTGAGCAAGTTTTGCAATATCTCAGATCGTAGAGTTAAGCTTGAGAAAGATGTTCACGTTGTTTGTTCAATGCTTGCTTAGTTCTCTCTCATCTGTCTGATCTGCATATATGTGATCTTGAAAATTATCCGTTGGATCCATCCGTTGAGACATTAAATGCATTTGACTTTTCTGATCTTTGATGGAGACATTTCTGCACAACTTTTGAAACTGCATTCTAGCTCACTGACACAGCAGACTGCTTTCTCACCTAACACCTGAAAAGGTGTTTTGCCCCCTTACCTATGGTACTTTCCTTAGCTTCTTCAATACGCTTCTTTGTTGCATACTAAGGATATTTTATATTACTTTGGGACTGATGAGTATGGCAACATTTAGAATCCATTCCTCATATATTGGAATCTGTCTTCATACATAACATGAGGCTCGACGTTTTCTGACATAAGACAGATGCTCTACGATTCAGATCGTAGTGACTTGTCGCCTTGGTGCTAGATCTGATGCTATCAGCTGAGAGCACTATGATTTCTCTTAAACCCTTACACACTACGATCTTCACTTGCTCGTGTTGTTACTCTACGTTTCCAAGAGCACACTACGATCGTTGAGATGGCTCGGCAAATGTTGGGACCACTCTATGATTTTCGAAGAGTCCCTTCAAGGCAGGCACACTATGATCTTTGAAGCTCTACGTTTCTGCCTTAACTTCTGCAATGTTGATCAGATGATACACTACGATTTCCTCGAATCCTATCTATTACATCTCAAGATCAACCTAATAGATTTGATCTTTCTATCTATATATTCTATTACAGAATGATACACGTTAAGATCTTAGATCAACCTAACAAATTTGATCTACCACTAAGTCCTTGTACTTATCTTACTTGGAAGGACTTTACAAATAATCATGAGCATATACATTAAAACATCATATTATAATATGCATTCTCCCAACAATGACCATGAACTACTTTAACTTTGACTGCACTTACACTTCCCTATAGATGGATAGCTCAATCTGCTGCTTGGTTTTAGTCTTGCTAGGTTTGTCTGATAATAAAGATGACTTCGTTTGTGCACATAGATCAACTCTAGATAGCATCAAATAGATCATTTACATTCATTTATATATACCTACACATGTAGATTTCATCATGTGAGTTCATCTTCATTTAGAAGATGTGTTTGATTTCCACTACTTACTTTAAAACTGGTTTTTAGTTTAATGCCTTGGATCAACTCAAAGCGTAAGCTTTAGATATTCGTGAGAACCTGCTTTGATAGTAATTGTTATTTCCTAGAGGCATAATAGAGATCTAGAATTGGGGGGGTTAAATAGATCTTTAAAACATCTTCAGTTATTTATTTGAGTATTACCAAATAATTAATTAATCAATTTTATCTATGCACAACGAAATATAAGTTTGAAAACTCCCTTTGAAGATTTACTAAGAAATCTCAGTTCTAAAATGAGTTCTAAGAATAAACAAACACATAGCAAATATTGTAGTTATAGTTTGCATAATGGAAACGACGTAAAGTAAAAGACACATGAGGTTTTAAGTGGTTCGAAAACTAAACTACTCCTACTCCACTTTTCTACTCAACTAGTAGGATAAAAACTAAGGATATACGCCCAACATGCCATTTTACAACTAAACCACTAAGGTCCATTTGAGTCACTAAGTCTTGGCAATTCGATCACTAAGACCAAGATCCTCTGACCTATTTTTGGTCACTTAGACCAGGATCCTCTGACCCTAATTTGGTCACACAAACCAGGATCCAACGACCCCAATTCGGTCACTCAGACCAGGATCCTCTGACCCTTCTTCCTGTTTGTTGAAGTGTGTTGGAGGTGCTTCTAAGATGGCTTGTATGCTCTTCATCTTATCATACTTAGCAACATTGTTGATCATCTCCTTAGTGTTTGCTGAACTTTGTTGTTGAAGCTCGAACTCTTCTGATTATCAACAACAACTCATGATCATGGTTGATGTACTGCTAAGCTATTCAATTAAGCTCTACATCTTTTGTGCTTAGCAACCTTGAACACATTTTGGATTGTAGACTTATGCTCTACGTCTTTAGCTGATTGGCTCTTAGTGTTCCTGGTGAAGCGTAGAGTGTTACTTGAGATTTGCCTTCTAATCTACCACTCTCACGTTACCAACATCAACTACATGGCTTCTTCATAATTAGGCTTTTAGTACTGCCATGTCCTCCATTGTCTTGGCTCTTCGCCTCTGGCTCTTTAGCTCTATGTCCTTTTGTTCTTTGTCTTGGCTCTACGGCTCTGGCATTTTAACTGGTCATCAGCTTCTTGTAGTTTTATGAGGTTCTGCCAAGATTACGTTTAATCTCCTTCTCTTTTTGAACTTGGCAGCCTTGAACACATTTTCAATCGTAGAGTGATACTTATTCTATGTTTTTCATCTTTAAGCACTGTGTTCTTTTTCTATGATGATCCTCTTCTTGTATTTGTCGTTTAATTTCCTATCATCTTCTTCTTTATTTCAAATGATATTTTCTTTTATAGTCTGATTGAAATCTTCTCATTGAGAAGTATCCGTTGGAACATTTAATACTCAGATACTTTGATATATTTGATGTTGACTTTCTAGAGCTTTGTGTCAGCGTACTTTCTGACTTGGGACTTGTCATATAAATCAATAGATTTACTTAATTACTTTTATGAAAAATCTCTTTCGGCCAACTTGCCAATGGACACACCTTTGATTTCTCCCAGGGATATTATTTTATAACTTGGGATCTTCTTCTCACAACATTCCATTTGTCAGTCCTTTTGTCAGACCTGACTTGACTCTATGATCTAATGATTAATCAATTATAGGGTTGAGCTCTATGTTATGGTTATCTTTCTTTTCTTTTGTCTGTTGATAGTTGTTGGATAAAATCTAATTACACACAACACGCAAGTATACGTGGTCAATAAGTAATAAAGTGAAAGTAGAGTCTCGTTCTCACGAAGAATTGTTTAATAAAAATCACCAAGTACTGACCCGTAACCAACTGAATCTTATTTAAACGAATGAATTTCAATTTATAAGTAAACTAATTCTAACTACCACTAGTTAAATTAAGATTACGGAGATTTAAGATCACAACTTCACTTATTGCTTCATTTAAGTTAACACACTTCTCATCAATTATTCTCTATCCTGAATTGTTAATCCAGAATACTAAAGCAGATAAAACCACCTCTCGATACATAATACCCATACTTACTTAAATCCACAGATGATAGAATTAAGTAAGACACCCTAATTAACTAATCCATTATATCTCTATGTGAATTAAAATTAAAAAGGATTTAAAGCACAAGTTCTCTATAAGATTACATATGGCGTAAAGGCATATCTCTATCCTAAACACGAATCATGAATTCCATCTATGCAGAAATCACAAACACATGCTATCATGATCAGATCTAAATCTATACTTCATCTCTCGAGTTCATATAGATTATCACGGTAATTGTTAGCTACTCAATTAAGTAATTATGTCCAAATCACAATAGACAATCCTCACAATAGAACATAATAATTGATAGCGAAGCATATTAAAATAAACTACACAATAAGATTCATTGTAATCTCAAACAAAGAATTAGTTCATGATTATTGAATTAAAACTAAGAATCCACAATTGAATAATCATTAAAAGACAAAGATAGAAGAAGATAAGAAGATAGAATTTGTTGTCTGTAGATTTAAAGCTCCCTCCTTGCTCCTACTTTGAATCTTCAATGGTCTCCAAGTTGCTTTAATCTCCAAATCTAACAAGAACTAGGATTTTGATCTAATCTACTCAAACCTAATCTAATAGAATCCTCTCTATTTTATGCCTTCCATCATGTATTTATAGGTTACAAGTCTAATTTTTAGCTTAGGAACAAACTCAATCCAATTTGGAGTCAAAAAGGTATCAAAATTCGAACCAAAATGCAATAAAAAACGTGTTCTGGCACGTACCCTCGCCCCGGTGGGGGTTTCCTTCACAAAAAGCCCGCCCCGGCTTGGTATGGTACTGTTTTGCAGCTGGTACCCCCGCCCCAGCGAGGGTTTTCCTTAGTAAAATCCCGCTCCAATGGGAATCATTTTTCTGCTGCAGTGTCCTCTGGTAAAACGGCCATAACGTTTAATCTAGGAGAAGTTACGAGGTCCGTAACCTATCAAATCGAAGATATCAACGAGCTCTACAACTTTTATTCTTTATGAATTGAGAAATAACGGATGGATGAAGGTCGAAATTGAGCTGGACGTGACTGCTATGCAAATAGCCACCCAAAACAGTGAAGTTCAACGTCCGTTGGTACAAAGATCATAACTCTTGCATCCGAACTCCGATTGGAATGATTCAAGATGTTCCGAAAAGATAAGAATAAGCTCTACATTATAATCCAAGTTCCAAGGCAAGAACATAAAATAAAAACATGAAAGCCCAAACGATGTCCGGATTGCTTTTCTTTGTGATTTCATACCAATAGTCGCTCACACAGCTCCCAAGCATATAATCTACAAAATGAACACAAAATGCATGAAAAGTAACTAAAAAACATGAGTTTAAGCAACTAATTTAAGTCACAGATACCGGATAAGTAGGTATAAAATCTACTTAACAAATACCCCCAAACTTAAACATTTGCTTGTCTTCAAGCAAAAACACAAAACAACAATGCTTTGCAATGCAACTAATCTACATGAATATGAATCCAACAGTAAAGACAGAAACAAATCTATTCAACTGGCCTTAGAGAAATCAAGTAAAAAGGATAATACATCATATCAAAACAAATCATTAACTTCCCAATCAATCATCAAATCTTAGACCGTTATCACTAATATAGTGCGTGTGTGCTCCACAATAATGTTAACTGATATAGAACAAATTTAACACATAATAAGTCTCTTCGAAGGCATCATACAGTGTAAACTCAAGAAATCCAAAAATAAGCTATATCCAACTAAAATCAAATAATTACCAATATCGAGGGTCAGCATGGGATACTTATGCTTTATTTTTCATCTACAGGGCTTTTTGCTCTTATTTCCCATTTTATTCTTCTTTTTTTTTTTGTTTATATACACATAGCTATGCAATGTCTTATTCCCTTAGGTTTTTCAATGCTACCTTAACGAGCTTTCGACCAACGACTCCCAGACCATTAAGACCTTAGGGCGCTAGGTGTAAAGACAATCTACTCGGGCTTACTTACTCAAGTAATAAAGGCCACAAAACTAGACAAGCACGCCACGGTGTTTATTCATGCTTTTCTTTTTCTTTTTTTATACAGCTTATATACCCCAAATATTCTCCCAAACTTATGTTCTTGTCTAAATTTAGTCATCACTACTTATTCTTGTCATTCTTTCATTCAAACTAGCATTATCCTTTAGAATTCCATTATGTATCAATTTAAACTCAATCAATCAACAAGTTATTTTTATTGTGCTATCCTAATTATACCAGTTTCAAACAGAAAAAGACTCAATTCAGAACAAGAAATCACATCAAAGCTCTAATAGTCAGTACTATACTTGTCTACCCAATTCCAATCTCATCATTGGCCAAAACAAACTGTAAATATCAAACAGCTGGACTCATGCAAGATGTATTAAATGCTATATAAACATAGTAAACTAACTACTAATTTTTCAAATTTTTTTTATTTCAAGAAACTGAATGCAAAAACTAAATATAACTATACGAACTACAATGTAAATAACTAACTATATGCAATACGACACTAAAATACCCCCAAACTTAAACTAGACATTGTCCTCAATGGCTAAAATAGAAAAAAGTAAAGAAGATGACTTCCCTGAAAATATAACAATCTTCGTCCTTGTCTGTTAAGTTTAGAGATTAATTTAGGCACATGGAACAAATTGGGCACCACACTTGAATTTGACTTGAATAACCTTTTCATAATATTTTGCATGTCCATTGAACCTCCAATACCTGCAATGAAGAGAGACAATATGGATTAGAATAGCACTTGGATTGGTAAGAGAACTTAATAAGAAAATTAATTCATATCTTCTAAATAAACTAGTAAAGCATATAAATATAAAAATTCTTGGGTTATCTCCCAGTTAGCGCTTGAATTACAGTCTTTCAGCCTGACTTTGTCTGGTAAACGCTATCCAATTCCTCTTCGATAATTGAGGAACCTTCCATCCATTGGAAATAATATAGCTTTTGGTAGGTTCCCATTTGTGATGGCCAATGCATCAAAGTCACCTAGCATGCTCTGATTTGGTATGATCTCAATCAAGAACGTCCCACAACTAGGTGTTTTCTCCATTGTGTATGTGATCACTTTGGGGCATGGAAGCTTGTCACACACAATGGGCTCTTCGTCTATCTTCTCTTTCTAGTCCCACCTTGGATTCAAAATTGTACTTGTTCTTATGCCATCAAGAGCTTCGCCGACAACATGACTACCAAGTGGGCATGATTTTGCAAATCTGACCGACTCTTTGATCTTTGGTGGAGACTCATTTAGATCTTTGTCGACCTCTATTTCATTATCCCCAATTGTCTCCACACTTTCAATATCTTGTGGCTCATTCATTCGCAGATTTGGTTCGGGTTCTCCGTCACTTTCGTCATCCATGTCATAAAGACAAGTGTTTCGATGAAGGTTGCTTACGGCTTTGGTCATTTGCTCTATCTGATCTGCAAGATTTTTAATTGACCTCGCTTAATTTCTCATCTTCTCCTCATTTGCTATGAACTTGGACAATAATTCCCCCAGCCTTGAATTTTTTGTTTCAGTCCCGGAAGCCATGTACTGAGGACCATTGGTTGAGGTAGTGACGAGTTGTTCTATCCGATTATTAAAATTTTGGGTTGATAGCTCTTGGCTAATCCTCATCTCCTCTAGGTCTGCTATGCCCTTCAATATTACATCCATCGGATTTGGCTTTTCTTCTTGTGGCAATAGAGGTGGACATGAAAATTCCGGTGTGGATTGGTCATCATAATTGTAGCTCCATGAAAAATCCGGGTGATACCCCCAATCTTGGTGATAGTTAGGATAAACATAGTTGTTGAGGTAATCACCACTATATTGTACCGGTTCAAAACTGACGGTGCATTGATGACCTTGATGGTTGCCAGTACAATAGTCACATGTAACTGCCATCCTTCGACTCCTTTGGGCTGCATTAACGTCCAACGTCCTCGAAAGTTCTTCAATCTATGCTGATATTGCAAAAAATGCATTAAGTCCATCAATCCATGTTTCCATTGGTTGAGTCATGTTTGCCACTCTTCGATTCCGTTGGCTACGATAACCTCCAACGTCTTCGACTTTGCCTCAATTTGTACTGATTCTACAGAAAATGTATTAAGTCCATCAATCCTTGTTTCCCTTAGTTGAGTCATGTTCGTGTATGGCCATTGATACGCAAAGTCATCCATGGTACCTGAAAAGAGAGAAATATAGGAAGAGAATTAAAAATAAAAATGTTTAAATTAAGACTAATTTGGTTGAAATTAATATTGGAAAATAATTATTAAATTAATTCCCCGGCAACGGCGCCAAAAACTTGTTGGGTAAAATATAATTACGCACAACACGCAAGTATACGTGGTCAACAAGTAATAAAGTGAAAGTAGAGTATCGTTCTCACGAGGAATTATTTAATAAAAATCACCATATACTAACCCGTAACCAACTCAATCTTATTTAAACGAATGAATTTCAATTTATAAGTAAACTAATTCTAACTACCACTAGTTAAATTAAGATTACGGAGATTTAAGATCACAACTTCACTTAATGCTTCATTTAAGTTAACACACTTCTCATTAATTATTCTCTATCCTGAATTGTTAATCCAGAACACTAAAGCAGATAAAACCACCTCTCGATGAATAATACTCATACTCACTTAAATCCACAGATGATAGGATTAAGCAAGACACCCTAATTAACTAATCCAATATATCTCTATGTGAATTACAATTAAAAAGGATTTAAAGCACAAGTTCTCTATAAGATTACAGCATATCTCTATCCTAAACACGAATCATGAATTCCATCTGTTAACGCCTGACGAAATCACCCAAAAAGACAGGCCAAAATAGTACCAATGGTTGATTGTATTAATTGTTGTGAAATAAAACTCACAAAATACACTCACATAAACATAAATAAAGAAATATAAAGTATGAACACAAGAATTTACGTGAAAACCCAATTGGGGAAAAACCACGGAGAGAGAGAGTAATCCACTATAATAATATTGGGAGTACAAGTTGTGTATTTGTGTTGTATCGCTTGTGCCCTATCATATTGTCTTCTATTATGTTCTTCTTTCAACCCTAGCTTGTAGCCGTATATATAGAAGTCACATCCACCCGCATCCACCTAGGAGAAAGAATCCTTATCCTTCCAAGTAAGGAAACACAATCCTATTTTAATAAGGACTCTCCCACTGTCATAATAAATACATATGGGTCATCACCAAATCCGGACCATTAAATAGACTGGGTTGCACCATGGCTAGACCTAAATTATTACATCCTAACATTGCCCCCCCCCCAGTCTCTTATTTATAAGAAACTTATAAATAGGAGAGTATTCAAAAAGTCTCCGTGGGATTTTTATCCTCGGGATTTTTATCATCCGAATTTATATCCTCCGAATTTCCTTCAGTATGTGGTTGATGATGAAACCGAAGCCGCCTTCAAAGCACTTCAATGATATAAAAGCTTAAACTTTTATCTCTGCGCTGGCTGAATTCGTTACTGGTTCGGTGACTCAGCACCAATTTATCATCACCTAGACCAAAGTGTTAATGTTTAGATTTTACATTCATCATGTGAATACTACCACTACATGCATAATATAAGTGAGAGAATATGTAAAGTTATATCAATAATCAATTACGATTATGCTTCAATTGCTATTGACATAATACATATATACACACGTATAAGTATATATTTAATTTAAAAAAAGATCACTTATCTCCTTCAGTGAATCGATGATTTTAAATTGATACTAGAACAAGTGTCTCGGTTCCCACAGACGGCGCCAATGTTAACGCCTAATTTTGTACGCCTGACGAAATCACCCAAAAGGACATGCCAAAATAGCGCCAACGGTTGATTGTATTAATTGTTGTGAAATCAAACTCACGAAATACACTCACATAAACATAAATAAAGAAATATAAAGTATGAACACAAGAACTTACGTGAAAACCCAATTGGGAAAAAAATACGGAGAGAGAGAGAGTAATCCACTATAATAATATTGGGAGTACAAGTTGTGTATTTATGTTGTATCTCTTGTGCCATATCATATTGTCTTCTATTATGTTCTTCTTTCAACCCTAGCTTATAGCCGTATATATAGAAGTCATCTCCACCCGCATCCAACTAGGAGAAAGAACCCTTATCCTTCCAAGTAAGGAAACACAATCCTATTTTAATAAGGACTCTCCCACTGTCATAATAAATACATATGGGCCATCACCAAATCCGGACCATTAAATAGACTGGACTGCACCATGGCTAGACCCAAATAATCACATCCCAACACCATCTATGCAGAAATCACAAACACATGTTGTCATGATCCGATCTAAATCTATACTTTATCTCTCGACTTCATATAGATTATCACGATAATTGTTAGCTAGGCAATTAAGTAATTAAGTTCAAATCACAATAGACAATCCTCACAATAGAACATAATAATTGATAGCGAAGCATATTAAAATAAACTACACAATAAGATACATTGTAATCTCAAACAATGAATTAGTTCATGATTATTGAATTAAAACTAAGAATCCACAATTAAATAATCATTAAAAGACGAAGATAGAAGAAGATAAGAAGATAGAATCTGTTGTCTGCATATTTGAAGCTCCCTCCTTACTCCTACTTTGAATCTTCAATGGTCTCCAAGTTGCTTCAATCTCCAAATCTAACAAGAACTAGGGTTTTGATCTAATATACTCTAACATAATCTAATGGAATCCTCTCTATTTTATGCCTCCCATCATATATTTATAGGATACAAGTCTAATTTTTAGCTTAGGAACAAACCCAATCCAATTTGGAGTAAAAAAGGTATCAAAATTTGACCCAAAACGCATAAAAAAGTGTTCTGACCCGTACCCCGGCCCCGACGGGGGTTTCCTTCACAAATGCCCGTCCCGGCTGGCTATGGTACTGTTTTGAAGCTGGTACCCCCGCCCCGGTAGGAGTTTTCCTTAGTAAAATCCCGCTCCAACGGGCATCATTTTTATGTTGCAGTGTCCTCTGGTAAAACGGTCATAACGTTTGATCCGGGAGGATTTACGAGGCCCGCCACCTATCAAATCAAAGATATCAACGAGCTCTACAACTTTCATTCTTTATGAATTGAGAAATAACGGACGGATGAAGGTCGAAATTTGGCTGGACGTGACTGTTATGCAAATGGCCACCCAAAACAGTGAAGTTCAACGTCCGTTGGTACAAAGATCATAACTCTTGCATCCGAACTCTGATTGGAATGATTCAAGATGTTCCGAAAAGATAAGAAGAAGCTCTACAATATAATCCAAGTTCCAAGCCAAGAACATGAAATAAACATGAAAGCCCAAACGATATCCGGATTGTTTTTCTTTGCGATTTCATACCAATAGTCACTCATACAGCTCCCAAGCATATAATCTACAAAATAAACACAAAATGCATGAAAAGTAACTAAGAAACATGAGTTTAAGCAACTAATTCAAGTAACACATACCGAATAACTAGGTATAAAATCTACTTATCAATATTAGAGTGATTGAGATCATAGACTTATACTCTGTATTTTCACTGTTACTATGACTTAAACTTATGTTCTGCTTTTTGATTGCTTTATGAGGTTTGATCTAGATGTGTAGACTCTTCTTCATTCTCTTAATACTTTAAATGTTCTGCGAAGTCAAAAACAAATTCTTGAATTAGATGTCCTTTTTTACTTTCAAGTGCTAGTTGCTGCTCTACAAAATCCTGATTTCTCTGCAAACTTTTACGAGCTTTAAGATCAAGCATAATACCTTTCAAATGTGACCTTTATAGATTCCTTCTGGAGATCTCTTCTGGTGAGAACTATACTAAGATATTATTAGAGTATATTCTTTTGCTATATGTTTCTTTTTGTGTGATCTTCTCCTTATATCCATGGCACAACATAAGCTTTATAATCTTCTTTAACTCTATGGTCAACTTCATACACAGAGAGATTTACAATTCCGAAGCTGACTTTATGATCTTGATTTCACTGAACGATCTTGGAGTTATCTTACGATATTTCTTTCATTCAGCGTCTGCTTAGAGTATTCTACGATCAGCCTTTACTAAACAAGCCTTACTTGACTTTACGATTAACTAATCACTTAGCAAGTTAGTCGTGACTTTGCTAGGTGATGTTCAATATGTAACAGTTTCTTCGACTCCTTCTACAACTCTGTGATAGTCTTGCAATTTTGAGATCATCTGTTCACTTTAAGAGCTGACCTTCGTCTTATGAGATGGAGTGAACTCTGCGATTCTTCTGAGGTTATACGAACAAAGTTAACTCTGCGAAGTATCTCCATACTATGAGTTGTCATACTAACTTTAAGATCAACAACAACTTCATATCATTTATACATCAAATCAATTTCAATAAGATCGACCTAACATTACTTGATCTTTTTAATCTAAGTCCTTGTACATCAATTCATTTGAAAGGACTTTACAAAATTTATACAAATATACATGATCATATTTCTCTTGAAGCACATGTAGATTACTCTACTGACTATACTAATAACATGCAGAGTAGCTTCTACATTTGATTCTATCTATTACATATGCAGACAAGTTAAAGATCAACATAACAAGTTTGATCATTCTATTCTAAGTCCTTGTATATAAATATCTCAGCTAAGGACTGTACAAAACTTATGCATACAAATATACTTTAAGTACTTCATCATCAAATCATATACATTTGGAATCTAATGAGGGTTCTAATCAATCTCCTCATTAATAAAGCAACCTTCTAATTCATAATTAGATTCCTAACAAAAACAATAGAGGAAGATTTGTGACTAAAACCCCACTTTTCATTTCATCCCAAAAATTTTAATCAAAATTGCAAATTCACATACCTTATACGTGTTATAACCAATAAATCTTCTACCTGTATCTAGGGTTCCATCTTTCCAAGTTTCCCACATGGGTGCAACGAATCCACAGCCGCAGACAATGGGATTAAATGAGACAGAGCCGCGCTCAGAATCTATAGATATGCTCACCATTTTCCTTCTTTAAGTGCTCTATATGTGAAGCCCCCAAAATTAGGTATACATCACACATCTTGGGTCGTCAGATACATGGTACATAATTCAAATACAACTTACTAATACAACTGTCGTGTACAATATGACAAAACATAACTGTGAGTTTGAATACAATTATTGTCTACTAGATATTATACAAACTCAAAAAGAGTCCTCATTACAATTATTAATACACTATTTCACAGAATAGTGAGGACTACTAATGCTATCCTCTGGACCGTCACTCCATTCCCCGACTAGTCCCTGCTATGTTCTCATTTCCTGAAGAGAACAGTGAAAGAAAGGGTGAGCTCAACTAGCCCAGTAAGAAATATTATGACTAAGATAATGCAGAATAAATTATCGTTAGCCTTCAACAGTATTAAACTGATAAAATATAATAGACATCAAGTTTAACTGCAGTGGAACAAGCAATCCATTAAAAGAGTCAAGTAGAGAATTGAATCTACTATCTTTTATGATTTAAAAAGTTTTTCATCACTTTTATTACTGAGACTCAGCTCAATAAATAATCCACATCATTAAATCATCCCTGCACTACAGGCCAAGGATATTCTTTAGTATCACGACCACGAATTATCCATGCACTACGGGCCAAAGATAATCGTGTTTTCATCAACGGTCCTGATCATGCCATAAAATAATTCATCTTTGCTCCCTTGGCCTAAGAGAATCCATAGCCATAATCATACCAAAAACTGTCCATCAATGCACTACGGGCCAATGAGGACTTTTAATTTTCACATCATTTATAACATTACGGTCATGATTATACCGAATAATCTCTGGTCATAATCATACCAAGTCCATCTATGCATTACAGGCCACAGATGACTTTCAATAAATATAAATATGAGGATGATGACAATGATATAAGAATTCAATAAAAACAAGTTCAAGAATTAATTTGTCCAAGAACTACTAACGTCCAAATTGTCAACATGATACTGCTTTGTAGAGTAAAATTCAAGAATGATCAGAAGAATATTTCCATGAAAAGATACTGGATGAAGCGCAAATATCAAGGATATTCTACTAATTTCATGGAGTATAGAAGTCAAAACTTTAACCAACTGAGTATAATAAAGAATGGAATAACAAAAGAAATCACCATGCATGCGGTACTTCGCACCGACAGGTTATTCCAACAGAATAATAATAACGGAACCAGGTCAGGCAAAATTTGCACCGACAGGATGTTCTAACAGAATAATAAAGATGGAACCAGGTCCGGTGTAAACACACAGATAGGATGTTCCAACGGAATAGTAGTAAAGACGGAACCAGGTCCGGTGTAAAACACACAGACAGGATGTTCTAACGGAATAATAATAAAGACGGAACCAGGTCCGGTGTAAAACACACAGACAGGATGTTCCAACGGAATAATAATAAAGACGGAACCAGGTCCGGTGTAAAACACATAGACAGGATGTTCCAACAGAATAATAGAAGAATGTCACCAAGTATAGGGTAGACTGCGTATACAGGTTATTCCAACAGAATAATAAGAAATGGAATAACAACAGTTCTCTTCATGAATAAGAAAGAATAACACCCCTTACCGTAATAGAAACTGGATATAGGAAAAGAAAAGTTAAGTAGCAAGAAGCTTTTCTTCTATCTCTCTATAGTTTCTCTCTCTAGAGTTCAGTGAATTCCTAAGAAAATAATGAAGGAATGAGCTTCTATTTATAGGAAAATGGAATGCATAGTAACTAATCCATGAACGGTCCAGATTGATTTACTTTAATCTAACGGTCCATATTTAAAGAAAAATCTTTTAAATAAAATATAATATATTCTATTTATATAAAAAGATTTTTACTATGCAAACACTATGCAACACTATGCAAAACACTATGTAACACTATGCATAATAAAATATAATATATTCTATTTATAGAATAACTTTAATAAAGTATTCTGTTTTATATAAAAAGATGTTTCTATTTTATTACGTTAATAATATGAATAAAACAAAACGTCATCATCGCTATAATAATTCATATTATTAATCGACAATAATTGAATCAAACTGAGCGACTTCTCACATAAATATCAATAATCAATACCGTGTGCTACTATGCAACAACGCGTATTACTGTACTTTTACTACACAGTAGTTCAACAGTATCAACGGTAAAACTTCCGCCGTTATTTTTAATAAAATATTTTTGTCGTTTTCTCAATCCGACAATAATTCTGTTGTGGGGTCCACCAATAATTTTGTCATCGTATGAATATTTTCTGTTTAAAACGAATATTCCCCGACCAATCGAATATTATATGATAACTTGCATACTTTGCAAAATTTATAAATATTACCCACAACTATAATATTATCTCAAATTCACACCATAATATTAAAAAAATATTTCGAGAAAATTAATTCTTTATTCATAAAATCTGGGATTTCACAATCTCCCCTCCTTATGGAATTTCGCCCTCGAAATTTACGTACGTACCTGGTATGCCGAACAGGTGAGGATACCTTGACTTCACTTCAAATTCTAACTCTTGAGATATAACATTTGAGTGTTGAATACGATTCTTCTTATCCAAGATTGTAACGCGTATCTCTTCAAACGTTAAATCATCCGCTATCTCGTCCGGTTCTAAATTAATAATGTGGTTCGGGTCGTCCACATATTTAGGTAACATCGATACGAAAAAAACGTTATGAACACGCAATATATTTGGCGGTAAAACGAGTCTATAAGCCACAGTTCCTACTCAATCGAGGATTTCAAATGGGCCAAATAAATCGAGGGTTGAGATTTTCTCTCTTCAGCAACTCTTGCTTCTAAAATAACACCCTCTTGAACCTTCTTCTTCACATTCATCAGATTCGGGTATGTAGCTTGAGCGTCTTTAATTTTATCGATTAAAGTCAATTTTACTCGTATATTCGTTATCTTCACGTGGGTCCCTAGAGTCTTTAACTCTATCTTCATCATTTGCAAGTTATACGAAATGAGTCTTTGTGTTAACAACATTGCACTTGTAAACGCATACGATCTTCTACTCAACACGTCAGCTACCACGTTCGCTCTTCCATGATGATATTGAATAGTACGATCGTAATCTTCAACAGCTCGAGTCAACGTCTTTGGTGCATGTTACTTTCGTTTTAGTTGAAAAAATTATTTTGAGGGTTTAAGAAATGGGTTTTGTACTTGTGTCAATACAAAATTCGATTTCAAGCTCTGAGGTAGGCTAAGAAGTGTTCAGGAATACGTCAAGAGATTTATTAATGATAAAAATATCATTCAAAACTGTTACTCACATCCAAGACTTGGATAGTATGTCACATTGATACCAACTGTGACTTCTATCCCTTAATCTAGATAGCACCTCACAATGATACCTATCAACTTGTTATCGTCATTCACGACGTAGCCTACAGAAAGTCTGGCTTCGGTGCATTCCACACAAGGAAGTCATCAACAAAAGGATCGGGGCTCTTTAATTATGGCTTGATATGACAATGATTGAATTTAGTGGTTTAGTTGCTTGAATTCGCATAATAGGTTGGTTAGGAATATGAAAGCTAACAACCTTACGAAAAACATAATCAGTAGTTAACCAATCGTTTCCTAAAATCGCATCAAAGACAAGTATTTTCAAAGAGATAAGATCGACAGGTAACGTGAAAGTGTCGATTTGAATCAAACAAGATTTATAAACAGTAGAGGTAATGAAGGTTTCTCCCAATGGAGTTTCAATAGATAAATCAAAGTTTAACTTCTCTGGAGTTAAGTACAAACATTGAACACAACTAGGTGAAATAAAAGAGTGAGTAGAACCGGTATCTAACACGGTATAGACTTCGTAAGAGCTTATGATTAACTTACCCGTGATAATTTTATTCAGGTTCCTCGTCACGAGAGGAAAAAAAATGCTCTCTCTTAAACTACCGGCTTTGGCTTGTCTGGGACATCCTTTAGCATCATTATCCCAGCTGAAATTGACTTCATCATACGACAAAATCGAGCTAGGTGACCTTCTCTTCCGCAATTAAAACATGCTTTGGACTGCTACGTACAGTTTGGACGGATGTGTCCCTCCTGTCCGCATTTGAAACATACGACCGGTGGTCGTTCTTCTTCCTTTAAAATGGGTGCAGGTACCGACGTCTTTACGTCATTGTTGAACCTTCTCTTCTTGAAATGTCCATTCTTATTATTTTGGCCATGATTATTACCGAAGTGGTTACCATTTCTGACATGTTGATTCCCTCCATGCTTATTATCACCGCTTTGATGACTGTTATCACCGGTATTATCATTTTGTCGGCTACTCTCTTTTGGTTTGGTTGACTCGTTATCGCGCTCCACCAACTGAGCCCTATTTACAACATCTGAATACAAACACAGTTTATGAGAAATAAGATGTTGACGTATCTCCGGCTTCAAACCTCTTAAAAATAATCGCGCCATTCTCTCTTCATTATCCACCAAGTGGGACGCAAACCGGGATAACTCTGCAAATTTTGCCTCGTATTGCAACACGGTCATATTGTTTTGCTCCAATTTGATAAACTCCACCTCCTTCATGTGACGAATACTTTCGGGAAAGTATTTGTCGTTGAACAGCTCTTGAAACTTCTCCCAAGACATCTTCAGTACGGCAGGTTGAGTACGTTTTACCGATTCCCACCAGTAATCTGCCTCTTCACGCAACATAAAGGTGGCAAAGGGAACCTTTTGCTCCTCGGAGCATCCCAAGACATCAAATATCTTGGTGATCTGCTTTAACCACGTCTCTGCCTTAAGTGGTTCTGGCTTTCCCAAAAACTCTAGTGGTCCCAGCTCCTTGAATTGCTTAGCGGTGACCAACCATGGGTTGCCATTGTTTCCTCCTGCATTATGAACAGGAACCGCCTTCTCCCGTTGTTGCATGAATTGCTCCTTAAACTGCTTAGCGGTGACTGTCCGAAAGTTATCAGTATTTTTACTTGCATTTTGGACAGGAGTTGCCTTAGCCTGTTGTTGCATAAATTGCATAAAGCCTATGACCATCCCATCATTCACCATTTCATCGGTGTTATTATTTTCATGAGGAGTATTGTCCTCTAGTTGCACATTATCCTGATTATTGATCTGTGGAGACTCAACGGTCTCCTGTGCTCCATTGATAATCTCAACATTCTCGGATGCCATTTTCAAACACTGCCACAAAACAAGGGTTAATTAACATATCACATATTATCCCTATACTTTGACCGACCAATTAAATACAAAATAAATTTAAGTAGGTCATATTAGCGAAGGAATTCCCCGTCTCTCCCCTCCTAGTTCTAGTCTCACATCTTAGCCAGGTATCATATCCCTAAGCTTTGATACCAACTGTGACGCCCCCAAAATTAGGCATACATCACCCATCTTGGGTCGTCAGATACATGGTACATAATTCAAATACAACTTACTAATACAATTGTCGTGTACAATACGACAAAACATAACTGTTAGTTTGAATACAATTATTGTCTACTAGAGATTATACAAACTCAAAAAGAGTCCTCATTACAATTATTAATACACTATTTCACAGAATAGTGAGGACTACTAATACTATCCTCTGGACCGTCACTCCGTTCCCCGACTAGTCCCTGCTATGCTCTCATTTCCTGAAGAGAACAGTGAAAGAAAGGGTGAGCTCAACTAGCCCAGTAAGAAATATTATGACTAAGATAATGCAGAATAAATTATCGTTAGCCTTCAACAGTATTAAACTGATAAAATATAATAGACATCAAGTTTAACTGCAGCGGAACAAGCAATCCATTAAAAGAGTCAAGTAGAGAATTGAATCTACTATCTTTTATGATTTAAAAAGTTTTTCATCACTTTTATCGCTGAGACTCAGCTCAATAAATAATCCACATCATTAAATCATCCCTGCACTACAGGCCAAGGATATTCTTTAGTATCACGACCACGAATTATCCATGCACTACGGGCCAAAGATAATCGTGTTTTCATCAACGGTCCTGATCATGCCATAAAATAATTCATCTTTGCTCCCTTTGCCGAAGAGAATCCATAGCCATAATCATACCAAAAATTGTCCATCAATGCACTACGGGCCAATGAGGACTTTTAATTTTCACATCATTTATAACATTACGGTTATGATTATACCGAATAATCTCTGGTCATAATCATACCAAGTCCATCTATGCATTACAGGCCACAGATGATTTTCAATAAATATAAATATGAGGATGATGACAATGATATAAGAATTCAATAAAAACAAGTTCAAGAATTAATTTGTCCAAGAACTACTAACGTCCAAATTGTCAACATGATACTGCTTTGTAGAGTAAAATTCAAGAATGATCAGAAGAATATTTTCATGAAAAGATACTGGATGAAGCGCAAATATCAAGGATATTCTACTAATTTCATGAAGTATAGAAGTCAAAACTTTAACCAACTGAGTATAATAAAGAATGGAATAACAAAAGAAATCACCATGCATGCGGTACTTCGCATCGACAGGTTATTCCAACAGAATAATAATAACGGAACCAGGTCAGGCAAAATTTGCACCGACAGGATGTTCCAACAGAATAATAAAGACGGAACCAGGTCCGGTGTAAACACACAGATAGGATGTTCCAACGGAATAGTAGTAAAGACGGAACCAGGTCCGGTGTAAAACACACAGACAGGATGTTCTAACGGAATAATAATAAAGACGGAACCAGGTCCGGTGTAAAACACACAGACAGGATGTTCCAACGGAATAATAATAAAGACGGAACCAGGTCCGGTGTAAAACACACAGACAGGATGTTCCAACAGAATAATAGAAGAATGTCACCAAGTATAGGGTAGACCGCGTATACAGGTTATTCCAACAGAATAATAAGAAATGGAATAACAACAGTTCTCTTCATGAATAAGAAAGAATAACACCCCTTACCGTAACAGAAACTGGATATAGGAAAAGAAAAGTTAAGTAGCAAAAAGTTTTTCTTCTATCTCTCTATAGTTTCTCTCTCTAGAGTTCAGTGAATTCCTAAGAAAATAATGAAGGAATGAGCTTCTATTTATAGGAAAATGGAATGCATAGTAACTAATCCATGAACGGTCCAGATTGATTTACTTTAATCTGACAGTCCATATTTAAAGAAAAATCTTTTAAATAAAATATAATATATTCTATTTATATAAAAAGATTTTTACTATGCAAACACTATGCAACACTATGCAAAACAATATGCAACACTATGCATAATAAAATATAATATATTCTATTTATAGAATAACTTTAATAAAGTATTCTGTTTTATATAAAAAGATGTTTCTGTTTTATTACGTTAATAATATGAATAAAACAAAACGTCATCATCGCTATAATAATTCATATTATTAATCGACAATAATTGAATCAAACTGAGCGACTTCTCACATAAATATCAATAATCAATACCGTGTGCTACTATACAACAACGCGTATTACTGTATTTTTACTACCCAGTAGTTCAACAGTATCAATGGTAAAACTTCCGCCGTTATTTTCAATAAAATATTTTTGTCGTTTTCTCAATCCGACAATAATTTTGTTGTGGGGTCCACCAATAATTTTGTCGTCGTACGAATATTTTCTGTTTAAAACGAATATTCCCCGACCAATCGAATATTATATGACAACTTGCATACTTTGCAAAATTTATAAATATTACACACAACTATAATATTATCTCAAATTCACACCATAATATTAAAAAATTATTTCGAGAAAATTAATTCTTTATTCATAAAATCTGGGGTTTCACACTATACCCCACTTGAGGTACTCATTTTCTCTATGTACTAGATTCTTACTTTCAGTGATTCACCAATTGATGTCTGATCTCTGCTATAACAACCCTAAAATAGGTCCATTCCATCCAACCTATTCTGATTCGCCAAAAACATGGTACAGAAAACAACTATAACTTTATTACTACAATTGTCGTGAAAAATACAACAACACATATGTCGTGAGGTTTGATACAAATATATACCAAATGTGACTCATGACCCAACCGTGGACAGCACCTCATAATGGTACCTTACATAAAGGTACAGTCAATAACTATTTTAGAAATTTAAAATCTTTGGGAAGTGCTTAAGGAAACCTTCGTACATGGGAGGCCATGCGTCTAGGTTATGATAGATATCATATGCCCACAGAATTATCATTGGTTGACCCAATAAACCCCAAAGAAAGACGAGAAGATTACTATCATATTCTTTTCAATGGTAAGTCTTCTCTTGACATATTACTATCTTCACTGTCTCTAATTGAGAACTATACTTCAACCGAACTCCAAGATCATATCGGTAGTGCTCGTAGATATACTCAGCAAGTGGATGTGCATAGCCCTGTTTTATGATAACACGAGATTGTATGTCATTAGACATCTTGTATGATAGTGGCAAAACACTCTTCCAACGTTGGGTTCGCCTCACCATATTTGATTCACCAAATATAACTAATAAATGATGTATAAAATACAACACACTTTTCTATACTGTTTAGGGAGAACTTCCACAGCTAGAGACCATCGTTCTATTCCCCTGTGACCCTCGCTCGACCCAGCTACACTCTTATTACCTGAAAGGAATTTTGAAGCAGAAGGGTGAGCTCAACTAGCCAATAAGAAATATTATTACTAAAGATAATTAAATTATCAATAGCATTCGTCAGTAATAAATCAGAGATTTAGAACATATGGTAGATGATAAATCTTTTCAACCATAGTTGCAGCAGAACGAGCAATCCATTAGAAGAGTCAAATAGACCATAAAGTCTATTATCTTCTCCATGTTAAAAGTCAACCAATAATGTTTTATCCCTGTAACATCAATCAACAGTTCCTGTCCACAATCATGTGAATAACTCATAATCATAATTATGGTTCTAAATTCCTCTTCTCATCTAGGACGAAGATAATTTACATCACCTATCTTTACCTGAAACATCAAAGATCATGGTTATATCAAATAACAGCTCCTATTCATAATCATACTAATAAGTTCATCTTTGCACTACGGGCCAAAGATATTCATCAACAGTTCATCTTTGCACTACTGGCCAAAGATATTCAACAACAGGTCATCTTTGCACTACGGGCCAAAGATATTCGTCAACATTTCATCTTTGCACTACTTGCCAAAGATATTCAACAACAGGTCATATTTTCACTACAGGCCAAATATATTAATATCTCAAAGAAATATATAATCATTTTAGAATTTATATAAACAATAATTATAACCATGTTGATCAATTCACCTTTGCACTTAAGCTAAAGATATTCAATTATAAATTCAATGGTCATGATCATACCAGTCAACAATTCAACTTTGCACTACTGGCCAAAGAGAACCCATAATCACGATCATACCAATAATCTATCCATCTTTACACTCAAGTCAAAGAGAAGTTTCATCACCAAGATTATAAAAATGTTATATATGATAATAAAAATAATATGATCAACAACTGCATTTAATTTCAAGAGTAAGATTCATAAATCAACGATAATTTAGTCAGAAAAAGAAACTAATTTTGTCGTGAATAGTACCCGTGAATAGTAACTGTGAATAGTAACTCGTGAATAGTAACTCATGAATAGTAACTCATGAATAATACTCTGTATTCGTACATAGTACCGTATACGTAAATAATATCATATACATAAATAGTGCCATATACATAAATAGTATCGTATACGTGAATAGTGCCGTATACGTGAATAGTAACTCCGACACAAAAAGGTAGAAATTCCACAATAAAATCCATACCAATATTTCGGAATAACTATATTAAAAGAATAACATCATTAGGAAGAAAATAATATCCCTTACAATCCCTTAAAATCCCTTACTATAATAAGGACAATATCCCTTACCATAATAATGTCAATATCCCTTACCTCAAAATAACAGTACTTCTGATCGGAATATCGTTATAAGGATGAAGGAAACTTGTACTGATGAATAGCAACTCACAAAGTATCTAAATACACACAAAATACACTCGATAATATAGAGAGAGAAAGAGAGAAAACTTGTTTCTGGTGTGATTTTCAATTCTAACTCAGCACCCTATTTATAGGAAAATGTTAGAATGTCGAAGCAGACTTGACCTGCAACCTAATGGCTTTACCTGCTACTATTCTCACCCACCACCTTTGAAATAAAATTTGAGCACATTTCTTCACCAACCAAAGATGGGGCCCACTCATTCTAGAATTTTCCACCAAAAATCATTTATAAACGTAATTTCTGAATCAGTCACCTCTTAAAATTCATAACAAATCATACGTTAATTTTTAACGGTTCAAAATTTGTGGACATATATTCAACTTATATATGTATAACATATCCAAAAATCACAACGATCCAACGGTCGGATTAAAATTATAACTCATGCAATAGAGCTTTAAGAACACTGATTTGATCTTTTAATACCTCCAATCCGACAAAATACTGATAAAACACCTGAACATTAATTCTTTCATTTATAACCACATAAATAAATCCATCATTTATATCCGCATCAAATAAATATTTCCTTATCATATAAATCAATAATTAATTATTCACAAATAGTATTACAGAATCATAATTATGATAATCAGGTCGTTCCCAGGAAAGAGGGGACTTTCCGATAAGGATTTCTCCTTACTGGCACGCAATTAGGTGACCAAACCTCTCCTTGACAGAACTTCCTTACACATTGACAATAATGCTATCTAATAATATTATTCAAATAATATGAATTATTGATCTAATAATGGGAAATATTGTGCAGTGACAATTATTGAAACAACAATAATATGAAATATCAACGCAGCAATTATTGAATCAATAAAATAAAATATTGAACAGTAATTACTGTAACAATTATTGAGTAGTGCCTTCTTACGTAAGAATCAATAATTCAAAAAATACTGTGCAATACCGTGTGCTACTGTGCAACAACGCGTATTACTTTACTTTACCCACCGGGTATTCCAACAGTGTTAACGGTAACGATTACGCTGTTATTTATAAAAACTCAAATTTGTCATTTTCTTCATCCGACAGTTATTCTGTTATGGGGCCCACAAATGGTTGCGTCGTCGTACGAATATTCCCCGACAACAAGAATATTCCCCGACAACAATAAGTATTTTATAGTCATTTGCTTATTTTGAAAAAAAATTCACATATCACCCTTAACTTTAACTTTTTATCAATTTAACAATTTACTAAATACAAAAATTGAATACTTTTATTTCATAAAATTTGGGGTCTTACATCTGTTCCTACAAAGAACCCTAAGTTTAACTCCTTTGATGTATGATTTCTTATTTAACGTGAATGAAATTTGTTGGATTGAATCAGGTGGGCATGAGTATACTTGTTTTTCATGGGTGGGCTATAATTGATGTGTATAATGTTGTTAACAGTAGCTTCCAACCAGGATTTAGTAAATATGTGGAATTTTCGCATCAATATTTTGTTAAAATACTTAACTCCGCTGACGAAAATACCTATTTTGGAGGCGTCACAGTTGGTATCAGAGCTTAGGGATATGATCTCTGGTGGAGATCGGGGAATAGAACTAGGAGGGGAGATACAAGTAAATCCTTCGCTAGTGTGTCCTACCTAACCTTATTTGTTGGTTGGTCAGAGTATAGAGATATTATGTGGTATGTTAATTTCTTTAATTAACCCTTGTTTTATTGTAGTATTTGAGAATGGCAACTGAGAATGTTAACAGTGGAGTAAATGAGATCGTGGAGACACCTTTACTCATCAATCAGGAGAACGTGCAACAGGAAGACAATGCTCCTCCTGTAAACAACATCACTGATCAGACGATGAACGACGGGATGTTTAGAACCTTTTTGCAGTTCATGCAAAATCAGACGAGGGAGACTCGTGTTCAAAATACCGGTGGAAATGATAGCAATTCACGGTTTGTCACAGCCAAGCAGTTCAAGGAGTTGGGACCACCAGAATTCTAGGGAAAGCCGGATCCAATTAAGGCGGAGACATGGGTCAAACAAATTAACAAGATATTCGATGTCTTGCGATGCACGGAGGAACAGAAGGTTCCATTCGCCACCTTTATGTTGTTGGTTCTGCACTAGCTGAGCTAAAGTAGTAGCCAGCTGAGTGAGACCATTAGCGCCAAAATTGGTGTTAGTAGGGTTGATTCTTCTCGGCGGCATTTTCCCTACAAAAAGAAATCCCCACTCAACAACACTATACAAAACTAATAACGAATAAAATAAAATACCCATTTAACCTCGAGTACCAAACGTCAAACATAACATAGATTTCTTACCTTATTCTCTATTTAATTTTAAAATCATTAAATTTAGTCAATACTCTTACCCACAGCTAACTCCCAAAATCACTCCCCAGGAAATATGTAGGTTTTTCAACCTAACACATTGCGAGGGGCCACTGCTTTGATACCACATCTGTAACACCCCGAACCCGATATAGGCCCAAAGTTTTACACGCAGCAAGTCCATAGGCTCGCAAGGCAACAATATCAATAACGCGCAGTCTAAACAAAATAACTTAACATTAATCTTAACTTAAAATCCAACAATAAATATACTTTAAATCAATCCAAATGAAATACTAATAAATACCACATTCAAATAATGGAGACGCAGCTCCTCGAAACTAAGAGTTTTATCAAAATTTATCAACAAAAGAATAACATCTAAAACTAAACTCCAGCTATTCCAAGCGTATCAAATAAGTGCTCAGTTTTCAACGATGGGACCTGTAAAAATCTGTAAGGGGGTGAGCGATGAAGCCCAACAAGTAACAATCATCTCTATCTAGCCAAATCAAGTACAATTTGCAAAATATTTTTTCGAAATGACTTTTTTTTTCAATAACAATAGTACAAAAACTTTTTAAAACTAAACAATTCAAAAATAATTTCAATGTATATTATATCTCTTTTAATCCACAGCCTTAGCGACTAAGGTTATAATAGCCCTGTAACACGGCCCAAAAGTTTGATAACGTTATGATACGCACCCTACTAAGGTATCTATAAAAATGCACGCTCCCCGAAGGGCATCTAAAAGGTGTGCGCCTTAGTAGGTCCTATATTAGCTCCGGAACTAAACGTAATCAATAACGGGTTCTATACATAGTCAGACTGAGAATTTCAAAAACTTTTCTCAATATTATCGATAATATAAACGATACTTTTTCACAGTTCAAAATCATATAATCTCATTCACAATTCGAAAATAAATACTTGATCCGAATTTTGAATAAACGAACATAGCATTTTAATTTAAATGGAAGCCTTAAATAAAACATAATGAAATTTAAAACTGTACATTTAGGCATCCGAATTATTTTTAAGGCATACATAAAAGTAATGATAATCTTAAAAACACTAAATAGTTTGGAAAGCCACTTACCTCGATATTGGAAAACACGAAATTAAAAACGAACAAATCCTAAATATAAAATTAAGACAAATAGAATTATTAGAATACAATATTATAACACAATCATACTCTTTATTCGAATATTATGCACATAAATCTTAAGTTTTAAATAAATTCGTAGTTAATTATTATAAAAATTGATTACAAAATTAACCATATATATATAAGGCAAATATCATCTCATAATAATAATAAAAAAAAAAGTTTTATGTTTTCCCTTTTTGAATTTTCTTCTTTTCTTCTTCACTGTTCTACTGTACTCCAAAGCCAAATAAATTTTTACGTTCTTCTCTCTCTCTAGTTGTTTAAATATATGTAAATCCTTTGCAAAATAGGTTACTAGGTAAAAGAGTCCTTTTTAAAATTAAGAATTTGTTAAACTTGAATGACTTTTCTTATCGTTATAGGTTTTAGATATGTATAAATAATTATTAGTTACACTTCTATTATCTAATTATATTATTTTATTATTTTTTTATCTTTTTTTTAAACCGGGTATTACATTCTACCCACCTTAAAAGAATTTGGTCCTCCAAATTTCAAAAATAATATCTAAAGAAAAATACAAATTTGACATAATCAAGAAATTCATTATCTAATTACTAAATGCAATTAATAAAAGAGTTTCATATCTTAATTTTGGTTGCCTGAAAGCTGAAACACACATCCTTGATTTGGTCCTAGGCTTGCCAATGTTATTTCTTCCTCTTTTTCATCTCTTTTCGGTGGAGGGTTCTTGGGGCATTGTGCAATCCTATGACTGAAATCTCCACAATGAAAACACGCTCCCGTATTCCAACGACATTACTTATCTAGGTGGTTTCTACCACACCTCAAACACTTCAGTTTGTTCTCTTGATTCCATTGGTTTCCTCTAAACTTAGTGGTTTGCGTATTCAACTTCTTTATAGTTCCTCCATGGTTGGACTCTTCCCCAGATGGTTCGTCCCTCTTATTGTTATTCCCTTTCTCCATTTCCGCTAAGCCCTTCTCGATCACTAACGCCTTATTGAGCACCGCATCATATGTGGTGGGCAGCTCAAAAGACTCCACGCCATGTCTTATGTCGGCCAGTAATCCATCCTCCAACCTTCGCGCTTTCGCCGCCTCATCTGCCACCAAGGTCGGTTCATACTTGGCAAGCTTCGCGAATTCAGCTTCATATTGAGCAACTGTCTTGCTCCCTTGTTCGAGCCTAATAAATTCTCTCTCCTTTTGTGCCCGAATTGTTCTAGGAAAGTATTTGTTAGTAAATGCCTCCTTGAACATGGTCCATGTGTAGGGTTCAGGATTCCCTTCATGCTTTCTTTTCTCCATAAGCCACCAATCATACGCCCCACCCTGAAGCTGGTAAACTGCCAACGTCACCTTATTAGCCTCACTACTCCCTAGCAAATCAAACGCCTTCTCCATTTCTTGAATCTACTTCTCAACTATGGAAGGGTCCGTAGCCCCTTCAAAGATTGGCGGATTCAATCGCTTGAATTCAGCTACCATGCCACGTTGCCCAGGTTGTTGGTTCTGCACAAGCTGAGCTAAAGTAGTAGCCAGCTGAGTGAGACCATTAGCGCCAAAATTGGCGTTAGTAGGGTTGCTTCTTCTAGGCGGCATTTTCCCTACAAAAAGAAATCCCCACTCAACAACACTATACAAAAATAATAACGAATAAAATAAAATACCCAATTAGCCTCGAGTACCAAACGTCAAACAAAACATAGATTTCTTACCTTATTCTCTATTTAATTTTAAAATCATTAAATTTAGTCAATACTCTTTGTAAGACCCCAAATAATTAATAAATGAAATTTAATTTCCTTTAATTATTATTTTGAATAGTAAGGGTTGATTTGATTAATGTGGATAGTTATGGGTAAAATACGCAAACATTTCAAAATAAGCAAGTGGTTATAAAATATTCATTGTTGTCGGGGAATATTCGTTTGGTCGTGGAATATTCGTACTGTCGGGGAATATTCGTACGACGGCGCAGCCATGTGTGGGCCCCATAACGGAAAGCGATTGGAGGAAGAAAATGACAAATATAAGTTGTTTAAAAATAACTGCGTAGTTGTTACCGTTTACACTGTTGGAATACCCGGTGGTTAAAATACAGTAATACGCGTTGTTGCACAGTGGCACACGGTATTGCACAGTATTTTGAATTATTGATCCTTACGTAAGAAGGCACTACTCAATAATTGCTACAGGAGTTACTGTTCATTACTTTATTGATTCAATAATTGATGCGTTGATATTTATATTTTTATTGTTTCAGTAATTGTCATTGCACAATATTTTCCATTATCAGATCAATAATTCATATTATTTGAATAATATTATCAGATAACATTATTGGCAATGTCTAGAAAGTTCTGTCAAGGAGAGGTTTGGTCATCTAATTGCGCGCCAGTAAGGAGAAATCCTTATTGGAAAGCCCCCTCTATCCTGGGAACGGCCTGGTTGTCAGTACTGTGATTCTGTAATATTATTTTTAATAATTAATTATTGATTATTATGATAAATAAAATATTTATTTATGTGGATATAGATGGAGAAAAAATTTTAATGTAACAATTGTTGAAAATTAATATTTTATTTTTTTCTGATAAAATAATTCATTTAAATATATTATTTTAATAATATATTAACGGTGATATTTTTATAATGAATGTGGGATATATGAGTATATGAGGAGGTAGAGTATTTTTGTGGCATTAAATGTTTAACACATGTTTTGTGTGTCGGTGGACAGAATTTTTGACCGAAAATTGAGTATAGACTGTAAAATCGCCCGTTTGTGAAATTCGGTCAATTTCTATTTGGAATTTGGAAAAAAAAAAATTTGCAAAGTTGTAGAGAATGGAATTTCCCATGGAAAGACGCGAGATTCGAATTTTCTGACAAAGGAGCAATTTATTGTGAATTATTGAAGTTCCGGAGTTCCGAAATAATTGATTTTTGGAAGTTTTAATTATTATTATCAACAAAAACGTTTTTCAAAGGTTGGTGGGCATCTTTAACATGTGTTTGATGGCTAAAATCAGATTCCTTGGTGGTTGGCTTGAATGTTTTGTAAATATTAATATTATATTAATTTAGTCTCCTTTGGCGTTCTAACATTTTCCTATAAATAGAGGGATAGGTTAGAATTGAAAATCACACCAGAAACAAAGTTTTCTCTCTTTCTCTCTCTATATTATCGAGCATATTCTTGTGAGTATACTTTGAGTGTTGCTATACGGTGCGAGTTTCTGTCAGCACTATACCGAAATTCAGTCAGAAGTACGGCTATTTTGAGGTAAGGGATGTTATTTTCTTCTCAAATGATATTTTTCTTCAATATCATTATGCCGGAATATTGGTGAACTTTTTTATCAAATTTGGAACTTTTTGTGCCGGAGTTACTATTCACGTATATCATTCACGAATACGGCACTATTCACGAATACGGTACTATTCACAGAAAAATTATTTTTTTTCTTTTCGTCCAAAATATCTATTGTGGATACTAGCTTTGATTGTATCCATGTTTTGATCATTCTTGAATTTTACACCACTATGATTATTTTTGAGGTATTTTTGGACATGGATAAAACAAAGTACGAATCCTTAATCCTTAATCCGTGTCATTTTGTTTCACTGGATTCGCTTCTTTAAAAACATTTTTTATCATCTTCAGTTTCAAAGGATGTTATTATTGAATATCTTTGGCCTGTAGTGCAAAGATGAATGACTTCTAATGAATATCTTTGGCCCGTAGTGCAAAGATGAACAGGTGTTTAGATGAACATGACCAACAGATGAATATCCTTGGCCTGTAGTGCAAGGATGAATATATGATTCAAGATGTGCATTGATTGATGTACAGGGATAAAAAAATACTGTTGATGGACTGTTAAATTCATAGACATTAGTAGATTTCATCCTCTACGTAACTCTTCTATGAATTAATATTTTCCGCTGCGAATATTGATTTAAAACTTGTTGTCTATTGTATTCTATCAGATTTTTCCCTGTTGAAGACTAACGATAATTTGTTGTATATTATCTTAGTCATAATATTCTTTACTGAGTTAGTTGAGCTCACCCTTTTCTTTTTTGTTCCATTTTCTTCTCAGGAGACGAGAATATAGCGAGTACGAGTCGGGGTATGAATTGATGGTCCTTGAGAGAGTTGTTTAGTAGTCCTCACCATTTTTGTAAAATAATATATCAATAACTGTATTGAGGACATAGTTGGGTATGTATATTGTCTAGATGACAATGTTTGTATTCAAACTCACAGTTTATAGGTTGTAAAAGTTGTGGTTGTTTCTGTACCATGTATTTGGCGACTCAAAATGGGTTGGATGGAATGGACCTATTTTGGGGGCGTCACAGTTGGTATCAGAGCTTAGGGATATGATCTCTGGTGGAGATCGGGGAATAGAACTAGGAGGGGAGAGACGAGTAATTCCTTCGCTAGTGTGTCCTACCTAAGCTTATTTGTTAGTTGGTCAGTATATAGGGATATTATGTGACTATGTGATTTGCTTAATTAACCCTTGTTTTATGGCAGCATTTAAGAATGGCAACCGAGAATGTTAACAGTGGAGTTAATGAGACCGTGGAGATGCCTGTACTCACCAACGAGGAGAACGTGCAACAGGCTGGCAATGTTCCTCCTGTAAACAACACCACTGATCAGACGATGAACAACACAATGTTTAGAAGCTTTTTGCAGTTCATGCAAAATCAGACGAGGGAGACTCGTGTTCAAAATACAGGAGGAAATGATAACAATTCACGGGTTGTCACAGCCAAGCAGTTCAAAGAGTTGGGACCACCAGAATTTAAGGGAAAGCCAGATCCGATCATGGCGGAGACATGGGTCAAACAAATTACCAAGATATTCGATGTCTTGGGATGCACGGAGGAACAGAAGGTTCCATTCGCCACCTTTATGTTCCGTGGCGAGGCAGACTACTGGTGGGAGTCTGTGAAGCGTACCCATCCAGCCGCACTCAGCATGTCTTGGGAGACGTTTCAGAAACTATTTAATGACAAATACTTTCCTGAAAGTGTTCGTCATATGAAGGAAGTAGAGTTCATCAGATTAGAACAAAATAACATGACGGTGTCTCAGTACGAAGGCAAAGTTTGCAGAGTTATCCAGGTTTGCACCTCATTTGGTGGAGAATGAGGAACGTATGACGCGGATGTTTCTGAGAGGTTTGAAACCCGGCATACGACAATATCTCATCTCTCATAAATTTTCTCTCTATTCAGATGTTGTTAACAGGGCTCAATTGTTGGAGCGAGATAACGAGTACGGTCAACCGAGGTACCACAATCAGGATCATACTGAAGATAGCAGTCAGCAAAACACAATAACCAGTGGAGAAAGAAAAAGACGGACAAAAATGGTAACCACTTTGGTGGTAATCATGGCCATGAAAATAGAAGAAGCGAGTCAGGAGGAGATTTTAAAAAGAGGAGATTTAACAACGACCATGTGAAGACGACAGTACCCGGCAGCAACTGGTTCTAAGGGAGGAGAAAGACCACCGGTTATATGCTATAAGTGCGGGAAAAGAGGGACATATCAGTCCAAACTGCCCACAACAGTTCAAGGTATGCTATAATTGTGGAAAGGAAGGACATATCGCTCGAGATTGTACGGTAGCGAAACCTAGTTCAGCGGGGACGGTGACTCAAAAGACTGTCCCAGAAAAGCCAAAGTCAATGGTTCCTGGAAGAGCGTTTGTTGTGACTGGTCAACATGCGAGGAACCCAAACGAGGTGATCACGGGTAAGCTATTTATAAATTCTTGCGAAGTTTATACCTTACTTGATACCGGTGCTACCCATTCATTTATCTCTCCTGCTTGCGCTCAACGTTTAAACTTGACTCCGGAGAAATTAGACTTTGACCTATCTGTGGAAACTCCGTTAGGAGAAACTTTTATCACATCCACTGTTTATAAATCTTGTTTCATTCAAGTTGGCACCTGATCCTTACCTGTTGACCTGATCTCTTTAAAGATACTTGCTTTTGATGTGATTTTAGGGATTGATTGGTTAACTACTCATCATGCCAAAATTGATTGTTTTCGTAAGGTTGTTAGTTTTCATATTCCTAATCAACCTGTTGTTCGAATTCAGGCAACTAAACCATTAAAATCAATCACTGTCATATCTAATCATAAAGCTATTCGTTTATTGAAAAACGGATGTCAAGCTTTCTTAGCCCATGTTATGGATTTGAATAAAGACACGTCAAAATTGAATAATATTCCTGTTGTTATTGACTTTCCTGACGTATTTCCTGAAGAACTTCCCGGTCTACCCCCAGAACGTGAAGTTGAATTCTTTATTGATCTTGAACCTGGTACAAAGCCCATTTCTAAAACCCCATATCGAATGGCTCCTATTGAACTTCAAGGAGTTAAAAGTCCAACTACAGGAGTTATTGGACATCGGTTTCATTCGTCCTAGTACATCTCCTTGGGGTGCTCCTGTTTTATTCGTAAAGAAGAAAGACGGGAGTATGCGACTTTGTATTGACTATCGGGAATTGAACCATGTCACCATCAAGAATAGGTATCCTCTACCTCGTATTGATGACTTGTTTGACCAGTTGCAAGGAGCACAATTCTTTTCAAAAATCGATCTTCGTTCTGGATATCATCAGCTGAAAATTAGAACTGAGGATATTCCAAAGACTGCCTTCAGAACTCGGTATGGGCATTATGAATTCTTAGTCATGTCTTTTGGATTGACTATGCTCCTGCTGCTTTCATGGATATGATGAACCGAGTATTCAAGGATTATTTGGATCAATTCGTTGTTGTCTTTATTGATGACAATCCTCATATATTCCAAAAGCCGTGAAGATCATGAGCACCATTTGAAGCTGGTACTCCAAAGGCTTCGTGAAAACAAGTTATATGCTAAGTTGAAGAAATGCGAGTTCTGGCTTGAGGAAGTAGCATTCCTTGGGCACGTGGTGTCAAAAAATGGAGTATCTGTTGACCCGACGAAGATTGAAGCAATACAAAGTTGGGAGCAACCGAAGTCGGTCACTGAAGTACGTAGCTTTTTGGGCTTAGCTGGTTATTATCGGAGATTCGTGGAAGGGTTTTCTCGAATTGCTACTCCATTAACTCAGCTAACTCGGAAGGATACAAAATTCGTATGGAGCGAGGAATGCGAGAAGAGTTTCCAAGAGCTTAAGAGGAGACTTATTTCGGCACCTGTTCTAACAATACCATCTGGTTCGGATGGATTTGTTATCTACAGCGATGCTTCAGGCAAAGGGTTAGGATGTGTTCTCATGCAACGTGGGAAAGTCATAGCCTATGCCTCGCGACAACTTAAAGAGTATGAGAGGAATTATCCTACTCATGATCTAGAGTTGGCAGCAGTCGTTTTCGCGCTAAAGATCTGGAGGCACTATCTATACGGGGAGAAAGTGGAGATATATTCAGATCATAAAGCCTCAAATATTTCTTCACTCAAAAAGAACTCAACATGCGGCAACGACGTTGGCTCGAGTTGTTGAAAGATTACGACCACACTATTCAATACCATCCTGGAAAAGCGAACGTGGTAGCTGACGCATTGAGTAGAAGATCATATGCAGGAATGAGTGCAATGATGTCAGTATACGCATAGAGCCAACTTTAATAGAAAAAGTTAAGTTGCTCAAGCCACCGATCCGGAGCTGATGCATATGAAGACGAAAGTACAAGAAGGTGCCATTCCAGAAGCGAGAATTGATGAAGAAGGAATACTTCGAGTCCACTCCAGACTTTGTGTTCCTAACGATTCTGATTTGAAGTACAAGATCATGATGGAGGCACACAATACACCGTTTGCAATTCATCCTGGAAGTACCAAAATGTATCGTGATCTTCGACATACATTTTGGTGGAACAATATGAAGAGAGAGATTGCAAAGTTTATTTCAACGTGTTTAACTTGTCAACGTGTAAAGGCGGAGCATCAAGTGCCAAAGGGTCCATTGCAACCACTTGAGATTCCGAAATGGAAGTGGGAACACATTACTATGGATTTCGTTACGGGTCTTCCTACGGTTTCTCAAGGCATCAATGCTATTTGGGTTATTGTTGATAGATTAACCAAGTCTGCTCATTTCTTGCCGATACGGGAGACTTATTCCCTTGAACGTCTTGCTCAAATGTACGTAAATGAGATTGTAAGATTGCATGGCATGCCAGTATCCATAGTTTCGATCGTGACCCAAGATTTACTTCAAGATTTTGGGTTAGCTTGCAAAAAGCTATGGGTACGGAGTTACGATTCAGTTCGGCATACCATCCTCAAACGGACGGACAATCAGAGAGGACTATTCAAACTCTTGAAGATTTATTAAGACTCTGTGTCCTAGACTTCAAGGGCAGTTGGGATAAATATTTACCATTGGTGGAATTCTCCTACAACAACAGTTATCAGGCAAGCATTGGTGTGGCCCCATTTGAAGCATTGTATGGACGAAAGTGGTCGCTCTCCAGTATGTTGGGACGAGGTGGGTGAAGCAACATTGTTGGGACCCGAGTTAGTACGTATGACTACGGAGAAGATCCAAACGATTCGACAACGTATACAAACGGCACAAGATCGACAAAAGAGTTATGCGGATCTTCATCGAAAGGACGTAGAATTTAGTGTTGGGGATCATGTATTGTTGCGTGTTGCCCCATGGAAGGGAGTTACAAGATTCGGGAAGAGAGGAAAGCTTAATCCACGATTTATTGGTCCAGTTTCAAATTCTTGATCGAGTAGGTAATGTAGCCTATAGACTCGCGTTACCTCCAAGTATGTCTCGTGTTCATAATGTTTTTCATATATCTGTGCTTCGTAAATATGTGAAAGACCCGAACCACGTCATTGAGTTAGAACCGGACGAGATAGCCGAAGATTTAACGTATGAGGAGGTACCTGTCAAGATCTTGGATAGGAAGGAGCATGTCCTACGCACGAAGGTAATACCACAAGTTAAACTTTTGTGGAGGAATCATGCTATAGAGGAAATGACCTGGGAGTTGGAAACGGAAATGAAAGCGAGGTATCCTCACCTTTTCGAAACACCAGGTACGTATGTCAATTTCGAGGACGAAATTTCATAAGGAGGGGAGGTTTGTAAGACCCCAAATAATTAATAAATGAAATTTAATTTCCTTTAATTATTATTTTGAATAGTAAGGGTTGATTTGATTAATGAGGATAGTTATGGGTAAAATACGCAAATATTTCAAAATAAGCAAGTGGTTATAAAATATTCATTGTTGTCGGGGAATATTCGTTTGGTCGTGGAATATTCGTACTGTCGGGGAATATTCGTACGACGGCGCAGCCATGTGTGGGCCCCATAACGGAAAGCGATTGGAGGAAGAAAACGACAAATATAAGCTGTTTAAAAATAACGGCGTAGTTGTTACCGTTTACACTGTTGGAATACCCGGTGGTTAAAATACAGTAATACGTGTTGTTGCACAGTGGCACACGGTATTGCACAGTATTTTGAATTATTGATCCTTACGTAAGAAGGCACTACTCAATAATTGCTACAGGAGTTACTGTTCATTACTTTATTGATTCAATAATTGCTTGCGTTGATATTATATTATTATTGTTCAATAATTGTCATTGCACAGTATTTTCCATTATCAGATCAATAATTCATATTATTTGAATAATATTATCAGATAACATTATTGGCAATGTCTAGAAAGTTCTGTCAATGAGAGGTTTGGTCATCTAATTGCGCGCCAGTAAGGAGAAATCCTTATTGGAAAGCCCCCTCTATCCTGGGAACAGGCCTGGTTGTCAGTACTGTGATTCTGTAATATTATTTTTAATAATTAATTATTGATTATTATGATAAAGAAAATATTTATTTATGTGGATATAGATGGAGAAAAATTTTTAATGTGACAATTGTTGAAAATTAATATTTTATCTTTTTCTGATAAAATAATTCATTTAAATATATTATTTTAATAATATATTAACGGTGATATTTTTATAATGAATGTGGGATATATGAGTATATGAGGAGGTAGAGTATTTTTGTGGCATTAAATGTTTAACACATGTTTTGTGTGTCGGTGGACAGAATTTTTGACCGAAAATTGAGTATAGATTGTAAAATCGCCCGTTTGTGAATTTCGGTCAATTTCTATTTGGAATTTGGAAAAATTTTCTTCTGCAAAGTTGTAGAGAATGGAATTTCCCATGGAAAGTTGCGAGATTCGAATTTTCTGACAAATGAGCTATTTATTGTAGTTTCGGAGTTCCGAAATAATTGATTTTTGGAAGTTTTAATTATTATTATCAACAAAAACGTTTTTCAAAGGTTGGTGAGCATCTTTAACATGTGTTTGATGGCTAAAATCAGATTCCTTGGTGATTGGCTTGAATGTTTTGTAAATATTAATATTATATTAATTTAGTCTCCTTTGGCGTTCTAACATTTTCCTATAAATAGAGGGCTATGTTAGAATTGAAAATCACACCAGAAACAAAGTTTTCTCTCTTTCTCTCTCTATATTATCGAGCGTATTCTTGTGAGTATACTTTGAGTGTTGCTATACGGTGCGAGTTTCTGTCAGCACTATACCGAAATTCAATCAGAAGTACGGCTATTTTGAGGTAAGGGATGTTATTTTCTTCTTAAATGATATTATTTTCTTCAATATCATTATGCCGAATATTGGTGAACGTTTTTATCAAATTTGGAACTTTTGTGCGGAGTTACTATTCACGTATACGGTACTATTCACGTATACGGCACTATTCACGAATACGGCACTATTCACAGAAAAAATTATTTTTTTCTTTTCGTCCAAAATATCTATTGTGGATACTAGCTTTGATTGTATCCATGTTTTGATCATTCTTGAATTTTACACCACTATGATTATTTTTGAGGTATTTTTGGACATGGATAAAACAAAGTACGAATCCTTAATCCTTAATCCTTGTCATTTTGTTTCACTGGATTCGCTTCTTTAAAAATATTTTTTTATCATCTTCAGTCTTAAAGGAGGTTATTATTGAATATCTTTGGCCTGTAGTGCAAAGATGAATGATTTCTGATGAATATCTTTGGCCCGTAGTGCAAAGATGAACAGGTGTTTAGATGAACATGACCAACAGATGAATATCCTTGGCCTGTAGTGCAAGGATGAATATATGATTCAAGATGTGCATTGATTGATGTTACAGGGATAAAAAATACTGTTGATGGACTGTTAAATTCATAGACATTAGTAGATTTCATCCTCTACGTAACTCTTCTATGAATTAATATTTTCCGCTGCGAATATTGATTTAAAACTTGTTGTCTATTGTATTCTATCAGATTTTTTCCCTGTTGAAGACTAACGATAATTTGTTGTATATTATCTTAGTCATAATATTCTTTACTGAGCTAGTTGAGCTCACCCTTTTCCTTTTTGTTCCATTTTTCTTCTCAGGAGACGAGAATATAGCGGGTACGAGTCGGGGTATGAATTGATGGTCCTTGAGAGAGTTGTTTAGTAGTCCTCACCATTTTTGTAAAATAATATATCAATAATTGTATTGAGGACATAGTTGGGTATGTATATTGTCTAGATGACAATGTTTGTATTCAAACTCACAGTTTATGGGTTGTAAAAGTTGTGGTTATTTCTGTACCATGTATTTGGCGACTCAAAATGGGTTGGATGGAATGGACCTATTTTGGGGGCGTCACAGTTGGTATCAGAGCTTAGGGATATGATCTCTGGCGGAGATCGGGGAATAGAACTAGGAGGGGAGAGACGAGTAAATCCTTCGTTAGTGTGTCCTACCTAAGCTTATTTGTTAGTTGGTCAGTATATAGGGATATTATGTGATATATTGATTTCCTTAATTAAACCTTGTTTTATGACAGTATTTGAGAATGTCGACTGAGAATATTAACAATGGAAATGAGACCATGGAGACGCATGTACTCACCAACGAGGAGAACGTGCAACAGGCTGGCAATGTTCCTCCTGTGAACAACACCACTGATCAGACGATGAACGACGCAATGTTTAGAAGCTTTTTGCAGTTCATGCAAAATCAGACGAGGGAGACTCGTGTTCAAAATACAGGAGGAAATGATAACAATTCACGGGTTGTCACAGCCAAGCAGTTCAAAGAGTTGGGACCACCAGAATTTAAGGGAAAGCCAGATCCGATCATGGCGGAGACATGGGTCAAGCAAATTACCAAGATATTCGATGTCTTGGGATGCACGGAGGAACAGAAGGTTCCATTCGCCACCTTTATGTTCCGTGGCGAGGCAGACTACTGGTGGGAGTCTGTGAAGCGTACCCATCCAGCCGCACTCAGCATGTCTTGGGAGACGTTTCAGAAACTATTTAATGACAAATACTTTCCTGAAAGTGTTCGTCATATGAAGAAAGTGGAGTTCATCAGATTAGAACAAAATAACATGACGGTGTCTCAGTACGAGGCAAAGTTTGCAGAGTTATCCAGGTTTGCACCTCATTTGGTGGAGAATGAGGAACGTATGACGCGGATGTTTCTGAGAGGTTTGAAACCCGGCATACGACAATATCTCATCTCTCATAAATTTTCTCTTTATTCAGATGTTGTTAATAGGGCTCAATTGTTGGAGCGAGATAACGAGTACGGTCAACCGAGGTACCACAATCAGGATCATACCGGAGATAGCAGTCAACAAAATAACGATAACCAGTGGAGAAAGAAAAAGACGGACAAAAATGGTAACCACTTTGGTGGTAATCATGGCCATGAAAATAGAAGAAGCGAGTCAGGAGGAGATTTTAAAAAGAGGATATTTAACAACGACCATGTGAAGACGACAGTGCCGGCAGCAACTGGTTCTAAGGGAGGAGAAAGACCACCGGTCATATGCTACAAATGCGGGAAAGGGGGACATATCAGTCCAAACTGCCCACAACAGTTCAAGGTATGCTATAATTGTGGAAAGGAATGACATATCGCTCGAGATTGTACGGTAACAAAACCTAGTTTAGCGGGGACGGTGACTCAAAAGACTGTCCCAGAAAAGCCAAAGTCAATGGTTCCTGGAAGAGCGTTTGTTGTGACTGGTCAACATGCGAGGAACCCAAACGAGGTGATCACGGGTAAACTATTTATAAATTCTTGCGAAGTTTATACCTTACTTGATACCGGTGCTACCCATTCATTTATCTCTCCTGTTTGTGCTCAACGTTTAAACTTGACTCCGGAGAAATTAGACTTTGACTTATCTGTGGAAACTCCGTTAGGAGAAACTTTCATCACATCCACTGTTTATAAATCTTGTTTGATTCAAGTTGGCACCATCACCTTACCTGTTGACCTTATCTCTTTAAAGATACTTGCTTTTGATGTGATTTTAGGGATTGATTGGTTAACTACTCATCATGCCAAAATTGATTGTTTTCGTAAGGTTGTTAGTTTTCATATTCCTAATCAACCTGTTGTTCGAATTCAGGCAACTAAACCATTAAAATCAATCACTGTCATATCTAATCATAAAGCTATTCGTTTATTTAAAAACGGATGTCAAGCTTTCTTAGCCCATGTTATGGATTTGAATAAAGACACGTCAAAATTGAATAATATTCCTGTTGTTATTGACTTTCCTGACGTATTTCCTGAAGAACTTCCCGGTCTACCCCCAGAACATGAAGTTGAATTCTTTATTGATCTTGAACCTGGTACAAAGCCCATTTCTAAAACCCCATATCGAATGGCTCCTATTGAACTTCAGGAGTTAAAAGTCCAACTACAGGAGTTATTGGACATTGGTTTCATTCGTCCTAGTACATCTCCTTGGGGTGCTCCTGTTTTATTCGTAAAGAAGAAAGACGGGAGTATGCGACTTTGTATTGACTATCGGGAATTGAACCATGTCACCATTAAGAATAGGTATCCTCTACCTCGTATTGATGACTTGTTTGACCAGTTGCAAGGATCACAATTCTTTTCAAAAATCGATCTTCGTTCTAGATATCATCAGCTGAAAATTAGAACTGAGGATATTCCAAAGACTGCCTTCAGAACTCGGTATGGGCATTATGAATTCTTAGTCATGTCTTTTGGATTGACTAATGCTCCTGCTGCTTTCATGGATATGATGAACCGAGTATTCAAGGATTATTTGGATCAATTCGTTGTTGTCTTTATTGATGACATCCTCATATATTCCAAAAGCCGTGAAGATCATGAGCACCATTTGAAGCTGGTACTCCAAAGGCTTCGTGAAAACAAGTTATATGCTAAGTTGAAGAAATGCGAGTTCTGGCTTGAGGAAGTAACATTCCTTGGGCACGTGGTGTCAAAAAATGGAGTATCTGTTGACCCGACGAAGATTGAAGCAATACAAAGTTGGGAGCAACAGAAGTCGGTCACTGAAGTACGTAGCTTTTTGGGCTTAGCTGGTTATTATCGGAGATTCGTGGAAGGGTTTTCTCGAATTGCTACTCCATTAACTCAGCTAACTCGGAAGGATACAAAATTTGTATGGAGCGAGGAATGCGAGAAGAGTTTCCAAGAGCTTAAGAGGAGACTTATTTCGGCACCTGTTCTAACAATACCATCTGGTTCGGATGGATTTGTTATCTACAGCGATGCTTCGGGCAAAGGGTTAGGATGTGTTCTCATGCAACGTGGGAAAGTCATAGCCTATGCCTCGCGACAACTTAAAGAGTATGAGAGGAATTATCCTACTCATGATCTAGAGTTGGCAGCAGTCGTTTTCGCGCTAAAGATCTGGAGGCACTATCTATACGGGGAGAAAGTGGAGATATATTCAGATCAGAAAAGCCTCAAATATTTCTTCACTCAAAAAGAACTCAACATGCGGCAACGACGTTGGCTCGAGTTGTTGAAAGATTACGACCACACTATTCAATACCATCCTGGAAAAGCGAACGTGGTAGCTGACGCATTGAGTAGAAGATCATATGCAGGAATGAGTGCAATGATGTCAAGTATACGCATAGAGCCAACTTTAATAGAAAAAGTTAAGGTTGCTCAAGCCAGCGATCCGGAGCTGATGCATATGAAGACGAAAGTACAAGAAGGTGCCATTCCAGAAGCGAGAATTGATGAAGAAGGAATACTTCGAGTCCACTCCAGACTTTGTGTTCCTAACAATCCTGATTTGAAGTACAAGATCATGATGGAGGCACACAATACACCGTTTGCAATTCATCCTGGAAGTACCAAAATGTATCGTGACCTTCGACATACATTTTGGTGGAACAATATGAAAAGAGAGATTGAAAAGTTTATTTCAACGTTTTTAACTTGTCAACGTGTAAAGGCGGAGCATCAAGTGCCAAAGGGTCCATTGCAACCACTTGAGATTCCGAAATGGAAGTGGGAACACATTACTATGGATTTCGTTACGGGTCTTCCTACGGTTTCTCAAGGCATCAATGCTATTTGGGTTATTGTTGATAGATTAACCAAGTCTGCTCATTTCTTGCCGATACGAGAGACTTATTCCCTTGAACGTCTTGCTCAAATGTACGTAAATGAGATTGTAAGATTGCATGGCATGCCAGTATCCATAGTTTCGGATCGTGACCCAAGATTTACTTCAAGATTTTGGGTTAGCTTGCAAAAAGCTATGGGTACGGAGTTACGATTCAGTTCGGCATACCATCCTCAAATGGACGGACAATCAGAGAGGACTATTCAAACTCTTGAAGATTTATTAAGACTCTGTGTCCTAGACTCCAAGGGCAGTTGGGATAAATATTTACCATTGGTGGAATTCTCCTACAACAACAGTTATCAGGCAAGCATTGGTGTGGCCCCATTTGAAGCATTGTATGGACGAAAGTGTCGCTCTCCAGTATGTTAGGACGAGGTGGGTGAAGCAACATTGTTGGGACCCGAGTTAGTACGTATGACTACAGAGAAGATCCAAACGATTCGACAACGTATACAAACGGCACAAGATCGACAAAAGAGTTATGCGGATCTTCATCGAAAGGACGTAGAATTTAGTGTTGGGGATCATGTATTGTTGCGTGTTGCCCCATGGAAGGGAGTTACAAGATTCGGGAAGAGAGGAAAGCTTAATCCACGATTTATTGGTCCGTTTCAAATTCTTGATCGAGTAGGTAATGTAGCCTATAGACTCGCGTTACCTCCAAGTATGTCTCGTGTTCATAATGTTTTTCATATATCCGTGCTTCGTAAATATGTGAAAGACCCGAACCACGTCATTGAGTTAAAACCGGACGAGATAACCGAAGATTTAACGTATGAGGAGGTACCTGTCAAGATCTTGGATAGGAAGGAGCATGTCCTACGCACGAAGGTAATACCACAAGTTAAAGTTTTGTGGAGGAATCATGCTGTAGAGGAAATGACCTGGGAGTTGGAAACGGAAATGAAATCGAGGTATCCTTACCTTTTCGAAACACCAGGTACGTATGTCAATTTCGAGGACGAAATTTCATAAGGAGGGGAGGTTGTAAGACCCCAAATAATTAATAAATGAAATTTATTTTCCTTTAATTATTATTTTGAATAGTAAGGGTTGATTTGAATAATGTGGATAGTTATGGGTAAAATACGCAAACATTTCAAAATAAGCAAGTGGTTATAAAATATTCATTGTTGTCGGGGAATATTCGTTTGGTCGTGGAATATTTGTACGACGGCGCAGCCATGTGTGGGCCCCATAACGGAAAGCGATTGGAGGAAGAAAACGACAAATATAAGCTGTTTAAAAATAACGGCGTAGTTGTTACCGTTTACACTGTTGGAATACCCGGTGGTTAAAATACAGTAATACGCGTTGTTGCACAGTGGCACACGGTATTGCACAGTATTTTGAATTATTGATCCTTACGTAAAAAGGCACTACTCAATAATTGCTACAGGAGTTACTGTTCATTACTTTATTGATTCAATAATTGCTGCGTTGATATCTAATTGCACGCCAGTAAGGAGAAATCCTTATTGGAAAGCCCCCTCTATCCTGGGAACATCCTGGTTGTCAGTACTGTGATTCTGTAATATTATTTTTAATAATTAATTATTGATTATTATGATAAAGAAAATATTTATTTATGTGGATATAGATGGAGAAAAAATTTTAATATAACAATTGTTGAAAATTAATATTTTATCTTTTTCTGATAAAATAATTCATTTAAATATATTATTTTAATAATATATTAACGGTGATATTTTTATAATGAATGTGGGATATATGAGTATATGAGGAGGTAGAGTATTTTTGTGGCATTAAATGTTTAACACATGTTTTGTGTGTCGGTGGACAGAATTTTTGACCGAAAACTGAGTATAGACTGTAAAATCGCCCGTTTGTGAATTTCGGTCAATTTTTATTTGGAATTTGGAAAAATTTTCTTCTGCAAAGTTGTAGAGAATGGAATTTCCCATGGAAAGTTGCGAGATTCGAATTTTCTGACAAAAGAGCTATTTATTGTAGTTCCGGAGTTCCGAAATAATTGATTTTTGGAAGTTTTAATTATTATTATCAACAAAAACGTTTTTCAAAGGTTGGTGGGCATCTTTAACATGTGTTTGATGGCTAAAATCACATTCCTTGGTGGTTGGCTTGAATGTTTTGTAAATATTAATATTATATTAATTTAGTCTCCTTTGGCGTTCTAACATTTTCCTATAAATAGAGGGCTAGGTTAGAATTGAAAATCACACCAGAAACAAAGTTTTCTCTCTTTCTCTCTCTATATTATCGAGCGTATTCTTGTGAGTATACTTTGAGTGTTGCTATACGGTGCGAGTTTCTGTCAGCACTATACCGAAATTCAATCAGAAGTACGGCTATTTTTGAGGTAAGGGATGTTATTTTCTTCTCAAATGATATTTTTTCTTCAATATCATTATGCCGGAATATTGGTGAACTTTTTTATCAAATTTGGAACTTTTTGTGCCGGAGTTACTATTCACGTATACGGTACTATTCACGTATACGGCACTATTCACGAATACGGCACTATTCACAGAAAAATTATTTTTTTTCTTTTCGTCCAAAATATCTATTGTGGATACTAGCTTTGATTGTATCCATGTTTTGATCATTCTTGAATTTTACACCACTATGAATATTTTTGAGGTATTTTTGGACATGGATAAAACAAAGTACGAATCCTTAATCCTTAATCCTTGTCATTTTGTTTCACTGGATTCGCTTCTTTAAAAATATTTTTTTTATCATCTTCAGTCTTAAAGGAGGTTATTATTGAATATCTTTGGCCTGTAGTGCAAAGATGAATGATTTCTGATGAATATCTTTGGCCCGTAGTGCAAAGATGAACAGGTGTTTAGATGAACATGACCAACAGATGAATATCCTTGGCCTGTAGTGCAAGGATGAATATATGATTCAAGATGTGAATTGATTGATGTTACAGGGATAAAAAAATACTGTTTATGGACTGTTAAATTCATAGACATTAGTAGATTTCATCCTCTACGTAACTCTTCTATGAATTAATATTTTCCGCTGCGAATATTGATTTAAAACTTGTTGTCTATTGTATTCTATCAGATTTTTCCCTGTTGAAGACTAACGATAATTTGTTGTATATTATCTTAGTCATAATATTCTTTACTGAGCTAGTTGAGCTCACCCTTTTCCTTTTTGTTCCATTTTTCTTCTCAGGAGACGAGAATATAGCGGGTACGAGTCGGGGTATGAATTGATGGTCCTTGAGAGAGTTGTTTAGTAGTCCTCACCATTTTTGTAAAATAATATATCAATAATTGTATTGAGGACATAGTTGGGTATGTATATTGTCTAGATGACAATGTTTGTATTCAAACTCACAGTTTATGGGTTGTAAAAGTTGTGGTTGTTTCTGTACCATGTATTTGGCGACTCAAAATGGGTTGGATGGAATGGACCTATTTTGAGGGCGTCACACATGCCAAAATTGATTATTTTCGTAAGGTTGTTAGCTTTCATATTCCTAACCAACCTGTTATACGAATTCAAGCAACCAAACCACTAAAGTCAATCATTGTTATATTAAGTCATAAGTAAAGAGCCCTGAGCCTTTCGCTGGTGATTTTCTTGTGTAGAATGCACCGAAGCCAGACTTTCTGTAGGGGAAGTCGTGAATAACGGTGGCAAGTTGTTAGGTATCAATGTGACATGCTATCCAAGTCTTGGGATGAGAGTCACAGTTTTTTTCTATCATTAATAAATTTCCTAACGTATTCCTGAAGACTTCCTGGCCTACCCCAGAGCGTGAAATCGAATTTTGTATTGACCCTAGTACAAAACCCATTTCTAAAACCCTTAAATATTTCTTCAACCAAAAGGAACGTATAATGCGCCAAAGACGTTGCCTCGAGTTGTTGAAGGTTACAATTATACCATTCAATATTATCATGGAAGAGCGAACGTGGTAGCTGACGCGTTGAGTAGAAGATTGTATACGTTTACGAGTGCGATGTTGTTAACACAAAGACCCCTTTTGTATAACTTACAAATGATGAAGATAGAGTTAAAGACTCTAGGAACCCACGTGATGATGTCAAATAATACGAGAAGAATCGACGTTAATCGATAAAGTTAAGGCCGCTCAAGCTACACACCCGGAGCTGATGAATGTGAAGAAGAAGGTTAAAGGGGGCGTTATTCTAAAAGCAAGAATCGACGAAGAGGGTAAATCTCAACCCTCGATATAAGTGGGTCATTCGAAATCCTCGATCGAGTAGGAACTATGGCCTATAGACTCGTTTTATCGTCAAGTATGTTGCGTGTTCATAACGTTTTTCACGTATCAATGTTACGTAAATATGTGGACGACCCGAACCAAATTATTAAATTAGAACTAGACGAGATATCAAAAGATTTAACGTATGAAGAGGTACCTGTTAAAATCTTGAATATGAAGGATCATATTCTACGCTCCAAGGTTATACCACAAGTCAAAGTTTTGTGGAGAAACCACGATATTGAGGAAATGACCTGAGAGTTAGAATCTGAAATGAAGTCAAGGTATCATCACCTCTTCGACATACCAGGTACGCACCCTAATTTTGAGGGCGAAATTTCATAAGGAGGGGAGATTGTAAGACCCCGAATTTTATGAAATGAAAGTATTCAATTTTCCTATAATTATTATTCTATTTAGTAAATGGTTAAATTGATAAAGGGTTGAAGTTAAGGGTGATATTTAAAAATTTTGCAAAGAAAGCAAGTTGATATAAAATATTCGTTGTGTCGGGCAATATTCATTTTAACAGGGAATATTCGTACGACGACACAATAATTGGTGGACCCTACAACGGAAGTATTGTCGTATTTAGAAAACGACAGAATTTTCTTTTTATAAAATAACGGCGAAAGTTTTACCGTTAAACTGTTGAACTACCCGGTGGTAAAAGTACAGTAATACGCGTTGTTGCATAGTAGCACGCAGTATTGATTATTGATGCTTATGTGAGAAGTCACTCAGTTATACTCAATTATTGCTACAGTAATTGCTGCATAATATCTCTCATATTATTGATTCAATTATTATCACAGTATCATCTGCATAATATTTTATATTATTAAATTAATAATTAAGACGACAAAGTTATTCATATTATTATTTGCAATATTGACAATGTCTAGAAGTTCTGTCAAGGAGAGGTTTGGTCACCTAATTGTGCGCCAATGAGGAGAAATCCTTATCGAAAAGCCCCCTCTTTCCTGGGAACGACCTGGTTGTTAAATATTGTGAGTTATAATAGTAATGATGATTGTGAGTAATATTATTTCGTCTCGTATTCCTGATTATACCATCATTCAGTTAAAGTATTGCTTCTATATTCATTAAAATTAGTAGAATATCCTTGAAATTTGTGCTTCATCTAGTATCGCTTCACAATGATATTTCTGCACATTCTTGTTAAATTTTAAGTTTTTCATGTCGAAGTATTGTCCATGAATACTATTCATTTATACGGTACTATTCACAAAAGTACTATTCACAGGTACTATTCACAAAGTATTATTCACGAGTACTATTCACAGAGTACTGTTCTCGAAGTACTATTCACTCAGGTACTATTCACCCGGAGTACTATTCATAACAAAAATTGATTTCTTTTCGGTCCAAATCATTTTTGATACATTATCATTCTTGAATTTTACTCCACAAAGCAGTATCATGTTGACAATTTGGACAATATTGAATTCTGGATAAATTAAATTATAAAATTTTAAAAATTTATCCTTGAACTTGTTTTATTGAATTCTTATATCATTTTCATCATCCTCATGTTTATATTATGTTGAAAGTCATCTGTGGCCTTTAATGCATAGATGGACTTGGTATGATTATGACAAGTGATTATTCGGTATAATCATGACTGTAATGTTACAAATGATGTGGTAAAAGTCCTCATTGGCCGTAGTGCATTGATGGACAGTTGTTGGCATGTTCATGACCATTGATGAATACATGAATATCATTGGCCCGTAGTGCATGGATAATTTGTGGTCATGATACTAAAGAATATCTTTGGCCGTAGTGCATGGGTGATTCGATGATGTGGTTTATTTATTAAGCTGAGTCGCAGCGATAAAATTGATTAAATAAATTTTAAATCATAGAAGATAGTAGATTTTATGCTCTACTTGACTCTTCTAATGGATTGCTTGTTCCGCTGCAGTTAAACTTGATGTTTGTTATATTTTATCAGTTTAACACTGTTGAAGGCTAATGACAAATTATTCTACATTATCTTAGTCATAATATTTTTTACTGGGCTAGTTGAACTCACCTTTTTTACTTTCATTATTCTCTTCAAGAAATGAGAACGTAGCTGGACTAGTCGAGGAACGGAGTGACGGTCCAGATGATAGCATTAGTAGTTCTCACTATTCTATAAAATAGTGTGATAATAAATGTATTGAGGACTCTATTTGAGTTGAATACTGTCTAGAAGACAATATTCGTATTAAAACTCTCAGTTTATATTTTGTCGTATTTTACACGACAGTTGTATTATTTAGTTGTATTTGAATTTTGTACCATGTATTTGGCAACTCAAGATGGGTGATATATACCTATTTTGGGGGCGTCACACTCACTATTTTGTAAAATAGCGTATCAATAATTGTAATGAGGACTCCTTTTGAGTTTGTATACTGTCTATTAGACAATATTTGTATTCAAACTCATAGTATATGTGTTGTCATTTTTTGCATGACAATTGTATTACGGAGGTTGTATTTAATTCTGTACTATGTATTCGGCGACTCAAAATTGGTGATGTATACCTATTTTGGGGACGTCACATAAACTGCAAGCGCCTCCATATTAAATTATGAAATAGAGTTCCTCTACACTTTTCGATCTGCAAATGGATGGTTGAAATATGTTGTATGAATAATGTTATTCTTACAATGTTGACTATAGAACGGTCTCACATACATGTGTGTGTGTGTGTATATATATACACACACATACACTTTGGGACTACTGAGTTACCCATACTTGAACTGATGGGTTGTCTTGGGACCAACTAAAATATCGCTTAAATATATGTTATACGTAAAACTTACATAGTAATTTAATCTTAAGTTTATATGTGTTTTACACGGGTTATTATGCTTTTACTATAATTAAATAAACAAATTAGTTTTTCCTTATTTTTTGTTCGACTTTTTTCTTTTTTATGTTAGGTCTACTTTTATTATATATATATGGTCCACTTTTTCAACGAACAAAAAAAAAGAGAACCAAAGATGAACTGGCTATGGCGACGGTTCGAACCGTCGCCATAGCTATGTCATCAGCTTTGTATGCTATAGTGACGGAAAAAATCGTCAATATAGCCGATTCGTTTTTGATCCACTCCATTAGATCACTTTTAATATAACATCATTTTGATAATATGAGATTGTGTAAAATTTTACTTGATTTGAAGTTATGCAACAAGAAGTTTATAACAATAGAAGTTACTAAAATATAAGTTGTTAATATATATATATATATATATATATATATATATATTATCACATACATATTATTTACAGTATTTATAAAAATAATATTTCAATGTCTTAAATTAAACAATTTTTTATACAATCTCATATTTTTACATGCTTTTTACATCCGTACGGTCAAATTATTATGTTGATGATTAAATACTGTTATATTGAAAGTGACGTAAGATAACTTATCTAATGTCGATCTAAGATATCTTTTACTAATATATATATATATATATATATATATATATATATATATATATATATATATATATATATATATTACTACCTCAATTCCAAATTATATGATGAATATTAACTTTTTAGAAGTCAATTTTATACATTTAGAAACTTTAAATTGCCAAGAATTTATTTTGTTTATGTAATTACAATTATGAATATCATAAGGAAATTGATATTTCCACAAGACTCTTTTCACATGAATAGTAAACGGGACCCACATTCATGTGAGTGAAACCTTACAAAAATATCAATTTTCCTTGTAGAAATATCAATTCTCAATCATAAATTACTTGAAACATTCTATTTATTATTTTTAAAATTTAAATGAATCATAATCTTATAATTGAGAAGGGAGAGAGTAAGTAATAACTCAAGTTCAAGTAATTTATTTACTATTTAGATAATATAATTTTTTAAAAAACAAAATACATATAATTTCGAGTAGAAGTTAAATTTTACTTTAGGAGAGTGTATTCAATTAAGACTTTTAAAGACTTTTAAAGTTTGGTTGTATTCAATCAAGACATTCAAAGAGTTTATAAAAGTTTACTGGTATTCAATTACAATTTTTGTAATGTCTTTAAAAGTTAAGTGGTATTGAATTGAGACTTTTATAAAGTCTATAAAA